>OX578276.1:147599808-148192046 GCA_951217055.1 Gerris lacustris | reverse complement strand
TTGATTGTACTAGGTACAGGTACTAATTGAGTACTTAATAATTATAAGCGTTAATTCTCGGTCTAGTTCTATTGCCGACAATATTGGCTTGCTAGATTTGTAGAAAAGATTGAAAGCTGGGATTCGGGACTTGGTATCGGTAATGACAGAGAACGATCATTCTCCTGTATAGCGCAGTTGGTAAGAGCGCCTGTAACGGATATATAGGAGGCCCGTGGTTCAAGTCCCGGTGCTGGGGTCTATTTTTCTCTTTATGTCGTCCGTAGTTAATTATAATTATAATTTGATTTAAATTAAAAAAAAAAAATCTTTCCGTAGTATGAATACTACCTAAATACTTAAAAAATTGTATTTTATTTTCCGTTTATAATTATAATAATCCTAGGCATAGAAACCTGTGAAGGAGTCAGATCTGTCAAAGGGATTATACAACTATACAGGGTGATTATAGAACTATACCGGGTGATTATGCAACGATACAGGGTGATAATACAACTATACAGGGTGATTATACAACGATACAGGGTGATAATACAACTATACAGGGTGATAATACATCTATACAGGGTGATTATACAACGATACAGGGTGATAATACATCTATACAGGGTGATTATACAACTATAGAGGGTGATTGCAAAACTATACACAGTGGACAATAAACCTATACAGAGTGATACAACTGTACAGGGTGATTATACAACTATACAAAGTGATTATTCACTTATACAGAGTGATTACAGAACCATACAGAGTTACCTATTACATAACTATACACTATACTAGGTAATTATATAACGATACAGGGTGATTTTTCAACTATAAAGGGCGATTATAAAATGTTTCGCAAATCTTATTAGATATTATAAAACTTATTGAGATATTATACTACACTCCAAGGCAATTACACAAATTCATATCATATATTAGATGAATCGTATTCATTTGTGTTTGAAAATCGCTTGTTTTCAATTTATATGACAATTTTAGGATCTTGAAGATAAATCAAACTTTATTTGTGTTAAATTTTTAAAAATGAGAGGGCTGGAATACTTGCAGTCAAAATCAAACAAGAAACTGTCAGTAGTGTCAAAATGTACAAAAATGCAGAATTAGCAGACATGCATTTTATGTTTGGTTGGGCCTATGGAAATACCAGGGAGGCACGTTGATTGCATGAAGAGTGGTTTTCTAGAATTCCAGAAAGGAGTATGTTTAACAGAATTCATTAGAATGTCTGTGAGAGTGGATGAGCAAGCCAAAGCAGATTAGGATAAGGCCTGTGTGGAGATAGGAGGTTGACGTGACCAACATCTACTCTGTAGCATTCCACATCATTTAATTATAATCAAATTGTTATTAACATACACGAATAAAGTTAAGTGTGTTTTAAAAGGTTTGATTTCCTAAATAAAAAAAAAGTTTATACTTTGAAACGCGTAATTTTCAGACACATGTGTATATACAAATTTTCACTTATCTCGGTGTATATAATAATATCTCAAAGTTTGTATATCATGGATGACACGGATATAGTACGAGTACCAATCATATGCATAAACCGAATTGTTAACATTCTACAACCTGCTAGACGCCACTTCGCTAAACTAGGTACCTATTGGTGTCTTAAGATGTTGTAAGACAATATGACGTTAAGATGTTGGCTCAGCATTGCGCCATGTCCTCCATCATTTCGTCGCGTCCGACTCATCCGAGAAAACATCATAACTAATGTTGAAACAGTTCCTATGTTCAACGCCTGCGTGATAATATATCCCTTGATGTCTCTCATTCAAACAAATTGTGTACCTTATTGCAGTGTGCAAACACGGTATCATATTGCTGATCTGTTTTGCCAGCCAAGCAAGTATGGCGGTATGAGAGCACGCTCGTCTCTGATAAGCCCTATATTTGATATTCTGGATCTGGTATAGGTCCAGAGTTAGGAGGCCATCGTCGGGCCCCTGAGGAGTGGGACGCGACAAAACGATGCAGGACATGACGCACTGCCAAGCAAGATGTTGGCTCGACGTAATGTCTGATGTTAGAACAGTTCCTATTTCGTGATACATCCCTTGGTGGCTCTCACTCACACAAATAGTGTATAATATTTTTTATAACACTTAATTAAGGCGCAGCCATACATTGATTGATTTATCTGTCACCAGAAGAAGTTTTGTTAATTATTTTATATACTTTAGGTATTTTGTCTCGTGGTGACTGTATACCGATTATCTTTCTTTGGTGACTGGGAAGTGAAAAATGTCTGACATAACTTAATTAAGGTTTTTTTTTCAGTTTAATTTTGTTTGTTAGTTTGTTTTTTTGGGGCTTTACTAAATTTCCCAGTTTCCACAATTCACCTGTTTAACTGGTTACCCTGTTCCCTAGTTTTTCCTCACCTCTCTTTTACTATTAAGCCAATAGGTAGTTTAATAGGTTCATTTTCTTCCTTTATCCTCTTTCCTTTCCTAGATTACCCCATTCTCCTCCTTTGTCTTACCATTTCTAAGTAGGTAAAAGAAAGATGGGGGAAACTATTTGGACAGAGAAGCCTCTGATTTCACCGTATTCACGAACGCCTACCTCAAATTCTTTGATCCACCTTTCCAGACCCAAGGGGAATGCAAGGTGGATCAAAGATGAAGGGAAGTTGTTTTTGTTATTCATCACGAGAGATATTATTGAACAAATCGTGACTTACTCTAATCATTCTATTGAACAGCTGGTGCACTATACCAATAAATAAATAGTCAAATTTGTTTCTTACTAGCAAATATAAGATTTGATTATAAATCTTCTAGGTTTATATAGAGAATTTGTTCATTTTTTTAAGTTTAATTAACTAGTAGTAGTAGTAGTAGTCTAGTACTTTCTACTAGGACGGGTAGGACGAACCACTTGTTCGAACCTTGCAATTAGGCCATCACTTAGGCCCTTTTTACGCCCCGCGGTAGAGAGTTCCAGCCACTTCACACATCATACCTCTGTACATAGTACCGTCAAAGCGAGTATGATGTGATCAATAGTGAGCCATATAAATCAGAGTGTCACGGCGAGGAATCTAACCCCGTCTCGTTCCACTCGAGATTCAGTGATGGCCGAGCAGACGTGATTTAACCCACACGGCTACGCTAGCTCCCTATATCTTAATTAACTAGAATGAATGTTAATATTTGTAGATTATTGTTTCCCTGGATCAATAGTTGCAATTATGAAGTACCGGGTCAGATGCGGCCCAACGTTTATGTTTGTGTGGCTAGTGTCAATGTTTATAGAGAAGGGTTACTATGTGAGGGAGCACCGTGTTTTTTTGCTTTAGAAGACGTTCTATACTTTGGCACCCAACTCTTCGTAAAAATTGGGATAAATAAACCTTTTGCTCATCGATGATAAAATTCTTTGAACGACGTCTAAAATCCTCCTTTGATATTTCTTTTTCGCAGCATTTCATTTGTCCCAAAATGACAACAACGTCGGTCCCTTCTAGTATTATTATTGTGTATAAAATATTATTTGTACCAATTAAGGAAGAAAACCCTAAAATTACTTAGCAAATAAATTCTAAACGGAAATACCCTTCAAATTGAAAATCAGGTTCATTATTCTGTTTTCTTTTTTTATTGCGAAAATCCAATCAGATTTTTTTTTTTTCGGAAAAAAAGGGTCTACAATATAATTTAGGGAGGTCTTTTAGTCGAGTTAAAAATTTGATTGGGTAGAAGAGTGGGGGAAGGGGAGTAACGAGACGGGAAGGCCCCCTGATATGATTAGTTGGGTAGGAAGATGGGGATTTCAAGCAAGAGGAAGGGGGGGGGGGGGTATCCTTTATACCTTAACCCCGTCCAATGTTGAAATCCTACTAATAATGCCATTAGTATGCCGTTGAGAAGCTTTGGGAGGGGGTTAGGTAACCTCTTTGAAACCTCTCCATATTGTGGGGTTTCATCCCCACTCTGAAAAACCTCAACATGTTGTCAAGGGGGTGGGGATTGTAAGAGGGGCTCATTAACATGTTGGATTACCCTCTTCCCCCTCCACCTTTGCTTGTGAGCTTCGTACGTGTTGATTTATACGAGGAGAGGGGTGAGGGGGGGAGGGGTAGACCCCTACGAACCAAGTTTGCATGTGTGTTTAATTCAAAACAAGACAAAACCCCGCTTTCTCTTTTATACTTCCCAAATAAAATAAAAAAAATACCCCTACTTTATTGTAATTACGTTTTACAACCCTATTGTTACCTTATTTTTCCCATACATTTTAACTGAAGTAAATACGAGAAAACTTTTTATTTTATATATATATATATATAAATATATATATATATATATATATATATATATATATATATATATATATATATATATATATATATATATATATATATATATATGTATTCAAAAAATTAAATGAGAGTTAAATTAATGTGTTGAAAATAAATAACAGGAAATTAATTGTTTGTGATTTAATATTTTGCTTAAAACATTTCCGACAATTTTGATAAACAAAAGTAAATATTGTCCATTTAAATACCATTATAATAATATAATTCGCTTTTACGGGGGAACAAAATTCACTTAACGAAAAATATTTACACCTAATTTTAGTAACACGTTCAATAATAATTAAATTTATACAGGGTATGTAACAACTAAATGAATGGAAAACACTAAACGCTAAATCCTCTAGCATTAATATTAAAATGTTCGTGTTAGTCACTAACTCAAACTTTTCTTTCCCAAATCACTCTACACGTTTAAATTTAAAAACATTGTCTGACTTTGCAGACAATGTTTTAAAATATTTTATGTACATTTTGGTTATGTTTGTTTAAAAACAAAAATGCTCTTATCTTAACGTTTGTTGTTATTAATTTAATTAACTTAATGTTTGTTAAAAAACAAAAAAGCTGTTATCAATTTTTACTGTTTGTAAGTTTTAATTATCAAGTCCTTTACTAAGATTTTTTTTTTGTTTTTCTCAAGTTTTAAATTGATTTGAGCTTTATTGCATCTTATTGTTAACATCTGTTAATTTCTTTTGATATAGATCCCATGAAGAAGGTTTTAAATAAAGCCAAAACGTCGGGTTTTTGAAGAACGTTGGGAGGGGCATGTAATGTGTTTTTTGTCCGAACCCTGGGTTGTTTTAATTAGTTGTTACTATGACTGCCGCTATAATTCTTAGCAGTCAGATTCCTTGTTGCCCTTTTTTTTACTGCGAAAATAAAACACTAAATATCATAGTTTTTAACTAGTCTATAATTACCGTAAAAAATCACAGGGAAGTACTTGCGTCCAAGTACTTTTTAGGGTTTTGTAGAAGATTAAGCATGCCCGTTATGTAATTATGATTTTATTCTTCGATCTCAAGGGTCCGGGTTCGATCCCCCGGGGGGTCACAATGTTTTTCATCGGTAATAACGACTAGAAAAATTCATTTTTTCAAACCATTTCCATCGCTTCACCATAAGGTATAACCATGAATTATTTCGAAATTTTAGGACCACCCGTTATATAGTGGTTGGGGAGGGGGGAAATTTTTGGGGGTATATTTTGACTTATAAAATTAATAAAGAATGAAAAATTTGAAAAAGCAAATATATATATGAATCCTACTCTTCACCAGCTTTCATATGATACCCAACTCAAAATTTTAAAAAAATAAAAATTTTGGCGCACTTCAAATTTTCGCGCCCAAAATTGGCAATTTTTTAAAATTTAGGATGAACTCCCGGAATTTTCATCGCCCCACAATAAGGCATTAGCATGAATTATTTCGAAATTTTAGGACCAGCCGAAGTATAGTGGTTGGGGGGGGGGGGGATTTTTTTTTTTTGGGTATATTTTGATTTTTTTACCCAATAAGGAATGCAAAATTTGAAAATGTATATATATCTTTGCGTCTTACTCTTCAGCAGCTTTCATTTGATACCCAACTCGAAAATTAAAAAAAATATAAATTTTGGAGTTTACAACATTTTTGCGAATTGCGCATGCGCATATTTAATTTTGAACTTCTGTATATTTTTCCTGTGGTTGGGTCAAAAAGTTACACCAGTATTTCAAATTTCAGCTCTTTAGCTTAAACGGTTCGGGCCCTATGAACCAAAGAGCGACGGACAGACGGAAACATCACCCTCGGCATAAGGGTTTTGAGAAGAATCTACAAAACCCTAAAAAAACTGTACACAACCTCAGAGCAAGAAAGGGGTAGAGGGAACAATACTATAGAATCTGGGTCTCATAAGTGGTTTATTCATTATGCTCCCCCCCTATATTAACACTTTCAAGCGGCAGTTTGGTAAAACAATATCGATATCTCGATAAAAACTCGAAATTTATCTGATATCAGCTGATAGGAATAAGTAATATTTTCTTACGACATTTAATATTTTTATTTTTAATACAGTTTTCTTTATAAATATGTACTTTAATGTTTCTTGTTAAACCTATAAATTATCTAAAGGCAGTAATGTCGTTAATAAACGTGTAACAGTTCCTAGATAACCAATAGCAATCTTCTTTGAGTGGGGTATCAAATAAATGCTACTGATAAGGAGTTGTTTACAAGAGTCTGTGGGGACGGAAGAACAAGGAATAGACCAATAAGACATGAACCAGTGACCACGTGATCACTTTAGTTCGGATTAAGCTCGTTTGGGAGGTTTCGTATAGGGGGGGGGGGGGGGGGGGGGGGGGGCATAATGAACCACAATTCAAATCGCATTGCTCCCTCTACCCCTTCCTTGCTCTGAGTACACAACTAAACTCAATATTAAAAAATCGGGTACAGGGTACCTCGGAACTTTTCCTCACTTTAGAGGCCACTAAAAAGGCCTCGAAGTTCGAAAAAAAATTATTAACATTGAAAGGCTTAAACTCGGAAACTATTGGGTCTACAGAGACAGTTCTAGTATCATATTGTAGAAAATTTAGTCTACTTTAAAAAGGTTTTCTCATAAACTAGTCCTTAAGGGTTGTAATCGCCAAAATTTGAAAAAAAAAAAACAAAAAAAAAACACCTATTTTTTCGCGTTTTTTTTTCGATTTTTGACAAAGTTGCGTTCGGCGCTCGATGTCATAAACTTAGGCGCTTAGGCCAACATCATAAACAAGTCTGCAAAAAATCAGAAATACCGGATTTTACGCATACTACCCCATACTTTCAGGCGACAAAGTTACTGGATTAGACGGATTTTCGTTTTCTTAATTACTTTTATAAAATTTCATAGAATTATGTCATTTATTAAATAAAAGTATTTTATATGAATAAGACAAAAAACGCCAAATGCTCTAGTAAAAATATTTAAATGTTTTTGTAAGACAAAACAGGAAACAAAATATTTGAAACAAAGCTAAGGAATTTAAAGAAAGAGTTTTTTACCTGTGAATGTTTGGTTTAAGACGGAGACGAAATGTATTAAACAGATTAACTATGCGTGTACTCAGGATGATAATGCGAAGGGTACGTTGTCATTATTCCACAAGGATTTTAAAACAGAAGAGCAATGATAATAGAGAGTGTTGAAGAGGGTCTGAAAGGCCGGGCCCCAGTTTTGAAAGATGGGCCTCTCTCCGGGGCCCTGAATGATAAAGTTTAATTTAAATTACAAAGCAAGCTCGACAGAGCCCTTGAGAATTTGTTGGGGCCCCGTTTAGAGATATTCACTGAGGTATCTCCTGCTCAACTTTCTCCAACCATCTTCCATTCCTTTATCCCTCATCTCTTCTAACCAACAATTTTCTTCCTAAAAACCATTTGTTATCTCCCCCCCCCCCCCCCTTCCCTTTGTATTATTACTGTGTGTGTGGCACTAGCACACAGTAATGTAAGTGTGCGCTGGTCGCACACACACAGTAGATTGTTGTTTATCAAGTCTTTTTACTTTTACCTCCGAACTTACCGAAGGTAACGGAAGCTGTATGATCGTTCTGTAAGTCGTATTATGTTAAAATTATGTATATATGTATTATTTTAATAATTTTGAAGACAGATATGTGTTTCAGACATCATAAAACAATTTTGGTTTCGTGTCTTTCTGTCCGGTTTTCCAATATTTCTTCCAACCAACATAACCTAAAAACTACCCTGAAATGATACAGGGTGGAGCGCGGCAGACGTATGAATTTGAAGAGGGAATTGCTCCCTTCGTATTGGTCCTAGACGGTTGAGAGTAGGGTCGTTTGAAAGTGGGGGACGGGAAGTTTATGTTCCACGTTTCAGCAGGACAGGGCCACAGCCCACACAGCAAGGGTTTGCGTAAACTTTATTTAAGACAGATTTCCCGGGCGTCTCATCTCTTTAAGAGGCGATTTAAACTGGCCAGCAAGATACCCTTATTTGGCTCCTTGGGATTTTTTTCTGTGGGGATACCTTAAATCCTTGGTGTACAGCGATCGTTCCAGAACCCTGGAAGCCCTCAAGAACAAACATTCGAGCCAAAATTGCCGAAATTCCTGTGGAAATGCTCGAAAGAGTGCACTAAAACTTCAAAAAAAAAGCTTAATCAGAGTTTGGAGTGTAAGGGGAACCACTTATCCGATACTTTGTTTAAATCTAGGTAAATTTAAATTTCTCATGTTATTAAATCAGGAAAAAATTTAAAAAAAAATTATTTTGTAACATTCTGTGTTTTATTACAGTTTCAAATTCTTACGTCTACCGCGCTCCACCCTGTATTACTTAAAACTTTTTAGTAGGTCATAATTAGTCTATTGTTGGTCCAATCTCTTCCACACGCTCTCAAATTTTGCTTTTGATCGTGATTAGTCCAACTCCAAACAAAACGAAACATACTATTAAGTATGTATATGTATTACGCTACAGAAAACGTAAAAAATCGGTTCCATAAACCCGAAAAAAAACTTTCTCATATACATATTTAGTAATACTGCATTTTAATTCCTTAAAATTTAATCTGCAGTAGTTGGTTCTATTAAGGAAATAGAAAAGATCACTTTTTATTTCTTTAATAGAACCAGCTACTGCAGAATTGAATGCTACAAGGAACCATCTCTAATTTACTATAATTTAATCAATTTATAATTAAATATATTAACAAAATGAGCAGTTATGAATTGGAGCGTTCTGGGCATAGGATATCGATTCCATAACAAATTGATTTTCCTTTACCCGATTATTGATTTTGGGTTGAGTGTTTAGTCTATCCACCTTTTATGTAGTAGTACTCCCCTCCTAACCAATATGCTTAGGATACCTGCACGCTCACCTGTACCACCCCACGTGTACCGGTGGACGATGTATGGTGAAGAAGTCTTACCCTGTCGACGAAAAGTCGATGTCTCTGAGTGTAAAACCTATAAAAAAAAATCTCGTGTCACAACCGGTGTTCGAACCCACGATCCCTCGACTGTGAATCCAACAGGTGATTATTTAAATTTGTTATTTTATTTTTAGGTATATAAAAATAGATATACATATTCAAAAAATATTCATCAATATCTTGAGAACTAGATTTATCTCGGGAAAAAGACTTATCTACGGTTAGATTCATGTTTCATTAACTTAAATTTTACTTTTTTTTAAACCAATTATTTTTGGTCAGGGGACCTCTAAAAAGTATCCATCAAAAACTAAAAATTAAAAAATAAAAGGTCAGTTTTGGGATATTCCGACCCCTCTTTGGGTCATCTTCAGGCTGAAAACCACATTTATTGTCAGCAACTCAAATCAATTTGCTATATTTTGCTTTTGTAACATAATACATAATTAAAGTGCTGTCTATATCTAACTGATTAGAAGATTACTATTTCATCCCGTTGTTGTTAAATATTAATTTTCCTCTAACATAGGTGACTATTGTCAATCTGAAATAATTAATTTCTGTTGTAGGGATAGTCCATGTTTATTATAATTCAGGTTCTTTTGGATATTAATTATTTAGTACTATACAGTTTGGGGTGTTTTTTTTTTCTAAAATTCCATAGATATTCTATGATTGTCACTATTGTATATTATGTATTAAAATTTTAAACAAATTTATTAACTTTAGTCCCTACTTCATTCAATAAGAATCATATACAAGGGAACAAACCAAACTAATTATTAAAAATTAACTTTTTTTTATGATTACAATGTTTCTCTTTATAATATAATACTACATACTTGGACACCCGTGCTTCGCAAAATGGAGACCCGCTTAGCAAAACCAAACATCAAAATTTTAAGGTTATAAATTGATTAGTTCCATAGATGTCGTCAAATTTCGCATATGAATAGCCGCCATCTTGAATCAAGATGGCGGCCATGTAAGCAGATAGCACAAAAAAGCCTTCTCCTTGAAAAAATTCATATAAGTGCCAACTTTCAAGATTTGCGGTCAAAGATTATATTAAGCTCAGATATAACCAACATCCATCTTTATTTTAGGACGTCCCCAGATTGGGTTGCCGTTTCCAATACGTGTAAAATTGACATTTTTTATTGAAAAGACAAAATTTGGTCCGGTTTCCTTTTTATGATTTTTGAAAATTATACATTTTGGGTACAGGTTACATTTAGAAGAAAAAGTAAGAACCAGCAGGAGATTTAATGAAGAGTGACTTTTTTTTTTATAAAAATGATTTTGCTTCCGAAGGGAACAAAGCTACCTGATCGTTCTGAAGAACGAAAAATATTTTATCTACTCGCGGCAGCAAAATTTAACATTACTTAACTGTTTATAGGCTGGAAAGTACTATTTCCCTGATTTGTCATTAAAATATTAAAAACAGGCAGGAAAGTAGTTAAAACAGTCAGGAAAATACTTTCTCTGCCTAGGCAGGGAAATATTTCCCTGCCTAGGCAGAGAAAGTAACAGTGTTTACCACTGCGTGTCATAACCTCTTATTTTGGCAAGAACAGTTTATACTATTATCTCTATCTTATAACATCATATATTATAGTTTAATAAGTAATATTTAATAAATAAACGTTTTAATAATAAAATAATTTGTTTATATTTGTTAATTCTGTTAAATAAGTTCAATGATTTGTAGATCTTTAATTAAAAAAATAGTAGAGTCACTGGCTATACTGCAGCGTCATGTAAACATTGAACATCCATATTTTTTTTATTATTAAATTCATTCTAGATTAGACTAGCTACTTTTCTTGATTTATCCTAGTTACTTCTTTTCTTTTAAGCAATATAAGATTTCTTTAATACTTTTAGTAATTTGTTAGTAAAAATATAAATAAATATTTTATATTGCGTGCATTATTCATTCAGAAGTTATGTGTGTTATAAACGTGTGTTTTGTATGTTGTTGTTATAGATTGAGTTTGCTTATCACTTATTGTTATTATTCCCAAGTTTCTTATTTAAACATTAAGTTTAGTTAATACATATGTTATTATCTTTATTAATGTGACATTTAGTTATTAACTATGTTATATTAATAAAGATAACATTTTAGCAGCTTCATTTTTTTGCCGCAAGTAAATAAAATATTGTATGCAACAAGGCAGCAAAGGAAACATTTCTGCCTCGTTTATTCATTGCCTGCGGCTTCGCCTCGACAGTCAAATAGGTAAATTACCTGCCTCGGCTTCGCCTCGGCAGTTAATTATCATAACCTGTCCTCTCCTTCGGCTCGGAGGCTAATTTAATCACTCGTCAGTAAAATTCCATTTTGCTGCCTAGTTACATAAATAACTATTGTCTCTGATTTCAAAAATTCCAGGACAGATATCCGTTTCAGACATCAGGGAACGTTTTTAGTTTCGCGTCTGTCGGTCTGTCGCTCGATTTATGCAACATTACTACGAGTCCGATTTTAATGAAAGTTTTATGATGGTTCATAATTAGGCCATTGTCTGTCCCATATAAGTTTCAACCTTCATTTGTTCTTCTTCCACATGCGCACAAATATTCATATATTTACATCTACACCTTCAAAAGTACTTATCTGATTTGTATGAATCATTTTACGTTTATGTCTGACATACACAATAAAAACTCTAGGCATAAAGACAAATTAGTGCTGCCAATTTGTCGTACAGAATTATATAGATCCTCCCCGTCAAATTCAGCTATAATTTTGTTTAATAACCTTCCTAAACCAATAAAAACTGTACCTGCTGACAAATTGGCATGCAAATTAAAACAAATGCTTAAAGATAAAGCTTACTATTCAATATCTGAATATTTATCTGATACATAATATCTACTAAGAGTTTTAATGTTTTATTTTATTTATTTATTTTACATTTCATTGTTTCTGTTTCTGTTCATTGTTATTAACCTTCATATTGTATGATTTTTTTGTTATTATACATGACATGTTATATCCGATACAAATTGGCTATTTAATAATAAATATATTTATTTATTTATTTAGCTTATCGAAAGTAACCCACAGATAATTTGACCAATCTGCGCTGTTTAACTTTTGCTAAATTCATACTTTAATTCGTTTAAAAAATCAAAACAATGTTGACAGATTAAAATAAACGGGGGAAACAATTAAACAAATTAGACTATAATGGCTTGTAAAAGCATAAAATCAAAGTACGCGAAAGGATGCGAGGAAGCTATGTGCCACACCGATTGACAGTATTTTTTTTTTGTCATTACACGTATTTGAAACCCCATCCGAGGACTCATTGTATACAGTTAAGAGAGAGACGTTAAGAAATAAAATAACGGTTTTCTCATATTTTAATGCGATATTTTTCTGTAAATAGGTTTACTAGGAACATTAAAGATTGAGTTTCAAGGAACATTGTATGTTCTAAATATATTCTACAGTGAGTTTTGTGTTTCTTAAATTATACGTTTCTCACATGACGCTTTTAGAAATAAAACCGTTTCTACCTAAGAAAGAGTAAAGAGTTAACCGCACGTGTGAATTGGGTAAGTAAAGAAATGAGCACTTTAAGTTTCTACATAACCTTACAAGAGCTACTTATGCAAAACTTGGGAGTTCTGTGACACGTATATACACCGTGCATACGCTAAACCATACCTTATCTCATCTACCTCTAGACTCTAGACTTTAGAATGCTTAATCTTAAAACCATAGCACGCAAGTGCCTACAATAACACTAGAATATATTTTTCAACTAGCCTTTTTAAATCTGATATTAGTTTTAATAATATACTCTACTGCTAATGTATTACCTTTAACGATATTATTTAACAATATTTTTTTACTACGTTTTTATTAGCTTGCTTTCTTGTTTGTTTGTTTGTCCGGTACAAATCTAGCAATCGATTTCTAACTAACTTCCCGAATAGCTAGACATTTGAAACTTTTAGCATAGCTCAGAACACGATGACAATGCATTATTTTAATACTTTTAGCCATCTTTCAGCAGAATTTAATTGGTTTTCAGCAAATTTTGATATATGGAAAGTTAGTTCGGAAAAAATCCGCAAGTTATTTTATTTGTTTTGACATATTATCCCATATTTACAATCTTCATTTTGACGGGTTTCAAATTTATGATTTATGACAGAAAATTTAAAAACGTAGTATATAAAAAGTTCTTTTTATCTTGTAATTATTGTTTATTCTTCTTAAGAAGTTATTTGAAGTGCTCTTTCTAAGTTCTTATTTTAACTCGGTAGCCTTTAATAAGAACTTTATAATGTATTCAATCTCTCTGTTTCCAATCTGCCCAATATGAATTTCCATCTACATAATATCTGAATAGTACTTTAAAGGCGGAGATACACATGCCTGTAGCTTGAACAAAAACATGCCATCTACTTGCACGTGCAAGCTACTTGCACGTGTATATGTTAAATGGCATGCCAGTAGCTGGCAAGCAAGCAGATGGCACGATATTTGATTTTTTGGCATGCAACGAGCAAGTGGTGGGTTGGGGGCTACAAACCGCATGCTAAAAGGAATGTTTAAACGCATGTGACAGCTACAAGGGCGGTCATCCCAGTAGCTGGCTGCCACCGATTGAGGACGTAAACATTGTGTTATTTATTTATTGTTTTGTTTTGTGTGAGAATAGAATTTATGGCAGTTCTTAAAAAAACTTCTGAGTTTGTGTTTAAATAATGCCACAAATCAGGTTGCATGCAATTTTACTTGCAAATGTATCTTCAGTTTGCAATTTAGGCATTGCACAATGCAGGTTGCATGCAATTTTACTTGCTACTGAATAAATAAAAAACTTTAGCATGCCAGTTACTGACAAATACCCTCTTTTGGCATGCAAGCTACTTCCCCAATTTGACGGCATGTGTATCTTCGCCTTAATTATATCAGAATACTATATCCATTATAAATGTCCATTTCTCCATTGCCAGAACAGTCTAATTTGAACTTACCGAAGGTAACGGAAACTATGCAATCGTTCTGAAGAGTGAACATTTTTTTATCTACGATATCAAAAATTCCAAGGCAGATATCCTTTTTAGACTTCAGGGAACAATTTTGGTTCTGTGTCAGTCTGTCGACCTGTCGCTCAATTTTTGCGAACCAACATATCTTGGCACTTATCTTAAACTACAAGTCCTATTTTAACGAAAAAAATTTGTATGGTAGGTGATAATTAGCCCATTGTTGGTCCCATATAAGTTTCAACCTTCTGCGCTCATTTGTTTCTTCTCATCATGCGCACAAACATGCATTTCTATGCTCAAGATATTTATCTGATTTTTATAAATGTTGGATGGTTTGACGAAAGTAGCCCGCAGCTTGCCCCAGATTAATTTCAACCGTGTGCGGTCTTTAAATCTTGATTGATTAATTATAATAAATAGATACTTATTTCATGTAAAAAAATCAAAACAATTATGACAGATTAAAAAAACGGGGGAATTATTTGTTAGTAAAATCGTAAAACCATTAAAGTATATGAAATAGGACTCAAGGAAGCTATGTGCCACACCAATTGGCAGACTATTTTTAATAAAATAGAACAACTCGTTCGAAAACTTTTTCATACATTATTTTCAATTCTTTAGTTGTTTCGGTTTTTCAAGTTTGCATTAATTTATTATTCAATATTTTATCAAAATTTACTGTAAAAGTAATTCCTTCATAGTGGCGTATCGAACCCAACCACTCATCCGTTGTAATTAATTTTTTTTCTATCAATATCCCAGAAACTAGATTATTTTTCCGAAAAAACTACTGAACTCCAATTTTTATGCCTCCAATCTTATTATGCCGGGAATTAATTATTGTTTACGTTTATTTTTAGGTATTTTAAAGTTCTTAAAATCAATTTAGCTGTGTAATTTTAAAGCTTATTTAGGTCTTAATAATTTCTAGTGAAAAGTGATTATGAAATAATCGAAAAAAATATACATAGCATATATTCTATGCCTTGAGAATGGGTGGTTGGGCCGAAACGTTGCCACGTATACTCTGAGTCAAGATTTTGAATACCCCACAAGGATCCACACTTAATTAGTCAGAATATTACAAAGGGTACAACCTAAATTAAATTCTGCTTATATAATTACATCCGTATATAAATGGAATATATTTTAGAATTTTTATTTTTCATTATACGAGTACTTTCTCAAACTTCAGTTTATGAAAAAGTATCTCTACATACTATTTGTGAAAAAGTGGTGTGAAAAAATGGTGGAATAATCTTAAGTCGTAAGTTATAATTATTTGATAATATTGTGGTCTTATTTAAACTAATTTGAAGTACACATACGGTCATAAATAAATTAATGTCTTCAAGTTGCAAATATATGCAATATGTATGTGTACCTAAATTACGTAATTGAGTATTACCTCGAGCATTACTTTTGCATTACGTTCGTACTTAGCATATAAGTTACCAGCTGGACTTCTAGTTTATCCTACTTATGTAAGTTTATACCTACTCTATATAAACGTATAATTGACTATATTGATTTATTAGATTCTGTTAAATTTACTTTAGTCAAAGGGAGTAGGGAGATGTTATCCATATTTGCATGGTTATTGGTTATTAACAAAGCTGTCAACATGATGTCTGGTTGGTTGGACAGTAGCAAATGAGACAAGAGAATTTATCGCAGCTAGTTAGATAGCGTTCAAAGGTAACAGAGTTGACAGGTGAAGACCAAAGTTTGTAAATCTCGTGTAAATGGATGCTGTGGTACTGCAAACAGATCAGGTAACTGAGTCTAGTTAGCTTGCCGTTAAATAGTAGCAGACTTGGGGTAATTGGAAATGCCTTGCTTGGAGAGGGAAGGGACAGCTTGCTGGTTCAATATAAACCTTGTTTCCTTTACTTCGCTCTAGAGTTCAGGCTAGGACTACAGGTAGCTCATTGGAAGCAACTTCCTAACACGTTGCATTCTGTTCTATCATTATTTTGTCTGTAGCTTATACAACACAATTAAGTTTTCACTTTTACCTCGAGGTATGATTATTCTGAACATGTATCAAATTTCATTGAAATCGATCTATATGAAACAAGCGTGAGCTTTATATACATGCAACTTATACATGTTTATTGTTGTCTGTTAGTAACGTTTACGTGTCCGACGATAACGTGAATAAAAGTTGACTCATTCAGTAAAAAGTTGATAGACATGTTATTTTTACCAAAGCTCATTTCTATCCGTTAGACAGAGTTAACCGCCAACATTTTATCTCGTAAATTAGCAACATGTAAATGAATCAATATTAAATTATAAAAAATATTTAGAGATAATTACCGTCAATGTTAAATCCAAGAATGAATACTTATTTGATTACACTAAGCACAGATTTTTATCTAAGTTAATCTTTAATTTTATTTTAAATCAAATTATAATTATTATTTACTACGGGAAACAGACAGTGAAAAATACACTCCCGCGCGGATTTGAACCACGGGTCTCCAGTATATTTTTTTCACTGTCTGTTTCCCGTAGTTAATAATAATTATAATTTGATTTAAATTAAAATTTAAACTTTCCGTAGTATGAAAACTACCAAAAACTTAAAATTTAATTTCGAATTGATTGTACAAGGTACAGGTACTAATTGAGTACTTTATAATTATAAGCGTTAATTCTTGGTTTAGTTCTAATGTCATAAATATTGACTGTCTAAATGTATATGAATATTGAAAGCTTGGATTCGGGACTAGTTATCGATTACGGCAGTTAAAAATCATTCTCCTGCGTAGCTTAGATGGAAGAGCGCTATACTGGAAATATAGAGGCCCGTGGTTCAAATCCCGGCACAGGAGTGTATTTTTCACTGTCTGTTTCCCGTAGTAAATAATAATTATAATTTGATTTAAATTAAAATTTAAACTTTCCGTAGTATGAGAACTACCAAAAACTTAAAATTGAACTTAAATTTTACTCAACTTAGCCCCTTGTGAGAGCCAATGTTATTGACTGGGAAGCAGTGGGTATTTATTCAATTTATATTTTTGGTTCTAAACGGTGATTAATTTTATAAGTTAAAACAGAAAACAAGTAGATTACCCTATATGTAACTCCCCAAGTAGCACACAATGTCCAAAATACGTCCTATGGATGTCAGTTTATCCAAAAACCATCCAATCCATTTTAATATCTCTGATGGATGTCTATAGGATATTCGGCTTGAACTGTGCTTCCCTTATTATCTCAAAGACATCCAGGGGATATCATTAAAAAGATATCCAAAAATATTTATCCATGGGATATCCTACCACTGATGACCCCTGGATGATCTTTTCGAATATCCTGGGGACATCCATAGGATAAAATAAATTAGAGGGATTCAAAGTTCTTCTTTTAGTTTGTTTTTATTCTGTTATTAAATAAGAATGTTGGTGTTCCTGTTCTTATCTTATATTATCAGTTTGATTTGTCCTTTGTTTTCCATTTGCTATCAAGTTAAGAGTTTTTCAAGTTTTTTTTAAGTTCGAAAAAATAAGTGAATTTCTAAATATATTTATCTATTAAGTCGACTGTAATTAATAGTGTTACTAGGAGATATATTTGTTGAGTTTTGTGTGTGATGAATAATTCCGTTGTTTAATATCTCTTATCAAAGGCAAGTACTATTTTAGTGTAAAGTCTCGAAAGGTCTTCGTAGCTCGTGATTTGTAATTAAATATATTTGTTCACTGTAATTATATCTAACGTAATAACTTTAAACAATATTAAAATAATAAAAAAAATTGAATAATAAAACTATTTAAAATATAAAAATTGTAATTGCTCATCGCTATATTTTAATTTTGTATTTACTTTTTTGCGTAAATAAATTATCATTGTTTCTTCTATTTTGTTTTTTAATAACCCATATTAAAGTATCAAATTTTTATTTATGGAGATATATAAATTATTATATAAATATATTCGAATATTGGTTCATAGTGAGGATATTCATTGGTAATAGAGAGTTAGTCTCATGGATATCTAGTAGAAGTTATAATCTCCCTACAGTATCCCACAGATATCCTGAGGATATACAATCATCCTATATATGTCCAAAGAATACATCCTCTGGATATCCTTAATTAGACATCCAGAGGAGATCCTGACATTGTCCCGATGTGATCCAGATAGATATCCTGTAGATGTATAAAAAGCATCTTTTGGCCGGACATTAACATCTCCCATGGATATCCAGACACAAAATCTGGATATCTATGGGAGATGTCAATGTCCAAGGCTTTATAGCCCTGGGATATCCATTGGATGTAAGTGTGCTACTTGGGTCCACTGGTCCAAAAGACATCCCAGGAATAACCTTTTGACAATAGGTTCCCCTATGGTTATCCTATTTTGGATGCCTTATTAGGTCGTCCTAAGGATAGCCATGAGGCAAATGTTACAAAAAGTTAGCCCATTAAGGGTATCCTATGGACATCCAGTTAAGGGTATCCTATGGACATCCAGTTAAGGGTATCCTATGGACATCCAATTTAGGGTATCCTATGGACATCCAGTTAAGGGTACCCTATGGACATTCAGTTAAGGGTATCATAGGGACCAATAGATATCCAGTTATGTTTTGCAACATATTGTAAAACACGCATGGTTCTTATATCGTAGTAGTTATTTAGATAAAGGTGTTAGTGTTCTTATTAGTACTGTTAAAGTTGAAATTTATTCGGAGAGTATCTTATCGTGGGTTAAATAAATTGATATTTCTCTGACGCTTTCAGCCTTAATTAAAACAAAAAGTTAACACATTTAACTGGAGGTGAAATTATTACGTTATAAAACGGATAGTTTCCAAGTGGAAGCTTTGAAACAATGTAGATTATAAAATATTCAAAAGATTTTTAAAACAATATATAATTATACTACGTTTCCATGAGAATTAAATAAGGATTGAATTTAGTTTTTTGATCCAAAGTATCCAAGGAAACCTAGATATACGCCTTTTCCCGGGAATAATCTAATTCCTTCGAAAATAGCTTCAACGCGGGCGAAGAGAAGGCCGGGTTCGATTTTCCACCGAGGAGAAGTTATTTTGGAACGAAGTTCCTGATGGCACGTTCTAGAGCCCGGGAGTGAATCCGAAAAAAACGACATCACAAAATCGACGTCACAAAATAACCGTCACAGAATCACCGTCACAAAACTAAGCGTCATGAAATCTACCGATGACGATGACTTGAGTAAAAGATGACCGAGTTAGTTGAAATTAGGTACACATGTTCATTATACCAATGCCCAGGATGAGTTCGTTGGACAACGTTATCCACCCAAGAATTCAGGCGCGAACGTAAACGTAAGCTTCAAATTTACAATTAGAATTTTAGGACGGGAAAAAATTCTAACTTCGTCTATTTAATGAGACAAATAACTTTTATAAATACATTTTTTTTAGTAAAACGAACACCGACACTGATATGAATTGATTAAGATCGCTAACTTTATTAAAGCGGACCTAAACGTTTAAAATAAAAAAAAACATCGTTATTACCGATATCTTATGTTCTAACGTAACGATTTTAATAAAAATACATAATCATCGTCTAAAGTACAATTGAAACAAGCATGTAACATTTCAACCTGATACAAGCAGAAGGTATTGCGTATTTAAAGTGATATATTTTATTATATTTTAAATGGAGTAATAAATTAATATGCTGGCGGAGTCTGAGGAATCAGTCGTGTTCCGTCACTACAAGCATCTGCTCTAACTATAAACTCATCATAATAAACTATTTTCTCAATATACAATACATTATTTATTGCAAGACACTCGCTTCAATGTTAACTAAATGTTTTTCTTTTAATTTTGCCTTAACTCTGCCAAATACAAAATACAAGTAGTTAGTTACTTTTAATTTTGTCTCTTTTCTCACTCCGCCATGTATAAGTAATTAATATCGTAAAACTTAATAGTGTGAAAAGCGTAGTTCCTACCGGGTGCCCTGCGACACCACACGTATATTTTTTTTTTATAAATTTTGATATGTTCAATTATAATTAAATTTGCCTAAGAAAAAAGAAAACTAATAAATGGAAAACACTGTCATTCGTATATCAGATAGTTTGTCTGGGTTGTCTTGCACCGATTTATTACTTTAGGGGAGCGGTAGTTGTAAGCCTTCAAGATCCAATAATTATATAATTTTGATGTTCATAACACAATGACCAAGTCTGTACAGCCTACAGGTTAATACTTCTGCGGAACAAAAGCTACTTTGTTTTATGACGAAGAACCACACAAAAGTATGAATAATTCAACGTAGACGTAAAAGAGCGTATGTTGTGCCACTTGACCACAGAATATATTGTGAATAAACCAACATAAATGAAAATGTGTTGCGTGCACGAGGGAAAGAGGGAACGCTATTCGTTAAGCTTACTATTTGAGCATGCTAAGTACTAATTGCAACGAAGTAAATTAGCGGCACAGATGTTGCACTAATGTACAAGAGTAATTTAAACAGAACATCTAGGCCAGGTAAGTCTAACTAACTTGCCATGATTTACTCACCTACATTAATTACTCTCCGCTTTAATGTTACCTAAAATTTAAATTCAACTCCACTTTAAAGCACTTACACACTAATAACATGCTTCCCTTTTTAACACTTTTAACATTCCCCCTTCCTCTAGTTGAAAAAAGCTATATATATATATATATATATATATATATATATATATATATATATATGTATATATATATATATATATATATATATATATATATACATATATATATATACATATATATATATATATATATATAAAAAAAAAAAAAAAAAAAAGTTAAAATATATACTATATGGCTGGTTAAATTATATATTTTTGAACGAGTTTATCTGAGAGATTTTTAATAAATAAAAAAACCGTGTTCTGAAGAGTTGGCTACTTTACCCAACTCGGGTTACACAATTAGAGATCATAATATTATAAAGAGATTTACACTTAACTTATACAAATAAGATCACAGAATTTAAATTAGGTGAGATGTATTTCAGCTTGGTATTAAACAGTGAACACAAGATAAGGGAGCGATGATTACAGATAGGGATTAAACATTAGCAAGGTATTAAGTAAACACCTATTCACAGGTTTAAACATGACTCCTGGACATTCAACATAGCACTAATTATTCCTCGTCATTAGGTTTAATTAGGACACACACAATTCATCAAATAAATTGTCTTTCTCGTATGTAGATCGTAGGTGATTTATATTATCGTCTCTCTGGTCAAGAAGAAAATCGTCATCCCCCTATCCCAAAAAAGCAGGTTACTATACATTTTTTGTATCCTGGACAGTATGTAAGCCTATTAGATAATTTGGTATTTGCGCTTAAATTAAATAATGAACAACATATAATTTTCACCAATTCTGACTCGTAATTTGTATGAACACAATGAACTTAAGAAAAACAACCTTACACTAATAAATCACTTCATTAATAATTTTATTTAAAAAACATTTTGTAAAAACAAGCTTTTATTCGTATTCACCTCAGCAAACCCTTTCATTTGATACCCATATCATGGACGTGCTTAAAAAATTACTACTCCGCCATCTTATGCTGTCCACCATATTGGATTTAGAATGGCGTCACTTAAGTGGCTTTACATTATCATCCAAACTAAACGCGTATGCAAAATTTCAATTCAATCGGTTGAGGATAACTGCTTTAAAATTCAGTTGCAAATTTTAACCCGAACATACATACATACATACATACAAACATTGCAAGTTAAATAAAAGCTTGTAAAAACTATCGTTAAACTGCAATGGAAATGACAACCGAAAAAGTAAACAACATTAATAAAAATTAATTATTTTAAACAACAAGTGATGGGTTGGATGCATTTTCGTAAGGTGTAGAGTGTGGGGGGGGGGGGGATAGAGAGGTAAGGCTTAGAGACTTCTTAACACAGTTTCGGTGTAATACGGTTTGGGAATTACTTTCCCTGTAGTTCCTAATTAGTCTCCCCTGTAGTTTGAGACTTTGCTTAAAATAAATTAATTTTAAGTCTCATCTCTAATAATCGAGTCATAAAAGTGAAATAAAGAGTGATAGTAGTCGATACTTTCTTTTTTTACAGTATTTTATTTTAATTAGCATTTTTTTTTTTTTTTTTACTTATTTATATTGAAAAATCACAGGAGTTCCAGCAACCCCTAATTACAGTTCCCCAATCCCTCATCTCTTAATCGCCCCCTTAGACTGTCTCATCGCTCATTTTGGGGACCTGTGGTGTAGAATCTACACCACAGGTCCCCAAAGTGGGCGATAAGACAGTCTAATGGGGCGATATGTAGCGTAAGAATCTTACACTGTAGATCAACCCTTTAACTTTTAAATATACTTTATTTATTTGGCAAACGTAATGTTCCAAGATGATCTTAGCACAAAGCTGAAAGCAAGGTGTGGCATTGCTCGACTTCATACGTCACCCGCTCCACAAAGGAACACCGACAATGCAAAACCTACCCGCGTCATCCCGACAAAGGATTAGCCCGACTCAAGGAACCCCCGGGGAATCCAGGTATATTCTACATTCTAGAAAGCTACTATAAACACTCCGTCCTTCACTCTAGTCTTTAGTAGGTCTTGTTGTTGCTACAAGTAACCTCACGATGCACCACACCCCTAAAGATACTGCAAGTAGTGGAAGCGAAACCAAGGACTTCAACGGAAAACCAATCTGTTTATAGCGGATAAAACTAATAGATTTTGATAGAATTATTTGTTTTACAGGGTCGAAATAGTGATGTTGGGAAGATTGCCCTTTCTTGAGCACTTACAAGAAATAAAGTATCGCTGATAACGCTGATATAACAGCTGGTGAAGGCGGGAAGATTGCTTAAACAGTGTTGCCAGGCTCCACTCTACAAGTTGATCACAGAAAATATTTCCCCCTCTTCCTGGAATTGTACTGGGGGCAAGAAGGGAACCTTTCCTACCCTGTGCAAGAGGCTAAACGACCGAACTGAAAGAAAAATACAATTTGATATTAATTTTTCAAATTATTGTTTAGACGAGAGTCCAAAGGTAGCTCCGTCTAGATCATATTTTAGAAATTACTTCTGAAAGTTAGGGCAACACTGATTGCCACCTCGCTCACGATTGAAACCAGCGATCATAGAATCCTTAAACGGAAAGATTTCCAACTCCCCTCTTTATCTACCTGTGTTAGACTACTAGCGCTCCACGGGAATTTCGGTTAATATTGTAACTAAATCTTTTACACCATTCAAAAGATATAGAGCTTCTTAATTCAAAGAAATAAATTAATAAATTAATTTGTCAATTTACTGGATTCGAACCCGGGAACTTTCTCATTGTGAGCTATCGCGCAACTCATTCGGCCACCGAGGCTGTTTATTTTTTTGTATTGTTTATTTACAAAATAGTACAAATGTCAAAAGATCATAAGTAGTTTACAATTTTAACCACCATATTCTCGTGGAGCGCTAGTGCTCTTACACCTCTAGAATACTGGAGTTGGATACCCCTGATTGAAACCGTCTACAATGGCAAAGAAAGAAGAAGTATTTAAGAGTGGGATAGAGAGAGTATAGACAAAACAAAACCCTTCTGTCGCAACAACCATTTGACTTTAGAGAAACTAGATTTATTTGCAGAGATTTACATAGTTATTCTCTAAGGAACTCTCTAGGAATTCTCGAGAGCGACTCTCTTTTCAAAGTCGTTTAACTCTTTTTTTTCTACGACTCTCCTTACTCTTTTTTTCCCTGAGTTGTAAAAAATCAAACTCGCTTACTGGCACCACAGTCGTTGATTCTTACTTGAACGAATAATGCAATAATTAAACTAAATGTAAAAAATTGTTACATTCGGCACGTTCGGTGCCAAATCCTCTTTTTTGAAGACAGGGGTAGTCAAGAGTTAAAATCGTAAGATCATTAAAATTCTTAGTTCATGTACCACAATGTCGTTATACCGACTTCACTTTGGAGAAAATATATTTGTTTACAGGTATTTAATTTACATAGTTTCTTTCAATTCTTTCTTCCATCGTATCTTTCATATTTTTATCCTCTAGGTGATTTTTACAAAGATGATTACAACAAAAATTGATTTGTTATTCCCAACAATAGGAAACCCTAAATCCGTTCTCTCTTTTAAATTTCACTAATAATTTAATACATCAGATTTAGTAATAGTAATCAGTGGAAGGGAATTAAGTCTGTCAAAGGTCTTAAATAACTATTTATGTTATTGATTACTCAGGGTTAGGAATTCGCTCCATTAGCTCTATATACCATATTGTCGCAACCGGATGGACGCGGACGCCACTTTACTTAAGTAGCTATTTATTTATACTCATGCTCGGTCATCACCGAGGTGTGGGGTCCCCTGCAGGAGACGGGAATCGAATCCATAACCTCCTGTTTTCACAGCACATATCGTCACCTCAATGCAAGAAGTAGATAACTCGAAATTTCATGTTTTGAGATAATGGCCTAAAACATTTTTTATTGTTGATTAGATTCTGTTTGTTTTTGTTTTTTTCATCAACATAGTACTTGGACTTTTAAAAAGTGACAGGCTAGAAATAAGACTTATCAAGTTATTGCACTGGAATTCCCTGTAAAATTTAAGACTAAATGATGATGATATAAAAATGGAAAATTTTCGATTTATCTACTTTTTGCATTGAGGTGACGATTTAATAGCAACCATTTATAACAATTTCGTGACAACCAATCAAAGTATTTTAGGATAAAATCTTAGGGCTTAGATACATAATATAAACCTGAGCACTCTGGGTGTGAAAGCTTTAACTAAAACTACACGGTTTTCTGAAGGGAAAAGAGGGTGAAATAATGGAGCTATTTCGTGAAGACAAAAAATAATAAAAATGAAAAATGTGTGGACCGTGATTTATGGTTTGTGGGTATAAATCAATCTGAAGGATGTGGTTTTGGACAATTCGAAGAGGAAGCTTCGGAGGAATCCAGGAGAAATAAGGAAGGCAGCCCCGCAGGAAGGAATTCAGGGAGTGGAATTTTGAGGGGTGGCGCCAGGTACTAGGAGGGCGCTAATGACTTATTGAAACCCAGTACTGCAGAGCGGCGTAACCCTCTACACGGGCCCCTGATTAATATTGAACGGGATTTAGAGGTCTAAAGCCCCCCTCTCCACGATTAGAAGGGGGCCCAAACCCCCTGGGCTAAGGAAGGAGAAATCCGAAATCTATTCTACCTGATTTATTCACTCACCGCAAATTTCCATAGCCCCCTGCTCTCATTCCACCAGCCCACCCCTAAAATCTGTTAATAAATTCACTAGTTTAGTGGAACAGAGGGGCTGAGGGGAGGAATTAGTATTAGGGGAGGAGGAGGAGAGGTAAACCTGAGAGAGAGAGGTACAAATTAGTAAAAGGGAGCCATTAAATATGTCGGAGCAGAACAGCCAGATGACGCTATTGCTTCCAGTCATGGAACAAACATTTTCATGAGCCAATTCTCACCCATAATGATCAATGTATAATTTTAACTGAATAATACTTAATTTAGAGGTATTAATGAACTTAGATGGCTACAGTCGGTGATCATGCACGCTACGATGAACCTGTACTGGTATAACTGCGCAGGCAACGAGGTCACCCACGTTGAGGTAAACCTTAAGGGTTAAAGTTTAAAACATGTTTTCGTCACAAAATGACGCACTCGCGGGGATGGATCTGCCATGGTCGCGAAGAACCATGTTTCTTTCTCTCGTTATCTACGTTTCTTCTATTTCTATATTTGTTTTTCCACTCCTAATAAGTATTGAACTCTGACTCTTTTATGTTCTGCAATAATTTTGCATAATTAAATTCTCTATTCAGTGATGATAGAAATCCTTGCTAAAGATCATCCTGCAGATGTAAAGATTGTTCAGAGACATGGTTCTCAATACATACATCAATAATAGTTTACTCTAAGTTTTCTTCCATGGTCTTAAGGGTATTCATAAATAAAGACTTTAAGTACTCATTCATTTATAAATAAGAAAAAGTCCACGATATCCTTGAGTCATGATGAAGTTAAAGCAATAATTAATTTAATATTAGTTTCAACGCAGCTCATACATGATATAGAACATTCGAGTCACAACAAAACCTAACAACAGAAATTTAAAAGAATTACTACTTACCGGTTTAAATTTATGAATACCTGTTAGGACATTGAAGAAAATCCAGAGTGAAATAATAAAGCAAGGGTAATTCACTACAACTTACATCGGCTTGGCATATTTTACTACGTTTTTATTAGCTTGCTTTCTTGTTTGTTTATCCGGGACAAATCTGGCAATCGATTTCTAACTTACTTCCCGAATAGCTAGACATTTGAAAATTTTATCATAGCTCAGAACACGATGACAATGCATTATTTTAATACTTTTAGCCATCTTTCAGCAGAATTTAATTGGTTTTCAGCTAATTTTGCTGTACGGAAAGTTAGTTCGGAAAAAATCCGCAAGTTATTTTATTTGTTTTGCCATGTCCAATATTTATACAATCTTCATTTTGACGGGTCTCAAATTTGTGATAGATAAACATTGAATGACAGCAAAACAGGAAATATCGATTATATAAATTTATCGATTATATTATTTATATTATTTCAAATATATCGACGGCACGGTTTAGATTTGGTGTTGGGGAGATCCGTTGTACAAAGATTTGTCCTTTTATAGGTTTAAGATCAGCTCTCTAGATGGTTGTCATAAATTCGGAACTATTTTTTTTTTTTCACTAACATTATATATTATATAACAATAACAATTATATTATCAACATTACATACGATTCAACAGATAATTTAAAAACGTAGTATATAAAAAGTTCTCTTTATCTTGAAATTATTTACTTTGTGTTAAAAAAAAATTGAATAAACTCTATTATAAAAAAGGGGAAAAAATAAAATAAGCCGGTACTACATGCTAAGCAACCTTCCTTTGTGACAACTAATCCCTAAATCCAGAAAAAAAATTATATTGTTTCTCGTTACCTGTACAGGAACAGGATATATAAGTACAGTTAAACCTAATGGAATAAGCAGTTTTGGCCGCATTTATTCAGAGCTCAATGCATTCCCATACTTATCTACGAAGTGTGTAATTTTAATGTATTTGGCTTCCGAGTCTACCAAGGCAGTGGAAGCATTGTGTTCACTTTGGGGAGTTAAACATTTTTTCCCCCTCTAAAATAAAACTTTTCACACGCAATTTACGTTTTAGACCTTTCTGAACAAATTTATTTTCGTGTCTTTCTATCTGTCTGTCAGTCACTCACATGAATCCTTGCCACTTGCATTACTTCCACAATTATCATCTGATAATGATGACATTTGATTACGCGGGTTTGACCCTAGATTGTCCTCTATGGATTTCATCGCTTGCGGATCAATGGTAGCCTCTGCGCAGGCGCAAACGTAGAATCCGCCAAATATAAATTTCTCAAGGCCTAACAAACCAATGTTACTCAAATTGGTGGATAGTTTGGGACTACCCAACAGATGATCCCCTGTGGATTTTTTTAGGGATGATAAATAATTTCACTTATTAGCAGTCTATTTTTATATTTTTTTATTAAAGGATGTATAAACTCCCACGTAGAAACATTCAAGTAATTTTACTATGAAAGATTATCTGGATGCTTGAGAATTTTCTAAATTTCTTCCCTCTTATTTATATGCCCTCTAAGCTTGGATACAATGATTTGCAAAAAAAAACCTAATTAGTAATGATTCCGACTACTTCATCTTATTAAATATTTATAAAATTCTCATTTACTGCTTCTACACTCAATTTGCTCTGAAACTGATGTTCAAGCTACTCCCACAAACTAAACCTTCATCAGCTAATTAAAAATTATATTTGCAAAATATCGTCTAACGATCTAATAATTGATTGGAAAGAAAGTGTGATTGAAATGGAATTTGAGATTAGCAAGCATCAATCCAAAGAAAAAAACAAAATTTAGATTTATCGACGCTTTGGAATAATTCTCTGTACAATAAGTGTGCATAGTGGCACTTTGCTGCACTCGAGAGAAATGTTTTAGCAAAAGCTGCAGGCAAGGGACAAATGTTTTTTCTAGTGCATCAAAGACACTTTAAGCTTGAGTTGCACATTAAATTTTAGCTACAGTTAGTTTTTAATCTGTGAATAAAATATAAAAGTTCTATCAACAACTAAGGACACTCGACAACAATAGCAATTACAGTAGCTGTTCTGTATACAACCAGTGTTGCCAACTTTGTTTTCAAGCTTATACAATATTACCTGGCTAGTAGAAGCGTATTATTTATGTTCGCGTATGTTAGAACACTAGAGTGCGGGAAAGTATATTCAGGAATCTGCTGTTTTGGCGTACTTTTTTGAGTGCTAGAACAAGTCGAGGAACTGAAGCGAAAATATATTCCCTAGTTTAAGATACATATTATACAAGAAGAGGAAGTAAAAAAATGCAGTAGAATACACTATAATATATTGTGTAGACAGAGTAAGTATACAAAATTTCAAGGCCTCTCCATTTTGACAAGGGTTGACAAAATTATTTAAATAGAAAATAGATAACCAGGTAAATAAGATTAAAGCAGGCCCTACACTATCAATCCATTTGATCAAAACAGCGAGTCAAGCAATGGTGTCAAGCGTTATTGATAGTCTAGGAACCCGTTTGACGCTTGAATCAAGCCTTGACAGTGATTGATGGAAAATTTGAATGGCTCAAGCGGCTTGAGGGAGCGCTTGATAGTCAATTTTGATCAAGCATTCCGTCAGTCACCTACACGACACCAGCGATGGAGGACCGTCTCCTCGCTTCTGAAGGTTCGGACATCGTCGATAATAATGCCGATCGAGAATTTATTAGCCTCCTCATTAATTTATATCGTTATTGTCCCGAGTTGTGGAAAGTTCCAGTCCTTCGACCAACGTCGTTTCCACTGGATCTATTATTTCCGCTTGAGAGCAACAACTGTCAAGATGAGAAACCCCAAATCCTGATTTGAAACCATGGTATTTACACAATACTGATTCACTACAGCCCAGGAGAA
Organism: Gerris lacustris; assembly: GCA_951217055.1. Taxonomy (NCBI): domain Eukaryota; kingdom Metazoa; phylum Arthropoda; class Insecta; order Hemiptera; family Gerridae; genus Gerris; species Gerris lacustris. The sequence goes on along the minus strand of OX578276.1, from coordinate 148,162,633 downwards.
GCAGTTCACTAGTCGAAACTCCGCTACAAATGAGTGTTGATGAATAGATTGATGGTATGCTTGATGCGCCCCAAGGCTGCTTGAAGCACTTGGCAGTCAGCTTGACGCGCTGTTTTGATCAAGCGGATTGATAGTGTAGGGCCTGTTTTACATGTGAGATTTAGAAACTTAGTTTGTACATAAAGTGACAGAATAATAACATAGAAATAACTTTGAAATCAAGCATGATCAAATCGAACCGTTTCAATGTGATATATACATAACTAGGATAAGCATTCTCAACATTAATTCGTACAGTCTAAAGGTATTAACAGAAAGAATAACGTTACAATATGTATGACTGATTCTGGCTAAAGTCTTATTAAAATAATTAAACTAATCATTTTCTCGTTTGATTAAAATCAGGATTAATGAAGTGTTCACTAATGATGATAGACTAAAGTCAAAAAAATTGGACGTAGAATAGGGACGATCACAATATATAATTTTATGAGGAACTTTGTACATATTTTTTTTCTATTTTAAACATGTCTTATCCTTATATCTTTTGGTTATTGTTAATACTATTTTTTTAACGCATACTATATGAAATATTGGACAATATTCTGAGAAAAATACGTGCTGAATGTGGTTCACAGACAAAAAGAAGGTTATAAATAAAGACAGAAAAGATAAAATATAAACCAGTTGATTTTGCCGGTTCGTGACCTATCGGCTTATTCTTTATAAAGGTGATAAAAAAATACATTTTTATTTCCTTGATACATTCTAAACTTTCTTTGACGTTAAAAGCTATAAAAAAAAATTGAATCAACTTGCAAGTATTTTAAAAACTTAAAAAATATAAAACTCTATCAAGGAAAACCAATATAATTAGAGTATTTTTACGCACGCAGCTTTTCTACTTTGAAAAACAATTTCATTTTTTTTTATTTTATTCACCTTCCATTAAAATATATAGAAGCACTGGCACAGCACTACTAAGTGACGTGACTTTGGTCGTGTCACGTTTTGTTTATAGTTTCATATTTTTTATATAATAAAAGTTATAATTGAGTAATGTTTCTGGTCTTACATCTGGCGCTGCAGCTTTGGACATGACGGGTCGTGGAAAACGAAATCGAACATGCTAGGAGAGAGAACATGCTTTTAAAATACATTTTCCAACCTTTGATCCGGAAGTAGAAAAAGAGTGGAAGAACTACGAACAAGGGTTCGAAATTGAACTTAAAATTCATAAAATTATAGACGAGGATCGGAAATAAGATTATCTTTTATCAGTATATGCGCTGTAGTGGCAAAAGTATTTTCGTCCAACAAAAGCTAGACATCAAATATACAATGACATTTTGATCGTGCTACAAAATTACTATGTAAATACTGCGAGCTCGGCGAAAGGGTGAATTTAAAGAAATAAAAATATTTTAAGCAGGCGATTTAGAAAACAAAGGGAATCGACCGCAGGTCATATGGGGTCACATAACACGAAGCATGGAGATGTAATTTTGTGTGTAGCGTGGAAGAACGACTGAGGGATAAGCAAATTTTGGGAATAAGCAATGACTTCTGGCAAAAGGAGCTTATTAGGTTACCCCGGGCAGAAAGGGTTATTGAGGAAGATAAAGGAGTCCGCGTATACTAAGTAAAGAGCGGATGAAAGGCAAACCATTTATTAAAATTTAAGATGGCAGGTACTTTAGAGATTAGTGAGACAAATTCTAATTGGGAAAATAAATGCAGTAGGTACCTGTGGAAAAGAAGCCCACCTCAATAGTGAATTTTGTCCGGCTAAAGATTGTGCTCTCAGCTGAGCTCAGCGCATACGGATTTATCTACGGCCTTGTTACAGCGGATACGCAAAAAGTTGGTTTGGAACCAACTTTTTTGCGGATCCGCTTTAAAACCTGTATGAAACCTTCATTTCGAGTCGTGAACCGTAAATAAAATTATGGACGTCAAAACGTGTAAATCTATCAGAATCACAAAATTAAATTTTCACGCCATCACTATACTTTCATTTTATATATCGATGGCTAAGAAGTGATATCTCGTAACTACCAAAATGGTGATTTGAGATTTGCATTATATTTGCCTTGGGAGGCTTGTCTGCAAGTTACATGCGAGATCTCATGGGTGAAAAAAAAATTCCTTCCCATTGAAAATGGGCAGTCGTGACATCTGGTATCTAATTCCCAAACTATTTGTTATGTGATAGCTTGTTACTACGATAGACAGGTGTATTGACACTTCGTATGTGTTTCTAGTGTATGTGTTTTGGTGAAGGTTAGTTGTGACACCCCATAACAGCTGCTAATTCGTAAGTGAGACCCTCATAAGTGTTCACTTTATTAGAAGTGACAGTGAGAACTCGTAACTACATATTATTTTATGAACTGTTATAATTTGACAGTTACCAATGTTTCAGAAGGGTTACATGTTGTACAAATTTATAAAACACGTAAAAAAATTAGTCAGTTAAAATAAATTTAATTTTGTAAATAGTTTTTTGTTCCTCCTGAGATCCTGACATTTTGAAGATACGAGGAATCACTTCTTAGCCATCGATATACTAATATTAGAAAGTAAACATTTAAATCAAAGTAATACAATTTTTAAGTTTTTGGTAGTTTTCATACTACGGAAAGTTAAATTTTAATTTAAATCAAATTATAATTATTATTAACTACGGGAAACAGACAGTGAAAAATACACTCCAGCGCCGGGATTTGAACCACGGGCCTCTATATTTCCAGTATAGCGCTCTTCCATCTAAGCTACGCAGGAGAATGATTTTTCACTACCGTAATCGATAACTAGTCCCGAATCCAAGCTTTCAATATTCATATACATTTAGACAGTCAATATTTATGACATTTGAACTAAACCAAGAATTAACGCTTATAATTATAAAGTACTCAATTAGTACCTGTACCTTGTACAATCAATTCGAAATTCAATTTTTAAGTTTTTGGTAGTTTTCATACTACGGAAAGGTAAATTTTAATTTAAATCAAATTATAATTATTATTAACTACGGAAAACAGACAGTGAAAAATACACTCCAGCGCCGGGATTTGAACCACGGGCCTCTATATATATAGAGGCCCGTGGTTCAAATCCCGGCGCTGGAGTGTATTTTTCACTGTCTGTTTCCCGTAGTTAATAATAATTATAATTTGATTTAAATCAAAGTAATAATAAAAATAAAAGTTTATAATTAGGTCAAGAGCGTTAGCTCAAAAATGGCCCTTAACGGGAAAAAATTCGGGGAAAGCTGAATTTTGGTTTATGGCTTTATTTTGGTCCCCTGATAAACATACTAAGTTTTCCCCCTCGAGGGAGGTCGGCGTTGGCCGCAATTTTAAAAAAAGGGACCATAATTCGGTGTTTGGCAAATATCTTCGTTCTCATCGGTGATACGACAAAAATAGTTATTATTAAATTTTTAGGGCTTTAAATTATATACAAAAAAGGTTCGATGTCATTATACGCTAAAGTCAATAGTTTCGAAGCTACAGCGCCGCGAAGTGCGACACTTTTAGCGTATATTTACATATTTTTACCCCTACCCGTTTTGCTTGTCATATTATTTATTGTTTCTGAGGGACAAAATATAGCGCTATAGCTTCGAAACTATTGACTTTAGCGTATAATGACATCGAACCTTTTTTGTATAAAATTTAAAGCCCTACAAATTTGATAATAACTATTTTTGTCGTATCATCGATGAGAACGAAGTTATTGGCCAAAAACTGAATTTTGGTCCCTTTTTTTCAAAATGGCGGCCAATGCCGACCTCCCTCGAGGGGGAAAACTTAGTATGTTCATCAGGGGACCAAAATAAAGCCATAAACCAAAATTCAGCTTTCCCCGATTTTTTTCTCGTTCAAAGTCTTTGGCGCTTGGCCTATGTGACAGATGTGTCAAAACATTCAATTGAATTTTGTATTTATTGTTTAAGGCTGCGTATACCCTAAAGCTTGTTGCATACTTTTGCCGCTAGATGTCTCTGACAATCACATTCCACGGAAGGTTAGATTACCATGTAGGTCTGAGTATTTTTTAAAAATTTATTTCTGTTTTCTAAAACGTCACAATATTTACATTTTTAACTGACATAATTATATGGATTTTATTTGCGTTATTAATGTCGTACTTTTATTTGTTTTTTGTAAGAAAAATAATATTTAGTTTTTTATTTTTAGAAAATTATAATTTTACTATGATTATTTGAACTTTTGAAGATTGAAAATGTTAGAAATAATTTAATTTTTCTAATCTGGAATATTATAATATCATGTCTATGTTGTTGCAAAATCATGGTCGATACTAAAATCTTTATAATAATCTTCAAATACTATGGTTCTTAGCTAGTTCTTAGTTATTTAGTTAGCCCTCGAATATGAAAAATTGGTCCGAGACAACTCTGACAAACTTTCTCATATACGATCCATTTATTAGTTTTCATAGCTACATTTTAATTATTATTGAATATTTCATCAAAATGTATCATAAAAATAACTTCTCCTCGGCGGGGAATTGAACCCGGGCTCTCTCCGTCCCAGTTTTAAGCTATTTTCTCAGAAACTAGATTTTTCCCAGAAAAACGGCTTACATCGTTAGATTCGTATTTAAATGGACTACATTTTAATTTTTTTCAAAATCGTCGGAACCGAGAAATATATATTTTTTTCATGATTTTTCATGAAGTTTTAGGGGGGTAGCGCCCCCAAATTTGAATCTAAAATTCATTTTTCGATTTTTCCTCGGAGTATGATTTTTCTGAACATGTATGCCAAATTTCGTCAAAATCGGTCCAGTAATTTAGGCTCCAGGCGTCTGCACAGACAGACGGACATTTTTTAAAAACCACATTTTTGGACACAGGGGACCTCAAAACGTGTAAATCCGTTTAAATCTCAAAATCGAATTTTCGTGCCATTACAATACTTTCTCTTTATATGAGAAAGTAAAAATGGTTAAATTTGCCTCAAACGCAAACGCCACGAAATTATGCTTTACTGTGCTATACCAAACTTTGTATAAACAGCTTACTCATTTTAGACCATTCTCGGTACTATAGCTGTCATCACACCACAACTTCTTCAAAATAAATATATATAATTTTACTAATATGTATATATATACATCATATATGTAATATGTACTACTATGTAATGCTGCAATAGTATCGTATGCAGAGAAATATGTAATGAGTCTGAGCTTGATATACAAGGATTCGCACTTATCTCGATAACGGATGGAGATTAAAAGACCGGTCCTAAACTGTTGGCTGAGGATTTTTAAATTCTTTAAAAAAATGTTGATAAGCACTTCTAACATTTTAGTGAAAAGAAACTATAAATAAAAATAAAACAAATTGAAAGCCATATTTTTAAGAGTGGATTCTATGGCTTGAAATATGAATTTTTAGGTTCCTGTACGAAGTACAAAAAGAAACCTTATATAAGCTCTGTCTGTCCGTTGCTAGTTTCAATTCATAAACTACTATAGCTAGGAACATGAAATTCAGCACACAGGTGCTTCTCGGCATTTATGACAACTGGACACTTTTTTGATTTTTCAGATTTAATATTTTCAAGATGGCGGCAAATATGGCGGATGATTAAAAAAAATGTTTTTAGTAATCATGACATGTTATACATCAAATTAAAGGTCTTGAAGTGTAGAAAAAGAATATGCAACTATTCAAATTTCACACTTAATATTTTCAAGATGGCGGCCAATATGGCTGGCTACTAAACAAAAGTAATATTTTTTTTTAAGTTAATAATTAACTTTCGTACAGAAACCTGCGATTATCGCCTCACGTACTTACACGTTAAGCGCGCCTTTGTTTATTTTTGGCGCATTTGTTTATTCCTAGAACTTTTTATTCTAAGCATTATTTCTACCGCTAGAGACCAGAAAAGTTGCTATAATGTTGCCAACGCGCTTTTGCCTCTGCCGAATAAAATGCCTAGAGCAAAAAATAATTCTTATTTTGAGCCATAGGCAGAAGTCCGAAACGGACAATTCAGTTGAAATCTCAAAAATCATCATTTTAAAATAGTAAAAAAAATATTTTTAAAATGTAAAAAAAAAATCAATGTTTTTTTTATATATTTTTTTTTTAATTACGAATTTCAAATTATATAAAGTCAAAATACTGTTGTAAACAAACAAAAATTATCAGAAAAAAAAATAGAATGAAACTTTGGAATAACAAATATTTATAATTTTGGCCGAATCTTAGTGTGTGTAAACATAGCGTGTTTATGTTTGAATGTTTCCCTTAGAGACTGACCATCTCTAACCATCTCTTAGTTACCTCCGATAGGAAGGTAATGAGGGGGTTAGTAAAGCCTAGTTCACTAAAAATCCGACAGACTGCACTAGCTCTCGATCCCACTTTTTCCCGTTTACCAAATTACTCCTCCTGGCTCTAAAAATTAATATTTTTGCACGAAATTTGGGATTTAGAGTATTTAGATAATTGCCTTTTGCAGCCGCGAGCTACATTTTTTAATAAATAAATAGAATCGGATTTAAGAATCACTTAAGTGGGAAAAAAGGGGAAAATCAAAAATCGGGCTCGCGGCTGCATTGAAGAATATATTGATGAACCCAGATACGAAATATTGTATTTTTATCTCTAATATTACGGACAAAAACAGAAATTTTGTAAAATCAAACATGTCCGCGCACCCTTAAAAAATATTAAAGTTGTGTTAAATAGTTCATCTATTAATAAAAGTATAAAAAAACCTAATTCCGAGTTTCTCAAGTGGTGCCGAAACCCGAATAATAGAAAAAGAAAAGAAGCCTGAAAGAAAAAATTTAAGATGGCAAACATGAATGATTTATTTTTATCCACGGAAGATGTGTTAAATCGCTTAACTAAAGAAGAGATAGTCACGGAACTAAAGAAAAGAGGATTAGATATAAAGGACTCGACCAACAAAAAAGAGGTATTGGTGCAACTACAACAACTAAACATCCAAGAGTTGACACAGAAAAACCGGGAAATTAAAGAAGATCAAAGGCAAGTACAATTTTTGAATAACGTTTTAGAGCTAATAAATTCTAAATTACAACCAAATCAATCATGTATACAAGAAGGACATCAGAATAGGGAAGATACTGTTAGACCAAAACTCCCAAGACTCCAGCTGGAGCCATTTGAAGGTAAAATTGAAAAATGGTCATTGTTTTGGGAGCAGTTTGAGTCGTCAGTGGACAGCAACCCTAGAATTGACCCAATAAATAAACAAGTTTACCTCCGAAATTTGTTGAAAGGAGAAGCATTTGATATAATAGAAGGTTTGGAACTGTCAAAAGAAAATTATGAATTCATAAAAGAAAAATTAAAAAGAAAATACGGTGACAAAAGGAAAATTATAAACAATCACATCGACTTTATTGAGGAATTGACAACTAAAACAGGATCTCGCGTTGATCCTCCAGTAGTCTCAATAAATTACTAACTAGGAATTGTTGCAAACTATTTTATCCAAATGGAGGTGTATAGAAATTAGGGGGAGGCGTTTAGGAAACAGTGGCACATCTAAAAATTCTCGCCTAGTGAATTAATAAAAGTGACGGGCTACAAATCGCCTGATAAACTCTACTGCTCTGCTTAAACACCATATACTTTAGTACTAAAGAGTAGAGTAACATATAAGTATGGTAAAGAGAGAGAAGCATGACGGTCCAAAAACATGAGACTATAATACATCACGTACCGTAGGGAAGAGCGAGTATACAGCTAGTATTATGCAGGGTGGTCCAAAAGTCCCCCCCCCCCCTCTTAACTTTTGAACGGTTTGAGATAAATTAATGAAACTTGGGGGATCTCTACCATGCAAAGGGAAGTTTGTTTTTATGCAACCACCCACTTTGCCCCCAGGCCGCAACTATAAAATTTCAAATTGGAGTGTATATTATTGATAGCATATTTGGATTCACAGTGGAAAATAATAAATATTTCCTTTAACTTTTTTTTTTCAATTTCCAATGTTTTGCCCCCTATAGGGGGGCAAAGATAGCAAAATAACCCTTGCGATAATACGTTGTAAAATCAAAACGGTTAGAGATAAATTAATGAAACTTAGGGGATCAGTACCAAGTAAAGGGAAGTTTGTTTTCATGCAATCGTGAAGTAGGGGCACCACCCATTTTGCCCCCAGGCCACCTAACTTCAAAATGTTTTACCTAGAGTGTATATTTTTGATAGCAGATTTAGATTCTACGACAAAAAATAAAAATATTTTACTTCAAACGTTTTTTTTCTGTCTCCAATATTTTGCCTCTTATAGGAGGGAAAAGGTGTAAGAATGGTTAATTTCAGCGCCTAGGGGCAAAATAGTGGTTGCCACTACTACGCGAGTGGATAAATACACACTTCCCTTAACATGGTACAAATCCCCCAAGTTTTATTTCTTTATTTCTAACCGTTTAGATTTTATAACGATCTAAGTGTTATTTCTTTATCAAGTAAAAGTTTATTATTTTTCACCGTAGACTCCAAATATGCTATCAAAAATATACATTCCAATTTGAAATTTTGAAGTTGGGTGGCCTGGGGGCAAAGTGGGTGGTTGCCCCTAGTGGGTGATTGCATGAAAACAAAATTCCCTTTCCATGGTGGAGATACCCCAAGTTTCATTAATTTATCTCATACCGTTCAAAAGTTAAGAGGGGGGGGGGGGGGGATTTTTGGACCACCCTGTACATATATATAGAACTCAAGAGTAGAGAAATACATATAAGTATGGGAAAGAAAGGATAAGTTATAACAATCCAAAAACCTGAGATTATATATATATATATATATATATATATATATATATATATGTAAATTAAAAGACAGGGAAATGGGTGTAAAATGTCTAATTACTATTAATAACAGAGAGGCGAGTTAGCTGACTGTTCTTCTCTCCTTAACCCAAGGTTTTGACATTTTGGCAAAATGTTATTTCGAATAATTATCACCTGGCAGCGGTGTTGTCTTTGCCTGCTTCTTTAGCAGGCTGTAATCTTGTTAAATTCACTTGTCTTTATTTAACCACCAGCCAATATAATTTTAAGGATATAGTTTAAAAGACATCACAATGTTCCACATCAAGCTCACACTACAAACACAGCTTCATCGTTTGTTTTACTCGTTCGTTTTTTATGATAATTATTCGTAGCGTTTAATCTAAATTAGTAGAACATAAATAATTACATTAAAAGTCACTTTTATTACTTCCAATGAAATGAAAATGATGTTTATGGGTATCATTTTTTCTAAATCTGTATGCCAAATTTTCAAAATTGAGCGAGTAGTTTAAGCCACACGTCTGCACAGACGACAGACTACAGACAGACATTTTTTGAAGAACCAATTCTTTGGACTTAGAAGACCTCTAAACATAAAAATCTTAAAATCGAAGTTTTGCGCCTTCACAAACTTTCTCTTGGTGAATACCACCTTAATGAGATAATAATTTCAAGATAAAAAGAACTTTTTATATACCACGTTTTTGAAGTTTCTATTGAATCGTATGTAATGTTGATAATATAATTGTTATTGTTATATAATATTATAATGTTAGTGAAAAAAAAAAAAAAAAAAAAGTTCCAAATTTATTTACTTCACATAAATGACAACCATTTAGAGAGCTGATCTTAAACCTATAAAAGGACAAATCTTTGTACAACTGATCTCCCCAACACCAAATCTAAACCGTGCCATCGATATATTTGAAATAATATAATCGATATTTTCTGTTTTGCTGTCATTCAATGTTTATCTATCACAAATAGATTGAGACCCGTCAAAATGAAGATTGGGTAAATATGGGACATGGCAAAACAAATAAAATAACTTGCGGATTTTTTCCGAACTAACTTTCCATACAGCAAAATTTGCTAAAAACCAATTAAATTCTGCTGAAAGATGGCTAAAAGTATTAAAATAATGCATTGTCATCGTGTTCTGAGCTATGCTAAAAGTTTCAAATGTCTAGCTATTCGGAAAGTTAGTTAGAAATCGATTGCCAGATTTGTACCGGACAAACAAACAAACAAGAAAGCAAGCTAATAAAAACAGTAAAAATAAATATTATCGACATTTTATAAATACATATTGAAATTCAATTTTTAAGTTTTTGGTAGTTTTCATACTACGGAAAGTTAAATTTTTATTTAAATCAAATTATAATTATTATTAACTACGGGAAACAGACAGTGAAAAATACACTCCAGCGCCGGGATTTGAACCAAGGGCCTCTATATTTCCAGTATAGCGCTCTTCCATCTAAGCTACGAAGGAGAATGATTTGTCACTACCGTAATCGATAACTAGTCCCGAATCCAAGCTTTCAATATTCATATACATTTAGACAGTCAATATTTATGACATTACAACTAAACCAAGAATTAACGCTTATAATTATAAAGTACTCAATTAGTACCTGTACCTTGTACAATCAATTCGAAATTCAATTTTAAGTTTTTGGTAGTTTTCATACTACGGAAAGTTTAAATTTTAATTTAAATCAAATTAGAATATAGAGGCCCGTGGTTCAAATCCCGGCGCTGGAGTGTATTTTTCACTGTCTGTTTCCCGTAGTTAATAATAATTATAATTTGATTTAAATACATATTGTATATTACATTTTATAAAGTAAATATTATCGACATTTTAAATACACTTTTTATAAATACATATATTGTATAAATATATATTGGATTAACTAAAGTTTAGCTTTTTTCTAATATGTATCATGATAGTAAAGATTTAAATTACGTTGAATATCGCATAGAATGCTGAATAAGAATAGGGTTATAATATGTGGAAAACTGAGACACTAGAATAGGAACTTTTCCTGGTCCTTCTAGGAGGGAGGACTAGGAAAGCCTGTATGTTTTATTTATGGTTTCCTCTGGATAGAGTTTTAGTTTCCTTTGGTTTCTCAAAGTGGGGCAAAAATAAATAAAGAAACAAAACAGAAAGGAAATGAAATTGTTTTCTACCATTCTGCTTTACTTGAAATAGAAACTCTGTCTGTATTGCAATGAATGCAGTACTGTAAGTAGGTTTCGTTTAGACTTGGATTAGGACGGGTCCTAAAGATAAAGTAATGAGTAATGAGTACTGGAGGTACTCTGATTTACCTCTGAAACTAGAAGTTATCATTACCTCAACATATTTGTTGGTGAACCATAGAAATTGAATTGAAGGAGTTCCATAGGAACACAAACATGTTGAATTATCTCTTTTTGGGTTTTAGATACATAATATGCTTCCCTGATGCCTTAGTGCACGATTATTCCGACTCAAACTGAGCTTATGAAATACAGGCATGTGTTGTGACTAGACATTCGAGACACAAAAAAAAGTCGCCTTTACCATTGCTCCTCAACAACTTTAAACACGCACTCTTTTGAAAGATTGCTTATTACGTGGGACAATAATTTGTAAATTGCATTGTCTTTACTATCTAGTCCTCTTTAATTATTATGAACCAACATAAAGACATCTTAAATAGCTAACTTATCTTTTATGAAATTAATAATTATTAGATAGCTTTTATTAGATATTCTAAAGCATATTCCATTTCATAAACTATATTATTATAAATAAATATTTCATATTTCCAATTTTTAATATAATGTTTATTATATTATTCACATATTTAATTTAAAATAATAGTTATGATGCAAAAATCAAACCAACCGCCTTTAATTAAAATGATACTCAGATTTTGTCCAAGATTTTATAATTTTCTACGCAAATATATTACAGTCTGGACAGGTTGACAATCCTAACATATACATTTTTTAATTTAAATTAATTGGTAAGAAATGGTTAATTTTATTTTTTGTATTTATTGCATTCTTCATTCTAGAATAATAATTACTAGTCGTGTATATTATGTGTACTTATTCCATTTCAATCACTCTCGGGTTTACGTGATAATAACGAAATAATTTAATGTCTATTTTATATGTATGTTTTATACAATGTTTAATTATTGTATTATTTTTGCTATATTAATACACATTTGTTTGTTTTAAGTGTTATTATTATTATGGATGACCATAGTTGAAAAGGCCTTGAAAGATATATGCACATAATACCATAGAAAAGAGGGTTGAATGCACAGGGTAGAAAGTAGAGGTGGGGTAAGGCCCGATCGTACTCGACTCCTCTCTCTACTTCGGGTTCCTTTGGCGACTTTATTTTTGTGTCCCGAACGTCTAGTTGTGTTGTGGGGGTTTGAGGAAAGCAGGTGATTCCTAAGGTGGAGGCAGATAAACTGGCATGTGTGGTGCGGGCTTAAGGAACGCGATAGATACACGAGCAGGTCATTTTTTTTGTAAACAAAATTTCTTTAGAGGAAGTAGAATGCTTTTTAATTGCCACAAATTGTTTATTGGAACGAAGTTCCTTATGGCACGTTCTGGAGCCCGGGAGTGAATCCGAAAAAAACGACCAAAATCACCGTCACGCAAAATCCGTCACGAAATCTACCGATGACGATAACTTGAGTAAAAGATCACCGAGTTTGTTGAAATTTGGTACACATGTTCATTTTACCAATGCCCAGGCTGAGTTCGTAGGAAATCGTTATCCGCCCAAGCGTTCACGCGCAACGCTCGCGTAAACTTAAGTTTCAAATAGACGGGAAAAAATGTTATTAAGGAAGCCTGTTCCTTGACTTGTTTTGTTTATATTTGTTATATGTCAAAATTTCACTTGGTTTTGTAAATATAGAAAATATAATCACGGTCTTGTTATAAGTAAAATTGTTCTGTGCTGACGCTTATTTCAATATATTAGGAATATTATTATAATACTGCGTACTTAATCCAAGAAAAAATTTAACTTCATCTATTTAATGAGACAAAAAACTTTTTTAAATATTTGTTTTTAGTAAAACGAACACCGACACTGTATTATTACTTTACACTGTGTATTTTACTTTTGAACTGATAAAGATCGCTAAATTTATTAAAGTGGGCCCAAACGTTTAAAATAAAGAAAACAACTTTTTCACCGATATCTTCGATCGTATAAATAGTTAGCAATGTATACGTACTTAGCAGTGTGATTTTATAATTTATATTTAATATAAAATGTAAGGAACTTCGTTCCTAGCGGGTGTCCCGCGACACCACACATATTGTTTAATTTTTAACGAGAAATGATTTCTAATACATGAAATCAGTAAGTTGAGATGTGAGTTTCGAAAATATCACCACTTGTAAGGTCACCTTTACGTTTAGCACACATTTCTTCTGCAATGTATAGTCAATCCTTATATCTTTAATATTCCGATTAGAGTGATTCTTTATTTTTATTTTGTTTTCGTCGTATATTGCATGAAACTTCGATCATTAGGAAAATATATTTAGGAATTTTTGGAACGAAGTTCCTTGTGGCACGTTCTGGAGCCCGGGAGTGAATCCGAAAAAAACGACCAAAATCACCGACACAAAATAACCGTCACAAAATCACCGTCACGCAAAATCCGTCACGAAATCTACCGATGACGATAACTTGAGTAAAAGATCACCGAGTTAGTTGAAATTTGGTACACATGTTCATTTACCAATGCCCAGGCTGAGTTCGTTGGAAATCGTTATCCGCCTAAGCGTTCACGCGCAACGCTCGCGTAAACTTAAGTTTCAAATAGACGGGAAAAAATGTTATTAAGGAAGCCTGTTCCTTGACTTGTTTTGTTTATTTTTGTTATAAGTCAAAATGTCACTTGGTTTTGTAAATATAGAAAATATAATCACGGTCTTGTTAGAAGTAAAATATATCTGTGTTGACGCTTATTTCAATATATTAGGTATATTATTATAATACTGCGTACTTAATCCAAGATAAAATTTTAACTTCATCTATTTAATGAGACAAACAATTTAAAAAAAAAATGTTTTTAGTAAAACGAAAACCGACACTGTTATGAAGTGATAAAGACCGCTAAATTTATTAAAAAGTGGACCCAAACGTTTAAAATAAGGAAAACAACTTTTTTACCGATATCTTCCGTTTGAACAGGCATTCTTCCGTATTGAAACAGGCATGTAAAATTTCAACCGGATGCAAGCAGAAGCTTTAGAGTAGGGAAGAGATATTATTTTATAATATTTTAATTTAATAGGCCGGGTAATCCAACATCCTTTAGCAAACATATTCTTAACTATAAACTTTTTAACTATAAACTTTTTTCTTATATTCAATATATATTTATAGTAAGACGCTTGCTTTAATGATACAAATAATGTTTTTCTCTTAATTTTGCCTTAACTCTGCTAGGTACAAACAGTTCTTTACTTTTAATTTTGTCTCTTTTCTAACTCCACCATGTATAAGTAGTTAGCAATGTAAACGTACTTAGCAGTGTGGTTTTATAATTTATGTTCCCGGTAGGAACTTCGTTCCTACCGGGTGTCTCACGACACCACACGTATTTTTTCTTTGAAGTACAATATGTTTTCCGAAATGTCAGTAAACCTAAAACGTTGTATTTTACTTTTAACTGATCTTCACTTAACTCAAATTCTGTGTAATACAACATTCAATAGGGAACTAAACTAAATTTGCAGATAAACGTCGAGTCCGGTATACTCACCTCTCAGAACACTAAAAGCCCACTTACTTAATCCATAAAAACTGGCAGGAAAAAACGGATGTGGCCGGAGTTTCAGATAACACGTCCAAAGCAGACTGTCCGCACATGTTTTAATCGGTATTAAGTAAGTTTTCACCAGCTGCACTGTTGGTAGCTGTACTTTGTAGGAGCCTTTTAATAATGAATAATATTTGACTGGTTTAAAACGTTAGGATCCGAAAACCAATTGACTTTTCTATTCAAATCCCACCCCAATAAACTACATGCTTCGGGAAATACCAGAATTTTTTCACTGAGTTAGTTTTTCCTGTGAGCTTTTGCACATCGCCTGTAAGGGCTTTAAGTTAAATAACTAACGATGCATTAAACTTATACCGTTACTATGAGTAAGAGATTAGTTAGTTTCACCGTAAAGCTTTTAGAATAAGATAAATGAATTTAATTGAAGCGAGCTTAAACGAGCTTTGTTATGCATTTTCCTATTAGCAATGCTCAGGCTACGTTCTTTAGACAGCTTTATCCATATAAGCGTTCTCGCACAACGCTTGCGAAACATGAGCTTCAAATTTATGAGACAATAACTTTTTTTCAAAACAATTCTTTTTAATAAAACCCACAGCGACACTACTATGAAATTATATGGATTGTGAAATCCTATATATCATATCTCTAAAGCGCATGATATGTTTATCAATATCATACGTTCTAGCGTATCAATTTTAATAAAACTTCATTTATAGCGTCTAAACAACGATTGAAAGCAGTATGTGAAATTTCAACTGAATTTAAAATATGCCGACACATCTCCAGGGTTGGTTTTTTTAAAAATGACTTTATTCAATCTAAAGCCCAAGCATTTAACTTTACATAAATGTATATATCTATGGTCGAGACAACGCCCAATAGATATATAAGATATACAGAATAATACCAAGTTCTAATGACAAAAAAATAACATGAATGCGTTCGGCTCTGGATGTGGCTGGCTTATATGTATTTGGTGCTTATGCTTCCACGGATAGACTCATAATAAGCAGCATGGTTTTTCGGTGAAATCTGTTTCACGAAGGGATTGAAGTCTGACGTTTCGCTTCCACTACTGGAAGCATCTTCAGGGGTGTGTTGCATCGTGATGTTTACTTGAAGCAACTAGAAGACATACTCATACTAAAAAAAAAAAAAATCAGAATATCTTGGTGTTGCTTCAAGTAAACATCACGATACACCACACTCCTGAAGATTCTTCCAGTAGTGGAAGCGAAACGTTTTGACTTCAACCCCTTCGTGAAACGGATTTCACCGGAAAACCAAGCTGTTTATTGGCTTTCATACATTTAATATTGCTAAGCCTGTGTGTCTCTGTATCTATTATTTGTATCAGTGTCGATCTCAGCATTCTATTTCAATTTTACTTAAAAGTAGAAGTTTTTGTGTTGTGATGTGATATATTTATAATGATATGTAGTTGAATGAAGCTGCAGGATGGTTAAGGTTCTTGAAGGGGTATAGTTTTGGAAGGCCCGGTTCCCTTACTCTACAATCCTCCTCTAAACTTCTTTATATCTTTAACTATGGCGCTCATCATTAACTACAATTTTATTTACTATGGTATTATTATATTATTTAACGCAATACACTTGATTTAATGATAGAGCCACGCGATGCCTAGTTATAATGTTGCCTACAGATTGTTACCATTACCAAACTTTATGGTTATATGCGTTGGAACTTAAGACTTAATTTCTTACACAATTCTTGTTATTGACTGATACCTTGTCATAATGTGGACTACTCCATCATGATTATACCTGCCAAATGGCAACCCTGCTCATGTAATATTGTCAAGCAAATAACATAGTATTTTAACGTTTCACGCTTTTAGAACTCAATTATAGAAAGGAAACAGAACTGATCAAAATACAGTCCATTAACGGGATTCCAACTCTGTCATCCCAAAGGACTTAAAATTCTCTAGTATAATTTTAAATGAACAGTCTGAGTGATATTCTAGCAATTAACTTTTATTTCGCCTAGTTACAGTGCTATCTACAAGACAAAGTAGTCAACTGACAAGTACAAAGTAATTTTGCTATTACCAATAACAAATCTATCTTTGTGGGCAGAGAAAATCAATTTTCTGGTGTAGTTTAAATGGTAGAGCATTCTAATCTATAGTTCCTATAGGAATAATGGTGGTTGAGTATAATTTTTCTCTGTTCTGTCCCATAAGTAACTATACAAATGTTTAAGATAAATGAAAAAAAATAAGAGCTAAAACTTTTGTGATTTACAAAACAAATAAAATAATCCCCATTATGTTAAATGTTATGCATTACGACGTGCAAACCAAGACAATTAAATTGAATAGAAAAATGAGATATTGACAAGAAACTGTAATTCTCGTTGATTTCAATTTGCCGTTATTGGATCTAATTATTTTTGAATGATCAATCATTTGAGGTTGAGGAAAATTATACGGATAAATATATACATATACACACACATATATATTAGAATTTATGTCAAAGATGACTGATGATTTCAAGTCCGGCTGTGTTTGAACTTGACTAATGTTATAAAACCCTCCTTTTGACCTATGTCACCATTACATATATGTCTATCCCCGTCTCGTGTGTCTACGTCAGCAGTCGAGCCAACTAAAGTACAAAATTCAATAATAACCTTTTCATAACCCCCTCCCCCCCCCCCCCCCCCCCCCCTTCGAGTTTAAGGGGAGAAAGGAGAGCACGAAGGCAAAATGATTAATGTGCAACTTGTGGAATTTTCACGGAGGATTAGAGAGAGAGAGGAGATGGTTGGAGAATAGTGGGGAGTCATTTCATTTCAGTTCAACGTACCGCCTCCCTTGAAAACCCAAGCGGTTTTCGGAAAACAAAGAGAAATTAGCCAATAATAACGTGGTAGTTGGCAACCCTTATAAAATCGAGGGGGACATTGCCCCCCTCTGACAATCCATCTCTCCCCTCTATTTAAAAGCAGACCACATGCTAATTAAACACTGCCAATAATTTATACGCGTTTGACCCCTCTCTCCCTCAATATTGGACCTCTCAATTTCTCTTACAATCCCTCCCCCCCCCTCCCGTCCTCTTGTCCGAGGCGAATTTGTTTCGAATAGTAGAAAATTGAACTGGTGGTATTTTTCATCGACGCCTCACCCCCCTCTTCCTCTAATTGAATTGATCCTTCAATGAATTTTCAGCAAAAACATATCGGTTAGAAAAATATTTGTGTTTCAAATCGATTTTCTTTTTTATTAATATACAAATACTTTCATAAATTTAAAAGGTTTTCTTTACACTCCCACCCTCCATTTTTTTACTAATACGTTTTAGTAATTTTCTTATTTTTTATAATCTTTTCCTCTTGCAATTTATCGTGCGAACTGAATATAAAGTCACTTTATAGATTATATTTTTTATTAATTTAATGATGAATGGGATCCGTGAGTGAATGTCGCCCACGCTCAAATGAATAAATAATAATGACATTTTTTTAAAATTAAATTTCATTTTACGTTCTTATAGGAAATTGTTATAACTGAACAGAAAGGTCAACTATTTTAACTCCTAAGCATATTATTCTCATTGATAAAAAAAAAAATTACATCTAACCTTAATAATTACGTTTAAACCCTTAAATGTTTTTAAAGTTAAAACCCTTTTGGAATAATATGTGCATCTTTTGAACTTATGAAGCGTGTGAGGCACGAGTCAAGCCTCTGATAATAGGCAGATATGGAATTGAAATGTAGTTAGAGTCCGTATCAGCTGGTTACAGATTAACTCTGTGCTAAAAATAACAGCAATTATTTTGGTAGAGCTTGCCTGTTTTAACACCGGCCAAGTCGAGGGGTACAGCCGGGGTAAAGGAGTAAGGGTCCAGCCGTACCATCCTTTACTGAAACCATTTTAAGGCATTTTGGACCCCCCCCCCCTCTATAATCTTATTAATGATACTTAGATATGTAAAAATAATTTTAAGTTAGGCTAGGCGCCCACTTGCGATTTCTAATCGCGCGATTATTTAGTCGCATAAATAGAACACATGGTTTTTTGAATTGGATTGCACCCATATGCGACTAAAAAATCGCGGCGATTAAAAAAAACGCAACCAGATCTATATTTGAGGCGACTCGATTGTCGCTCTTTTGGAATGAGACACACTGCCAGGCATGATATAGCACTCACTTGCGACTGTTTAGTCGGGCTTCCGACTCTAGACTCAAAACATTCGAAATTACTCTGCCAGAATTATTTCTTCTTTCCTGTCGTGTGAGTGAATTTTTTTAAAGGTTTCTTTTTTTTTTAAACAATGCCAGACAAGCCAAGTGATGAGTTTTGTGAAGAAGGTGTCATAAACAGTCTGATTGATACAGAAAAACTCATCATTGAAATAAAAAATTGCTTGCATACGAGTCTGCAAGACAGTGAGACATTTTTTATACAACGCTTTTTGATGTCGTTTTTTGGTAATGCTTGTGTAACGCTTTTTCGTGTCGTTTTTTGGTACAGCTTATTGAGTTTATTTGCAAAGTTTAGACATGAAAATGTAAAAAAAAAATTGACCGTGCAGATTTTTGCGTTTGTAAATTGGGAATTTAATATAACATATGTTGTGCATGATGAATAAAGTACTTTTCTTCTTTTCTAGTTTATTAAGGAGTAATCTTTTAGCTTCGTCACCCATATTTTTATAATAAATGCAAACAATTATAGTATGTACCTATAACAAAAATAAAATATAATAAAGCAAAAAAATAAATTTTATGAATCAATTTTAAAACATTAATTAGTTTATTAGGAATAAAATTAATAGTAGTGGCGGTAATAGTAGAGTATTGAGTATTATCAAGAGTATTAAAGGCTAAGGGCCAGACGGAATGATGGACGGAGTCAAGATGTGTAGAATATACTACACTGCAGTATAAGTATATTCTACACATCTTGGGTCGGAGTATGATAGGGATGGAGGAGAGGGTGTCCTTGAACGAACCAATCATTCATAATCATAAGTCAGCCGACCTCTAAGCGGCGATGTAAACGAGTGCAGTTAGCTCCTACTTTTTCTATTCTCCTAGTACAGTGTACTGTACAGCGTTTTAGACTCGCTTGGGGAGGGGACGCCCTAGCGACAGCGGTACCAAGCGCGGTAGTGGGAGAAACTATCCCTACCAAGAGTGGGCAGACTCAACACCTCCTATACCTCCCTGAAACCTTGATCCTATATCTTCCCCATTCGTGTTACATAACGCATTTCGAGGTATGTATCACAGCCAAAACATAAAAATGTCAAAAAAAAGGCTCGCAATATACCATACTTACCTCATGGTTACTGATAAACGCTCTTTAGCGGGTATTGACTTTCTCCATTTTGTGTCACGATAGGTTATTTTTGATTCAATTACAATAAATAAATACTCAAAACTATTTACACTCATTCTATTAAACTTGAAAAAATCACGGGGAAGATTACATAGGTCTTCATGCAACTTATAGAACTGTCCCTTCATTAATCTTTGGCTGGAAAGAGGATGAACCCAGTAACGTTGTTTGCGTCGTTTGGCTTTCGCACGGAGCAAAAGAGCTATCATACAAGTGGTTTCAACGAAAACCATTGTGAAACTAAAATAAAACAAGCGATTTATTAGTCGCAGTGCACGCACCTCATAAATCTTAGCGACAGCGATTTTTAAGTAGCAGCGACAAGAAATTGCAAGTGGGCGCCTAGCCTTAGAGTTCATTACAGACTGAACCAGAAATTAAAATTTCACACCTCTTCCTATGTTAGTTTCACACCTCTCCTCATTTATAAGCTATAATATATCTTATAAACTATTATATTATTATGATGAGTCAGTGACAAAATAACAAAACTTTATGTTCATAATATGAACCTAAGTTTTGTTATTTTGTCACTGACTCATCATAATTCTAAGTCACTTCTAGCAATCCTAGAAACTTGAAATTTAATTTATAGGTAGAGTTTAATGTGCAAATAAATGAAAAATTAAAAAAAAAAAAAAAAAATCCTCATTAATCTGTTTCTTTGTCCATCTAAAGGCTATTTAAAAATCCACCTATTCAAAGATTCATATTCAGTAAACTTAATTTTCTAAACACACAAAATTACATAAAATTTGAAATCTTCAAATGATGTTCTATCATATTTACTGATTCAATTATTATGATTAATTTACTAATATGTATCTAACCAAGTTCCTATTTATTACAATTTTAAAACATGTGATTAAAGACATAATTAATTTATATTATTAATAGTAAAGATATAACTAAGATTCAAAATTTAATTTCAGGAATGTCTTCAACGATGACCACTAAATGTGGTCTAAGTGAGGTTTGAATAGATTAATTTTTGATGAATACTTCAAATATTAAAAATAATATAAAATACCTAGTATAAAAAATTAAATAAAACAAATGTTAATAAAATATTCACTAAAAAAGAGAAACAAAAAAAAACAAAAAATTAAAAACCCACAGTACTATGAGCGATCACAGAATATTCGAATGTCACAGAGGATATCAGCGTGGGACGCGACAACCAGATTTTGTCATTTGCTGGCAGCACCCACACTTTTAGAATTTAATGTATTGTGGGAGTGGGTTAGGGGGGGGGGGGGTAGAAAGAATGAAATATAACGGGAAGAGAGGTAAAAGTAACAACACACTCGTCATATTGTTCATAACCTTCTCAATCTAATACATTTTGTAACCTTCCCACTCCTTCAATCTAACTTTAGAGTAATTTTAGGTGTCTTTCATTTTATTGTTTATCTTTTGCGAGAAAATTTGTAGCATTACCTGGAAAACTGTTGCTTAAACAAGTGACTTAAGTTAAATAATACAAGTTTTCAATACCTAACTTTTTAAAAACTAACATTTGATCAATTTAAGTTAAATTAAATGTGATATATTCAGTGTGTTCCAAGAAGTTGTATTCATAAAAAGTTCTACATGGTCAGAAGTACCAACGAAAACTCGAATATTAATAAATGGAAAACACTGGGCTAAGAAATTGAAAAAATATAAATGAGAAAGTTATTCTAAGTTGTCTCGGACCGATTTTTTATAAAACTAGCTGACCCGGCGAACTTCGTACCGCCAAACAAACATTAATTACATAAGAAATGTATAGCTGCTACCTTCGAAAAACCTTATAAATAGTTTATTTAGTAAAAAAAAATGTTGCCTTAGATGAAACATTTATATTTTAATTTTCAATATATACTTGTACAATATACAATATTTGCATTAGAGACATACCAATAAACAAACATTAATTTTTATTTATATAGATATAGATTATAGGAATTGGTGGATAATTATGGCCAAGCAATATGGACCATTTAATCCTGCTACTAGGCGGAGCTGGTTTAGGGATGGAGAACGGAGAATTATGGTAGTGGACTGTATTCTTAGCGGGTATATTTCTGGATGTCTGTGTAAGGAGAGATATCCTGATGATTGATCCCTAAAGACGGCCATACACGAAGAGTAAATCCTTGAGGTATGGGCTGAACAGTCCAGACCAGAAGGAATTCCTTTGTGTGGAGTTGGCCTTGAGGCCACCTATGGGACAGCAGTCCCCAAAATGCTGAACAAAAAAAGAAAAGATTTCTGCTTTGAGGCCGAAACAACGCAGTCAGATTGGCGTGTATTGAGTTGGCGACAGTCGGTCTCGAGGATTTTTGAAGTTTTTCTTGGGAAAGGTGAGGATTCGGTACATAAAATCCCCAGGGAAATCCGCGAGGCATTTTCCTTAAGAATTTACTTTTCGTTATGGACCTTAATTAGTGAAAAAGAGAAAAGTGGAAAAAAAAGAATAATTTTACTCTGACTGGAAGTTAATTCTTTGGAAAGAACTTCTCAGTCGGAATTAATTACAAATTAGGGATTTTTCCAAGTTATATTGAATTCATAGGATGGGGGTATAGAAATTAGGAGCATCTAAATAATCATGCCTTGTAAACCTATCAAATTATATAATATATGAATAAGTGTGCTTTATACCCGTAGCAAAGAACAATAATCTATTTAGTGCTTATATATAAGCTAGAATCCTCCCTCACTCACACTTATCACTGATTCTACACTTCCAAATTGAAAGATCTTTGGTTTGGATATTCAGTATTAGGTGCTTGGAAAAACTATAAGCATAAATAATTTTGAATATTGACACGATATTTAGAGCCTTACAATTCTAATAGTCAAGGATATAGCTTGCAAAAAGTGTCTGGCTAACATCAAGCTAGAATTTTGTGTATAAATAAATATTTTGGTGCCTTTTAAGAATATGTGGTTGGTTAAGTTCGTCTGCTGGACATAGCTTGGCAATATGCATTTAAATAAAAATAATCCAGTGGAGAGCGGCCATATCCCGTCCATTTTTGTGGACAATGCGATTTTCATGATCCTGAGAACGAAATTAGTTAGTAGACCAAAAATCAAATTAATGGTAGTTTGTCACTTAATATGTGACCTCTTTGATTTCGAGTAATATTTGACTAACTAACCTATTAAGTGACCAACTATACCATCGATTTTTTATAACTTCAAAACAACTTGAAGACAAGTATAACGAAACCGAACAGTTACAATGTGATGTATACATAACCATCGGTTTATTTTTTTCAAATTTCTATTCCCAAGCTGTTCTATGTCCCGCAGACGAACTTAGACCGACCCCGCATATTCTTAATAGGTGCCAAAAGATTTACTTATACAAAAATTCTAGCTTGATGTTAGTCAGACACTTTTTTGCACGCTATCTCCTGCAGTATTAAGTCAATTAAATTAATTTATTTGAATAAGTACTCTTATTTGTCATAACATTATGTCAGCTTAAAAATATTTTTTTTTTTTTCACTACTAAATACACCAATAATGTTAAAAATATAATTTCTTATAGTATGCGTGTGGTTCAAATTACGTGTAAATACGTCTACTATAAATAAGAACAAAACATTTGATATGATTATAGATTTTTATCATAATTTTATGTCAATTTATAAATTTATCTTTTCCCACAATTAAATAAACCAATAATGTGAAAACGGCATTCTCATGGCATGCGTGTGTTTTATCGGATGTGTAAATACGTCTACTAAAATTATGAACAAAACATTTTATATGAGTATAGATTTTTTTCAGAAGCAGTAAATTAAATTGTCAAATCCCTGTAAATTTAATGGGAGTTGAAAAATTAGGAGGGATGTAACTAAATCAATCGCTTCCTTATCAAGATAAAATGAATTAAGTAACACAAGTTGGGAATAAGTCACGCAATCAACAAACCCTTCTACTTAATATTACATTTTTAATAAATTATCAAGTACAATTTTTTTTCTCTAAACTTAACTGAAGTCCTTATGCCATGACACGAATAAAAAAATGGGTTATAATATTTATCAACAATAAATCAGATAAAGAAAAAGGAATGAAATTTATTCCTTAATTAATTACGAAATATGTAAAAAAAATATTATCTTTACTGCGTTCTTTAATACAAATGATCATATATGATAATCGAAACGAGGAACTTCTTTAAATTGTTACTCCCCTATGTTTTTTTTAGATTATAAATGACTCTGACTAAATAACTATTAACTAAGGCATATTTGGTCCAATGTACCTTGGGACAAAGGAATATCACACTTCTGTTTTTATAAGGGGAGCAACAGTCTGAAGAAGAACATTCCGTACACCTTTATTATTAATCCCCTCTGTTTTTTATAGGGGGAAAAACAATCTAAAGAATTGCCCTTTCTTCATTAAATTTATGTTTGAATGTTTATCGATATATTATATAAAATCCAAATACCACTCACTAGGGATGGGCGGAACGGAACGTAACTATAAAAATAACTAGTTCCAGTGTTGGAACGGTTCCAATCGTTCCAACACTGGAACTAGTTATTTTTGGAACGACTTTGAAGTTTTTATTTTACTGTCGAGTTTCATTTAGTTAATAAATTTTTATTGTTTGAATTCGATACAAATTTGTTACCACCATTTTAAAAAAAATAATATCTTTTAAGAATTATCGAGCAAAATAATACGAAACGTAACTGATTAAAGAGGAAACGGAAACGAGAAAACAGTAACGAAACTAAACAACTAACTTAAAGGCAACGTTAAAAACTCGTTTCTCTTGGAACGAAACTAATGATCTTCGTTCCAAGCGCCAATACGTAACGTGTAACGTAACTGAAAAGACGAAACGGGAACGAGATAACGTAACGAAACTGTAACTCGGAGGGAACGTAAAAGATTCGTTTCGCGAGGAACGAAAACTATAGTTTCGTTCCAAGTTCCAGTTCCAGCCAAGCTGTATATTTTTGGCAGGAGAGTCCAGAAAGTAATCCAATTCAATGAGATCCATCGTTCTTTCTGTTCCACTGAAAACTGAATCCCCACAAGATTTCGCATGAACACGGTTTCGACTCCATCCATACTATTTCTTTACGAATTTCATTCGTACGAACTCATACGACCAAAATTCGGATCTAACTTAACCTCGGCCTTATGAGAAACCAATATTTAGATCCCTTTCACTGTTATACACCTCAGTTACCACAGCTATCCACGACTCTGCTATATAATCACTCCTACTTGATTATACGAGTTTGTTGTCTTAGTGTGTTGAACACAGTCCTCTCCGCTCATGTTACCGATCTACTGTAATCACTCACCATGGCTTTATGCTTTGTACATGTTACGTCTTGCATGTTATGTTTCAGTTTGTTGTCGTTAAGAAGAGCTTTGCTTGAGGTAGAAACAGCTTTGTATTGGAACATGAAGTAACAGCTTAGCAGGTTGGGCTTGTCCCTTACCAAGGGTTGCTTTAACTAGCTATCAGAGGTTTGGTCCAAACTTTGATAAGGGTTTTACTAAGAAGTCTCAGCCTTGTAGTTACTTACCATCTGTACCTTGAGGAGAAATTGACATCATACTATTAAACTGTATTTATTAACTTTGTACTATTCGTACATTGAGTCAATTCATTGAATCTACGTACAACCCTCTTCAACGTTACATCGATTGACATTCGTTAAGAATAATAATTGTTTATACAGTTTATGTTTATTATAGAACATAGATAATGATGTCAACCATTAATAATATAGTTAAACAAGCCTTTTGCCCTATGCACGACGGATAATTATCTCTAACTTTCTCATATTTGAAATACATACATATATTCAGGAGGTATCAATTTCAGATGATCATATTGGAAGAGGTGTTTCTACACATCATTTTGGAGCAAAAATGTTCTTATAAGCTACAATCCACTTCTCAAGGGTGTAGGAGCTATATCGATGGCTAAGAATTGATACCTCGTGACTACTAAAATGGTGATTTTGAGGTTTTCATTATATTTACCTTGGGAGGCTTGTCTGCAAGTACATGCGAGATCTCATGGGTGAAAAAAAATGGGCACTCGTGACATCTCATATCAGGTTCGCAAACTATTTGTTATGTGATAGCTTGTAACTACGATAGACAGGTGTAGTAGTGGCACCTCGTATGTGTTTCTGGTGTATGTGTTTTGGCGAAGGTTAGTTGCGACACCTCATAACTGAGCTGCTAATTCGTTAGTGAGACCTCGTATATGTTGCCCTTTATTAAAGATGTGACATAGTGAGACCTCGTAACTACAATATTTTATGAACTGTTATAATTTGACAGTGTTTCAGAAGGGTTTAGTTACACATGTTATCAAATTTATAAAACTCGTAAAAAGCTTAGTTAAAGTAATTTTTTTAAAAATATTTTTTGTTCCTCCTGTAAACCTGACATTTTGAAGGTACGAGGAATCACATCTTAGCCATCGATATGCAAAACTCGGACACGAGACGTCTCGGAACTTCTCCTCACCAAATATAAACCAACAACAGACATAGGATATTTTAAATGGACTACATTTTAGAATGTTTTATAATCAAAATCGTCGGAACCATTTTTGAGAAACATTTTTTTTCACGTTTTTCAGAGTTATTGGGGGGTACTGCCCAAAAATTAGCAGCTAAAATTAATTTCACCTTGGGGTACGAGTTTTTTCTGAAAATGTATACCCAATTTTGTCAAAATCGGCCCAGTAGTTTCGGTTCCACGCGTCTGCACAAACGACAGACAGTCATTGTACAAAAAAACAACTTTTTAGTACTCAAGGGACCTCAAAAAGTGTAAATCCATAAAAATCTCGAAATCAAATTTTCGCTCTATCGCAATACTTTCACTTTATATATGAAAAAGTAAAAATAGGGAAAAGTTAAGAAGGTACGTGAGTAGTAAGGACTTAGTGAGAATATTTAAGCGAGGCAGGTACTCAACTCTGTGAAATCTTTACTTAGATAAACCTCTTAGAGAAGTTTGACATTTCACTGCTCCAAGCATTGCCATTCTCTCTATATCTTATATACTATAAATTCTTTATATTTCCTTTTCCTTCCGTTAAAATCCTTTTTAGGGTTTTCGTTGGTACCAAAAAAAGAAACCTTTAGTTTCGTCACTGTGTCTGTGTCACTCTGCACGGTTCCAATAAATTTTGAATCAAAAGAGATAAAAACATGAAGCTTCGCAGTACTAAAGGTTCATTTTGACGCGCACACAGGAAAAATATAGTAAAATCAAAAATTATCAGCTGTCAAATCTAAAATGGTGGATAATTCATGTGACGAGAAAAAATATTTAGAGTATCTTATTTTAAGAGCCCTTAAGGTATAGTAATAAATATTATTATTTTTGATCAGATTTAAGTCTTTTAGGAGTTTCTCTAGAGCGCAGTCCATTTCCTTATTGAACAATTGTGAGTCTTGCAAGTAATGTTTTCTAAGCGAGTCGTAGATTGGGCACATAAATAGGAAATGAGTTAGATCTTCATTTTGCTGTAAGTTGCATATAGAACATAGTAGAGTGGAATCCATTTCATATTTGTAGCCTTTATGGTAAATATTGGCTTATTCGTAATTGGCTAACGACTCTCAGTTTATAAATAGACATTCTTTGCTCAATATAATCCTCGGCAACACCTAAGGAACTTAGTCTCCTGTATAGAGGGTTGTATGGGGATGCTACTGTAGATTCTACGCCCAAAGATAGGTTTTTGAAGTAAAACTTCTTTAGCCGCGGTAGAGTAAATTTGCTTGGATGAAATTGACATCAAGAAACGAAGTTGGCGTTTCGAGACTCGTCCAAGTAAAACATTTTGGATGTGAAGTTGTAAGTTTTACTAAGTGAAAGAAATTTTATCAACTGCCGTTCTAAGTTGGCAGTTGATTTACCTGTAAAAAAATCTTCACCTGAACGAGTTTCGAACCATCGACCTCTGTCTTTTAAGTCAGACGAACTATCCAATAGACCACGGGAGTAGATTATTTTCCGTATACACAGACTTTTGATAGTTAATATATACTTATATAAATATTATTTTCATGTTTTTCTTATATTTTTCCATACTTCTTTATTTTTATTTTTTTTTATATTGTATAATTTAGATTTTTCTTTAATAATTGTTTAAATATTTATCTGTAGATAAATATGTTAGTGTGTTGGATTTATCCCTCTATTTAAATTTAAATTATTTACAGGTTTGAAAATTTCCCAAAAAGGTACGAAATATAACCATAACTTTAAAAAACAAAAATGAATTAGTTCATTCTTTTAATTTTTATAAAAACCCCTATTGACACAAAACAAAAATATGATGTATTAATTATATTATATTAATATAATAAAAGCAACTTCTTCTAGAACGTAAGTTTCACTTCGAATGAGTGGGAGACTCACACATATTTTTTATGTCCAGCTTTACTAATGCAGACAAAACACAAGCACAGTATACTTGTCTGAGGTCGGTCTAGTATCGTCTTTTGCCAGTCGAGGGCCCTTTGAATAACATTGACACTTAATGGTGCAATCCCTAGTTCAAGCCTTAAAAAGTGATTAGGTGTGTTTCACGGCCAATAGAAGATTTGCTTATAGTAAGACATTTGAACACTTTCAATATCCTTTATATATTGTGAGGCCCAAATTTCGGAAGCGTATATCAATGTAGATCGAACTATAGATCTGAAGAGCTCTTTCTTTGTACACATATCATCTGATCCAGTAGTTTTTATTAAGTCGTGGACTCTATACGTAGCATGGATTGCCCTCCTATTCATTTCTTAACAGCAAATTAAGAACTTTCCAGATCTAGAAAATGTAATGGCGAAGTAGGTGTAGCAGCTGGTGTATTCGATTAGTTTGTTGTCTAGATAAGATGGTTTCAGATTTTGTTATATTAAGAGATCTGTGAATCGGTAAGATTTTCGTATTCTGTGTGTTAATCTCTAGTGAGTTCAATTTACGGTATATTAGCTGGAATTTAAGCTTGATTTGAATATCGAGCCAGGTGTCTGATAAGATTATTATATCGTCTGCGAATAATAATATAAAAATTTCCTAGATATTTTCCAGAGAGAAGCCTCTGACACACTCGTCCTTTAAGAATAAGACCATATCACTTAAAAATAAAATAAATAATAAGGGACTCAGAGAGTCCCCCTGTAAAACCCCCTCCGTCACATTAACGAGGACGGAGAAAGGCCGGGTTCGATTGCCCGCCGAAAAGATATTTTTATGATAAATTTTGATAAAATGTTCAATAATAATTAAATTTACCTACGAAAACTAATAAACGCAAACACTGAACTGAGTAATTATGAACTCGTATATATGAGAAAGTTTGTCTGAGTTGTCTCGGACCGATTTTATAAATGAATGATTTTCTAAAATAACTCCATTTAAGAGATTTGTCGTTCTCTAGGATAAGGTATTACGATTCATGAATACTAATAAAAGGTACTAGAGATGAGTTAATTTTGCTATGTAGTTTATTGAGTTGCTCGAGTGTGCAATGTAATTGTAAGTACATAGTATTTCTGGTCATGGTACCTTGATTAAGTATTTGTACTAGTAGTTAAGTGAGAAGCAGTCACACCAGCTCAAGGGTACATTTGATTGCCAGATTCCTGGTTCCCTATATTATATTTAATACATTGATCTTTACTTCAGTAAGAATTCTAGGTCTGAATATAATATACTCTGTATACCATTGTACGGGTAAATAAGTACAATCTTAGAGATACTGAGAGTTGCTATATTTTAAGAACAATTTTCGAAGAAAAGTCACTCTTCATAAAATCTCCTGCTTGTTCTTAAATGCAGATTTACAGTTTTACTTTTAGTTAAAAATATACCCTGTACCCAAAAAGTACAATTTTTTTAAATCTTGCTAGAGGGAACTGGACTAAATTTCGACCATTTAAATCTTATTACAGGTACTCTCTGAATACTATTCAAGTAAAATTCTTAAAGCAATGTATTATGACGCTCTTCCAAATAAAGGTTTATTACTAGGCTTGAAAATGACTAGTCGAGCCGAAACTTTACCACCTAAATGAGAGTTTTTATTAACCTTAAGGACCCTTAAGGATGGAAACAGAATGTTCTTACGAAACGAGGAAGCCTAAAAATTAATACTAATAAAAAGCCGCTTTCGAAAGCTTCGTTACCTCTGGCAAGTAGTTACTCGTTATAAATTTTTGACACGATTGTAAATTATGGTCGGTAAACTCCTCAACCTTAACTAATTTTGTATATGATATATGAAAGAGAACGATTGTTTGCGCGATAGGTTGAGCCGAATATTGGAATGACCTCAGAGCAAGGAAGGGGTAGAGGGAACAATACTATAGAATCTAGGTCTCAAAAAGTTGTTCATTATGCTCTCCTACTATACTAAACCTTCCAAGCGGCAGTTTTGTGAAACAATATCGATATCTCGATAAAAACTAGAAATTTATCTGATATCAGCTGATAATAATAAGAAATAAGTGATATTTTCTTAAGACATTTAATTTTTTTATTCTTACTACAATTTTCTTTATAAATATTGTACTTTAATGTTTGTTGTTAACCTTGTTGATTATCTAAAGGCAGTAACGTCGTTAATAAACGTGTAACAGTTCCAATAGGAATCTTCTTTGAGTTGTTTATCAAATAAATACTACTGATAAGTATTTGTTGACAAGCGTCAAGCGGAAAGACAAGGACCAGTGACCACGTGAACACTTTAGTTCGGATTGAGCTCGCTTGGGAGGTTTAGTATAGGGAAGAGCATCATAATGAACCACTTTTCAAATCGGATTGTTCCCTCTACCCCTTCCATGCTCTGAGGTAGTAACGGTGTAGCACCGAGTACAGAGGCTAAATAGAGGTGTCATAATATAGGCCGGAAGGTGTGGGGAGTGGCACAAGCTTCCCCCTCCTCTAGAATACCAACAAGCTATAAAATACAAGACTTTTCTCAGTATAAAAAGGTAGTGATATGACAGGAAGCAAGTATATTATTAGTATATTATCATTTGAAAACTGACAACTTGACAACCAGGACGAAGGTTTAAATCTTTAAGTATTCTAGTGGTGGGGAAAAATGGTGCCATCTGCCTTTCCTCTTTAGCTACTCTATTTAGCCTCTATACTCGGTGATAAACACCTTTTAAAAACTTGTCTCCTGTCATATCACTACCTCTTTACTCTGAGAAAAGTATTGTATTTTATAGCTTGTTTGTATTCTAGGGGAGGGGGAAGCTGGTGCCACTCCCCACTCCCTCCGGCCTCATGACACCTCTATTTAGTCTCTATACTTGGTCCGGTGTAGTATAGAGTTTTATCTATTATTATGTTTTTCAACTGTCACTTTAAGATGTCAATATTGTTGTTTTTTTTGTTGAAATTTTCATGTTTAGGCTATGGAACATAAGTCAAAAACGTTACGTTACTTTAAGCTTAAAAACTCAGAAAAGTATAACAGGGAGTTAGAAAGGCATAGGAGGTCTGTAATCCAGTCTCCAGCTGTAGTGCCTTCCCCTACCACGCTTCGTAGGGCCGAAGAAAGTCGAAAAGATTTATACACGTGACAGGGAGTTAGGAAAGTACAGGTGGTTGCCATCAACTCTCATCCCTCTCGGCCTATCTAGAATGTTTATAAATAAACGAGAGTGAGTTTAAGACCAAACTTTGTGTTATGATACAAACGGTTAATGTTGGTTATTTTATTGTTGGATATGCTTCAGGCAAACTATTCCGTGTTTTAAATACGATTGTTTTTATTTTGTTTCTAGTTTACCCATTTGTTTGGCAGAGAATATGCATTAGATTGTGCTTTACGAGTTCGGTGGTCGTATGTCAGGTTCTTCTAATATGACGGAGTAGGGTAGAGCAGGAGTAGGGTAGAGCAGGAGTAGGGTAGAGCAGGAGTTGATAAGCCGCAGTAGCCAATAAAAAGAGCCGCTGTCTGCTGACCCCTGGTATAGAACATTAAAAAAGACAACCATCCCAGAGGGTTAACAGTAAAATGAAAGTAATAAAATTCTATTACTCCACAGAAGTTACCTACATAAAATAGAGTTACTTAGATGTGTGCTGCATTTATCAAATCAATATGAATAATCAGAATGGCCTCTACGAAGGAAATATTTGTTGTTAAAAGAGAAGTTGTATTTCTCCATTATTATAACTTGCACTATCAATCTTATTTTGTCTGTGAAGTACAAGTGATAGTAGAGCAAGTCATCCTAACCAAGAAGTATAAATAATAAAATGGTTGTGTGAAGTTTCACTTAAAAAAGGGTTTCGTTGGTATTGTGAACGTGAAATTAGTTAGAACAAGTTGATGATTTTTGACAAAATGGTCAAACCGTGTGGGGTATCATATGAATGGGTGCGTTGAGCTGATTAAAAAAATAAAAATCATTTTTAGGGTCCGTAGGCAAAACCAAGGACCCTTATATTTTCCTGCGTGTGTCTGTCCGTCCGTCCTCTCGCGTGCTCTCACGGCTACACCTTTCGTCCGATCACTTTGAAATTTGGCATGTATGTGTCTTGTACCTGCCCACATATTTTAAAAATATAGCGACTTAAAAAAAATATTTTTCAAAAATATTAGGGTAAAAAAACTTAAGGGTTACATTTTTTTTTTTTTTTTTCGACACCGTGAGGGGTATCATATGAAAGGGTACGTCGAGCTGATTACAAAAATGTATATAATTCTTTGGATATAACTTTGACAGGGCGAGCGTAGGCAAGTTTGAAGTGGGTGTAAAACGTGTCCCCCCCTTCTATCTCGCTTATGTGAAGTGCAAAAAATCTGAAAAAATTCCTGAACATTCTTCGACCAAAAGTAAAGATACGACTTTTTGGAAATTTCGAAAAAAAATATTATTTTATTTTTTATTGACAAAATACGTTTTTTTATAATTATGGTCTTTTCGGTGTATTTATATGGTTGTAGTCCGGTTCAGTGGCAAAAAAAATACTTTATCAGAGTGTGTTTTGAGAATATTAGACCCTTAGAATTGTTCAAAGTAAGCTTTTTAGCATTTTTAAAAAACACTGTTTATACACTTAACAGTTATACACTATATAGTGTTTAACCGTAGTGGCCTACGGACCCTCGCTGTGTGCTGACTAGCACACACTTGACCTGTTTATTGGTTATTAGCTTTGACAGGGCGAGCGTAGGCGAGTTTTAAGTGAGTGTTAAAAGTGTCCCCCTCCCCTTCTATCTCGCTTATGTGAAGTACAACAAAACGGTTGAAGTAGCGTATCTGGGGCATCATGTATAGAAATGAAAAAAATACTGGCACATACAATTAAAGTCTTTCCTCTACATTAATCTAAAAAGCACCAATTATGGATACTTCTCTTAATAAAATTTCCATCTTCAATCCTCTATTTTGAGACACAATCTTGGGTTTATGTATCTGTCGTAGATTAACTGGGCGTATCTGGTTTTTTGAGAGGATATGAAATGAAAAAGGATCCTTAAATAATGAAGTTTTTATCAATATACAGGAAACAGTTTAATTAAATATGCATTATATTTGTCAGTTTTTCCATTTCTATAGGTGATGCCTTAGATACGCTACATCAACCATTGCAACTAGTTTATATTAGATAGCAATGCAGTATGGGATGTTTCTAGAGTAGTTCACGACAATACTGCTAGAGAGTAGTACTCACACATCGAGAAATTTCGGTATTCCATATTCTCCCACTATTTCATAATACCTGAAGTTCCTCTATATATTTTTGTAATCTACTCATTTGTAGATTTCATTTGATACACTACTTAAAATTGAAAAAAAAAATAAAAAATTTTCCCTTGGCATGAATTATTCGCCATATTGGATTCCCAGTTAATTAGATCAAAGTGCTATTCTTCGCAATTTTCACATTCGCTTTGTTGACTGTGATCACCAAGGGATTCACCAAGATCTGAGAAGAAAGACTTTATGAATGGGCAGAGTCCTGAGGTATGTTGCCGAACGAGTGAACAGGCTTTCGGAAGAACATGAGCTGTATTAGCCACATCTTCACGCTCATAGTCAAACGCTCATTACCCATAGTCCAATTGTTCACACGAAATAAGGGGAGGTACATATTTGCTGTATTTGTTGACCTTAAAAAGGCATTCGACTCAATTATCAACAGTAAATAATGGGTAAAATTAGCTTCTCTAGGTGTAAGTAATACAATTCTTAACATAATCTGTAGTTTGTTTGATTGAGAATTACAATTAAAATCTCAGAACACCCGTGGGCGTTCTCAAATATATATATATTTTTTTTCACTAATTTTAGAGTTTTTAGGGGGTAGCGCCCCCCAAATTTGGAGCTAAAATTAATTTCTCGATTTTACCTCGGGCTGTGATGTGTGGAGTGGGGAGTCTAAGAAGTGAACACTGTGGCTATAGATCCTAGACTGAAAGTATTTAAATCTAATAAAGTACAATAACAAATGATATAGAGAGAGGGGGAAAAAAATGAAAAACAACAAAAAATAAATGAAAAATAGTAATGAAAAACCTAATAAGTAAACGAAGTCAAATTTCGTCAAAATCAGCCGAGTAGTTTAGGCTCCTGGCGTCTGCACAGAGAGACGATAGACGACAGACGAAACACACAGACTTTTTTACCCTTAATAACCTAGCGTTGCCAACAGCAAAACCCCCTCCCTTTATTATTGTCTGGAGAGGTCCAAGTTAATATTGAACTTTTTAAATGTTAACATTATGTCAAAAGAAGGACTAAATTGACTTTTCATCATTAAATTGATTTGTTTGGTGCAACACGTATGCGACAATATAAAATCAAAATTAAAATTAAACAAAAAAAATCAAAATTAAACCGGTCGTATACGACCGGTTTAAAAAATGGGTTATTCCAAATTTGTGACACGGAAAGAATTTTAATTTTTTAAATAAATTAATTAATTAAATAATTTTATTATTGGTAATGAAACTATAAAAATAAAGAGTGATTAAAAATATAAAATTATTGCAGTTTCACAAAATTTAATTTTTCTGCCCTGAATTGAGCGTCAATTTGAAAGTTGCCATATGGCAACGCTAGGACATTAGCCTTACAGATTTTTTTTTAAGTCGTAATTTTATTTAGTCATATTTATATACAAAGTTTTGTTGTTTTTTTGCCTAATGTGCATTTGTTATTGATTATTTTCTAAATATTTCAATTAGTCTCTAAATTTTGTAATTATTTTTGTTGAACCAGTATAATTAGTAACAAATATTATTTGGCAATTATTTAAAAATAATATCTATATTTTTTTTATTTCAATTGAATAATACATTATATATTTTTAAAGGTAATAACAAAAACACACACATTCATAAAACAAAAAATAAAGAAATAATTACATATTTTTACAGATAAATTTTTTTTTTGTTCCTTTAAATAAATTTAGTATTTTGTTAGTATTATTTGTAATTTTTTAACCTAAAATTTATTTTACATACATTTTGTAAAATAAATTATTAAAACATTTACTGAGAAAAAAAAAAACTGTAGGGCTAATGTCCTAGCGTTGCCATATGGCAACAGCCCAAATTTGAGATAAGGAATTTTTTAAACATTTTTTACATATTAAGGGACCTTTTAACAGACAAAATCCCCAGAAAAAAACCAAACAATTCCCCAAACAAATATTACGGGCAGTTAAGGGTAAAAACCACTTTTTGGACTAGGGGACCTCCATCAAAATCTCTAAATTGAATTTTCGTGCCATAACAATATACTTTCTTTTTATATGAGAAAGTAAAAAATCTACTCTTGATACTTTTACCCATATCTAGTCAAACTCGGTGAGTTTTGTGCTTCACATATCTCTGTTACATAATGGTCTTGTTATTCATTTCTGTTTCTCTATCTATTTACTAATCAATGTTTAATTAGTTAGTTGGCAGCAATTAGGTAGATTAAGTGTAGTGGATTAGTGTGGAAGTGATTAGGTTGTTATGAAGCCTTATCATATCACACATCTGTTGATTATAAGATTCGTCTCGTGTGCTAGTTGGAGTTGTCAAGTTTTCCCACTAGATATCGCTAGTTATTATCAATGTTTTATTAGATTACGAGTCAAAACCTAGTTACTTGTTTCGATAAAATAGAGATAATTAACTAGTTGATATCTATTAAAGAAATTGCATTTTAAATTCTAGCTCTTTAGATAGTGGCGTGGGCTTTGACGAAGTGGCTTAAGGAGGGGGAGGGGGTAATCGGAACAAACTTACGAGAACTGATACTATATAAAGAGAGCAGTAGTTGGAAGCAAAAAAAGTCCAGTCATGCACCATGACTTAATGAGCGAATATTCAAAGAAATCTGCGTATTAATAACTTATGGTAATATAGGAAAATTTTGGTTTAGAATAATTTAATTAAATTTGGTTTAAAATGGTTTAAAATGGATAGGTGAAAAAATAGTTACTTATGCAACTAGGGAGTTAAGTAAGCCATTATTCCTTGAGTGAAAAAGTTAGTTCTTGAGGCGCAGCCGAGGGAATAACGCTAATTAGCTCCCGAGGCGCAGTCGGGGGAGATAATTATCGCGAGGGGAATAATGGCACTTTACTCACGAGGTACATATAACATTTTATCTCCAGTATGGAGATAATACACATTTTCATCCATTGCACAGTTTTAGGGTCCGTAGGCAAAACCAAGGACCCTTATATTTTCCTGCGTGTGTCTGTCCGTCCGTCCTGTCGCCTGCTCTCACGGCTACACCTTTCGTCCGATCACTTTAAAATTTGGCATGTATGTGTCTTGTACTTACCCACAATGTGATGATGTGATGACACAATTTTAAAAATATAGCGACTTAAATAAAATATTTTTCAAAAAAATTAGGGTAAAAAAACTTATGGGTTAATATTTTTTTTTTTTTTTTTTTTTTCGACACCGTGAGGGGTATCATATGAAAGGATACGTCGAGCTGATTACAAAAATATATAAATCTTTGGTTATAACTTTGATAGGGCGAGCGCAGGCAAGTTTGAAGTGGGTGTGAAACGTGCCCCCCCCCCCCCCCCCCTCTATTTCGCTTATGTGAAGTGCAAAAAATCTGAAAAAATTCCTGAACATTCTTCGACCAAAAGTAAAGGTACCACTTTTTTGAAATTTCCAAAAAGTGGAAATCGGAAGTTTGTTTATGTATTTTAAGAATACCAGACCCATAGGATAGTTCAAAGAAGCTTTTTAGCATTTTAAAAAACACCATAAATAGGGTACTACTTAAACTATACAGGGTTGCCTACGGACCCTCGCTGTGTGCTGACTAGCACACACTTGACCTGTTTATTATTTATTATTTTAATAAATAACAATAATTATTAGCACTTTTAATAGCAGATATAAGAGATTCAATATTAAAAACAAATAAGAATTGGAATTAAACTCAAATAGAAGGTTATTTAGATGCAGGTTATAAACAATGTTAAACGAGGTCCAAAAAGCAGTGTCGCCAACCTGATTTCAACAACTTCATTACATTAGCCATTCATTTTCTACTATTTATAAAATAATTAAATTGACAATACTTACTTTTTCGCCCTACTTTACTTTTTCGCTGTACTTTTACTTTTTCTCCCTACTTTTGAGTCTAAGGAAGAAAAGACTTACTTGAGTCCATTATACTAATCCAAAATCATAACTTTTTCTCCCTATTGGAGATAAAACAAATTTGGTCATAGGGGGTATATTATTGACACTTTAAAACTTGTTTTTATTTTTCAAGTACATCCTAGCGTGAGATATCGTCTGGAGTGATACATACATATATACATACATACATACATAAATAATAAAAATTAATAAATTCCAGGAATTGATACAGAATGGTGAAAAACGGATTTCCATGGAGAAAATATTCAAAAATTCGCATTCAAAAAATTTTGAAGCCATTGCAATAGCTTAATTTTCTTAAAAAATTCGCTAAAAGAGATAATACAAAAGGGGGGGGGGGGGGGCCGTAACCTCCTCCCGTATTCTTACGTCACTTATGTGTACATACTCAAGGAACGCTTTACCAATACATGTGGAAAGCAAAATGTGTGCAAAAATGAAGAAAATATGTCAGTTTATTGGCAACCCGATATAACCTAAACTAACAAACTGTTCACTTTTATTACCTATGTGAACTGACGTCAGTTCTTCTATCTGTTGTAGAATTAAGTCCACTGTTTTCACAGACGAGCGTATTCCATAAAATAATACTCAAAAGTGTTATTTCATGTAAAAGCATTTTTTAATAAATATTTAATGTTGCTACCTTGCATTGGTTTGAATAATTTATTGTACATTTAGATTGAGAGATAACAAACGTATTGATTATTCAGCTAGATACCAAACTATCTGTATACTCAACCCTAATGAAACACTGTGATTTTTAATAATTGTTATAAATATAATTGTTAAAATATTGCACAAACTAAAGTAGGTAGCAGATAAAGAATACCAGCAATGAATTAACCACTATGATGGAGTGATTTTTAGAGTTTTGCGAAACCCCTAAGCAGAGGGTGATGTGTCTGTCTGTCCGTCGCTCTTTGGTTCATATCTCCCGAACCCTTATGCCGAGGGTGATGTGTCTGTTTCTCCGTCGCTCTTTGGTTCATATCTCCCGAACCCTTATGCCGAGGGTGATGTGTCTGTCTGTCCGTCGCTCTTTGGTTCATATCTTCCGAACCCTTATGCCGAGGGTGATGTGTCTGTCTGTCCGTCGCTCTTTGGTTCATATCTCCCGAACCCTTATGCCGAGGGTGATGTGTCTGTCTGTCCGTCGCTCTTTGGTTCATATCTCCCGAACCCTTATGTCGAGAATGATGTGTCTGTCTGTCCGTCGCTCTTTGGTTCATATCTTCCGAACCCTTATGCCGAGGGTGATGTGTCTGTCTGTCCGTCGCTCTTTGGTTCATATCTCCCGAACCCTTATGCCGAGGGTGATGTGTCTGTCTGTCCGTCGCTCTTTGGTTCATATCTCCCGAACCCTTATGCCGAGGGTGATGTGTCTGTCTGTCCGACGCTCTTTGGTTCATATCTTCCGAACCGTATAAGCTAAAAAGTTGTAATTTGAAATACTGGTGTAACTTTTAAACTCACACAGGAAAAATATATAGAGAAGATAAAAATGTGATATACGCATGCGCAATTCGCAAAAATGTAGGAAACTCAAATTTTATTAATTTTCGAGGGTGGTATTAAATAAAAGCTGCTGCTGACAAGGTTACAAATGTATATTATGCTTTTTAAAATTTTGCATTTTTGGTTGGTTTAATGAGTTCAAATATACCTATCCCCCCCCCCACCACCACCCTATAACGGCTTGTCCTAAAATTTTGAAATAATCCATGCAATTATCTTATTATAGGACGATAAAAATTTCCCAAAAAAATCTAATTTACCTTGTTGTCATTACCGATAAAAAACATTGTGCACCCCCCAGGGGATCGAACCATGGACCCTTCATTTTTTTGTTTGATTTTTGGGGCCTTCCACCAAAATTTGTTTATTTTATTTTTTTATTTTTATTTTCACACAGAGCAGGATTGGAAAATATAAAAATGTTATTTCATAATATAATAACGTATATATGCTAATAATCTACGAACTCTAAAAAGTACTTTGATACAAGTTATTATCAGTGATTTTTTACTACGTTTTTATTAGCTCGCATTCTTGTTTGTTTGTTTGTTTGTTTGTTTGTCCGGTACAAATCTGGCAATCGATTTCTAACTATTTTCCCGAATAGCTAGACATTTGAAACGTTTAGCATAGCTCAGAATACGATGACAATGCATTATTTTAATACTTTTAGCCATCTTTCAGCACAATTTAATTAGTTTTCAGCAAATTTTGCATTAAGGCAAGTTAGTTCGGAAAAAATCCGCAAGTTATTTTATTTGTTTTGCCATATCCAATATTTACGCAATCTTCATTTTGACGGGTCTCAAATTTTTTCTAGATAAACATTGAATGACAGCAAAACAGGAAATATCGATTATATTATTTCAAATATATCGATGGCATGCTTTAGATTTGGTGTTGGGGAGATCCGTTGTACAAAGATTTGTCCTTTTATAGGTTTAAGATCAGCTCTCTGGATGGTTGTAATTTATGTGAAGTAAATAAATTCGGAACTATTTTTTTTTTCACTAACATTATATTATATTATATAACAATAACAATTATATTATCAACATTACATACGATTCAAAAGAAAATTTAAAAACGTAGTATATAAAAAGTTCTTTTTATCTTGAAATTATTACTACATTTTATTAGCTTGCTTTCTTGTTTGCTTGTTTGTCCAGTACAAATCTTGCAATAGATTTTTAACTACCTTCTCGAGTAGCTAGACATTTGAAACTCTTAGAATAGTTCAGAACACGATGACAATGCAATATTTTAATACTTTTAGCCATCTTTCAGCAGAATTTAATTCGTTCTCAGCAAATTTTGCTGTATGGAAAGTTAGTTCGGAAAAAATTCGCAAGTTATTTTATTTGTTTTGACTTAACCCATATTTACAATCTTCATTTCGACGGGTTTCAAATTTGTGATTTTATATAAGAGATTAACATTGAATGACAGCGAAAAAGGAAAAGTAAACAAAGAAATAAATTAATTGACGTGTGACAACCAGGTTTGTTTACACTTGTGTCCTAGGTATCGGTTTAATTTTTCTGCATCTGTACTTCTTTACTAGTATACATTTTTCTTTTTTTCTCTTACTGTCCCTACACAGGGGCATACCATGGCACGGTTTAGATTTGGTGTTGGCTAGATCCGTTGTACAAAGATTTGTCCTTATATAGGTTTAAGATTTGCTCTCTAGATAGTTGTCATTTATGAAATAAATAAATTCGGAACAATTTTTTTTTCACTAACATTATATATAACAATGACAATTATATTATCTACATTACATATGATTCAACAGAAAATTTAAAAATGTATATAAAATGTTCTTTTCATCTTGTAATTATTTAAGATCGTTCTATACAATCAAAAGTGTTAGATGGGTTTTGAAACTTAAAATTACCTATTTTAATAACACCTAGGTAATCATTATACTGTTGTTTAGTGTTTTTTTTAATTATTTTTAAAGGAGAAAATGTTTACTAACATACCTGAGTAATATGTGCATCCTCCCGTCATCCGTGTAGAATCATGGAATTTATACTGCTGGGACGATTTCTATGAAATTTTATATAAATTTTCGGAATAATTATTCCCCGAGGTAAAATTGAGAAATTATTTTAGCTTTAAATTTGGGGGCTCAACTCCCTAACAACTAAAAACGGGAAAAATCACATTTTAAAAACGGTTCCAATGAATTTTATATATATATATATATATATATATATATATATATATATATATATATATATATATATATATATATATGTATATATAGATATAGATATATATATATATAGATATATATATATATATATATATATATATATATATATATATATATATATATATATATATATATATATATATATATATATATATATATATATATATATATAGATATATATATATATATATATATATATATATATATATATATATATATATATATATATATATATGTATATATATATATATATATATATATATATATATATATATATATATATATATATATATATAAATATATATAATACCTCGTAAAATATATAATCATAAACATTAATTATATTTTTAAAAAAAGGAGAGAGGTCGGGTTCGTTTCCCCTGTCAGGGATGAATTATTTATGTATTTCATTTTGATAAGATGTTAAATAATAAATTGTGAAAATGAAAACCCGAACCATCTAACAAATGTATAACACTGGAGCAAGAAATGATGAATTGAATCGATATGATGAACACTCTTGTTGTTTTGAAGACGTGTTCTACATTATACTATTGCTGTAATGTGAGGAATTGGTCCTAGGTTTGTCATAGTCGTAGGTTTAAAGTGCTGAAGTTTTACACTTTAATCAGAGAGAATAATTAAATATGACTAGGTTAGTGTAATTATAACGTTGTTACTTGATGAGGTAATAAAGAATGGAAATTAGTTAGGGTATAAAGATGACTGTGAGGTCTTTGTTTAGATTTATAGTTAAATTTCCCCAAGGAGTGATAGATCTACACTGTCTCTTCCTTATTCTCCCATAGCTACTTGTTTAGTACTCTACACTTCGTCCACTTCCATAACGCTCTTATAACTTTACTAACTAGTAATCTGTTGGTAACCCAGCCGCTGTCTTTGCTTCAACCATCTTAGAATATTGACCTATTTAACCAAGCAAATTTATTCTTATAGAAAAAACTACCCTTCACCCCGCGCCCGCGCTCGGCTCTTTCTAAGAATTAGTGGTTATGTTTCCCATTATCATGTAGGCCTAGCAATTAAATGAAATGCCTAAATAGTTTTTTTTTCCAAAGCCTTCTAGGAGTAGAATCAGGGCTATATTACAATCATTCATTCCATTACTAAGAATATGATACTCTCTAAATCAGGGGTTCCCAAAGTTTTTTTTACCAAGCCCCCCACAGTTAAGAATAAATCTTCCCACGCCCCCCCCCCCATACACAATTTTATGAGATAATGAATAAAATAAACCATTATTACATTGAATAACCGCATTCATTTATTTGTATTACTATTTTTTTTTATAACATTACAAGCTAATCTTATTACAGATGATCTTATGAGATGGATGAGCTTGTATTTTTTTACAAGATTCCCTATTCTTGGATGAATATTTGAAATTGCACATCAAAAATCAAGCACAGCAACATTAAGTTTGCCACGATACTTTGTTTTTATTATAAGTGCAAACTTTGTTTTTATTTTAAGTGCTGAAAAATCTTTTTTGCACAAATAAGTGATTAAAAAAGGTAAATACAATCGAAGTGCTTGCTGTGATATACTGGGGTACACTTTGTAATACTTAACCCAAAACGATGATTTGTCCATTTTATCAAAATAGGCAGCAGAACCTTTTTTTTATTTCCAAAGCTTGTTCTTGGAGTGTTTCGGGCAGGGAATCTATGTTGACACTGAAAGGATCCATTGTTAATCTATAAATGTTGTCATCACAAGTGATAGGAAAGTATCTGTTGAATTCGTCAGTGAGGTTCTCCAACTGGTTTCATATTTGGATTTTTATATAATTGCATTAGACGTTCGGCGGCAAAGCTATCTCGATCTCGAGGTTCCACGCCCCCCTTGACTTGTCTTCACGCCTCCCTTGGGGGGCGTGCCCCCCACTTTGGGAACCAATGCTAAATTGTAGTTCGGTGTTTATTTATATAAATAATAGTCAATCGTAACTAGTAATTAAAGTATAATAAATAAGAAAATAAAGATAATACTCGATTTAAAGGGCATTAGTAAGAGTTTTATGAACCTCAATTAGAAATTAAATCGGCAACAATTGCGGACGCCATAAGAGCTCAAAGTCAATTTTTTTTTTTTTTAAATTGTCAAATTTGGCTCTGTTTAAGGTATAACCGATGGAGGTACGGCAAAATGTCATAGGACCAAAGTCTAAGATCTTTTAAAATCAGTTACCGCTGGTGCTCTCTGCTTTTCGATACGACTTCCCGTTTAGCCGCAATAAGCCTCTAAATAACTTTAAAGTTGCAACCGCCATATTTATTTTTTTATGGGGGGGGGGGGGGGTGCTATTTTTTTTTTTAACTTTTTAGTTATTTACAGTCGGTTTGGGACAATTTCCGACCAAACGCAAAAAACCTCGAGTCTTTAGGTGGTCTAGAAGTACCCAAACATTTAGATTAGTGAGTCTGTCAACAGAAACGGTAAATCATTATCTCCTTCACTGTCACCTAAGTTTTTTAGGTTATTATTTTTTATAAAATTGTTAATAACTTTGTTTCTACTCAATATTTTTCGATGAAACCAAGCCTACAAATTGCGCTCACCTCTAAAAAAAAGTTATCGATTTCGTTTAGCCAGCTTTGCTCCTATAAAGTCAAACTGGTGGTGACAGATACCCATACATTCACGATAACAAGTAAGGCCATATTCGGTTTCCCGAATGTATTAAATTAAAAAGTATCCAAAAAAAAAGAAAAAATCTGACTAATTTACAGACAAAAATTTAATTTTATATATGATAGATAAATAAATTATATT
Organism: Gerris lacustris; assembly: GCA_951217055.1. Taxonomy (NCBI): domain Eukaryota; kingdom Metazoa; phylum Arthropoda; class Insecta; order Hemiptera; family Gerridae; genus Gerris; species Gerris lacustris. The sequence continues at coordinate 148,118,389 of OX578276.1, read as the reverse complement.
CATAAATCTATACTGCATCTTGGAAAAGCCTGTGGGTGACTTGGGCCTGCAAGAAACGGCGTATGTCATTATCACTAGTCATTATAATTTTGAGCCATGATGGCTAATTATATTATTTTTTTTCTATACATCGGAGGAATCATATTCATCTGCTTCCTGACAGGCAACTACTGTTTTTGTGCGAATTGTACACCTGCCAGACTATATGACATTGCTATATTGCTGTCTATTGTTCCAAAGGGTATTGTCATCTAGGAAGATGTGGTCCGCGTCCATTATTCAACTCTTACATAGTGGCTTATTTGCCTCCTTAATGCATATTTTAAGGAAGTGTTTTCTCTCTCCTTATTATAAAACTTGAAAGATGTTTTAATATAATTTTACTGATAATGGTAGTAACAATAATATGATATTTTTTTAAAAAAAAGTAAAAACACGCTTTTATAAAGAATGTACTAAAAATGAGAAAATAATTACTTTTAAACAGCCACAGTACTACGAGTGATCACACTATATCGGTATGTCACTAACATTAAAAGCGTGGGGCGCTATCAACTTTTTTTTCATAATTATGAATCCACACTTCATATTTTTGAGAAGTAAGACATAGGGTTTAAGGAGGAATGCGTTCGTTTGGGTTTTATATACAAAGCGCCTCACCCTTTTATTGTTAGTGACATACCGATATAGTGTGATCGCTCGTAGTCTTAGAATAATACAATATATAGAAGGAGCATAGAATCGGAATCCTAAGCAATTACTGATAAGAGACGGAAGCCAACTTTTGCCGAGAGGTTGTGTCCTTAAGACCAGGCTGCCAACATAACACTCATTTTTTTCATTTAAACAGGAGAAGGTTGGCCATGCTTTAGTAACTATTCAAAGCCCGTTCACAAACATCAAGAAGAAAAACCCTGCCATTGGTTATTGTTTACGTTTCACTCTGACGTCATTTTTTACAACTCGCCCAGCATGATATAATAAACATTATTTTTAGCATATGTCAAGATAAAACACAAAACAATATTACAATAAACTAAACCTACTATCAATAATTATAATTTAATAAAAAATTAAATTAAAAAACTGAAGGCAAATAATTTTAGAGTTATGACGTCACAAATTACAAAAATGAATTTTTAGAACGCGGATTAAGGGACACAACCAAAGTTGGCTTTAATGTTATCAGTGATCCTCCTTCTATATTGTATTATTCTAAGCTCGTAGTACTGTGGCTGTTTAAAAGTAATTATTTTCTCATTTTTAGTACATTCTTTATAAAAGCGTGTTTTTTTTTTTTTTTTTAATATCATATTATTTTATACTTTTTAGTCTTCGTCTTTGTCATCAGTTTTAACTTTATTTAGTTGAAATTAAGATAACTAAATTAAATCTCTCAACATTTTTAATTTAATAAAGTATATTCGTATTCATAATTTGTGTAAGCCATTTGGCAGGCCTAAACACTCAACGAGCTGTTTGCCATGGTTTATTATTATTATTATTATTATATTTACAGTTTATAAACTAAATTAAACATTGAAATTTTATATTTTATTTAAAAAGTACCTATATTTTATAAATATAAGCATTAAATATTTTATTCAAATATAACCTCCATTAGCTGTCACTGGTCGTGTTTGTTTAAAATTGATTTTGAATTTGACCGCCAACATTTCTCAGACATCTGGCGATTTAACGACAAATACTAATAATTTAGTAAAACGAATTACTGATTATTGTATTGTCATCGGAAATACATAATCTGTGAAAGTTTCAGCTTTCTAGATAGCCGGAAAATCAGTCAAAATTACGTTACTAGATTCACCGTGGACATACAGGTCAAGTTAATTAAAAGCGTGTAAAAATAGTCAAAAAGCGTCTGAATTAAATTTGTGAGATAAATAATTAGCACAATTTACTGGTTTGGGGTTTCCACGATGAGCTCTTCAATTTGCTCTTTGGGTTTCAGTTACAATAAAATTAACTCAATTCTACCCAAGACTCTCTAAACCTAATTCTACTAATGGCACTTAAAACCTAATTCTTCCAAATTAATCCTGCTAAAGATAGTCATAATTTTAATTCTCGAATAAAGATCATATTTATATCTATTAATTTTATCTAAAACCCTTTATCCTTATTTAACCAAAGATCCTTTCAACTGTATTCGACCTATACCAGAGATAATTTAAACTTAGTTCTATCAAAGATCTTCTCACTCAATTCAATCAAAAATAATCTGAACTTAATCCTATGAAATATCCTCTAAAATTAATTTTATTAATGATCCTTTAAAATGATTTCTTAGTCCAGGAGATAGCGTGCAAAAAAGTGTCTGACTAACATCAAGCTAGAATTTTGTATACAAGTCAATCTTTTAGCGCCTATTAAGAATAAGTGGTCAGCTAAGTTCGTCTGCGGGACATAGCTTGGCAATAGGCGTTTGAAAAAAACAAACTGGTGGAGAGCGGCCATGTCTCACCAATTATGGTGGACAATGTGATTTTCATGATCCTGAGTGTAGAATTAGTTAATTGACCGAAAATCAAGTTGATGTTAGTTTGTCCCTTGACAGGTGACCACGTTAATGTTTAGTAATATTTGAATAATTAACCTATCAAGTGTGAAAATAACATCGACTTGATTTTTGGTCTATTAACTAATTTTGTACTCAGGATCATGAAAATCATACTGTCCACCATAATTGGCGGGACATGGCCGCTCTCCACCATTTTGCTTTCTTCAAATGCCTACTGCCAAGCTATGTCCCGCAGACGAACTTAGACCAACCACATATTCTTAATAGGTACCAAAAGATTTACTTAGACACAAAATTCTAGCTTGAAGTTAGTCAAACACTTTTTTGCACGCTATCTCCTGGACTATAATTTATTTGAATAATTACTCTTATTATCTATTCGAATCCAGCCGAACACGTGTACTTAAAAGGCGCTAAAAGATTAACTTATACACAAAATTCTAGCTTGATGTTAGTCCGACACTTTTTTGCACGCTATCTCCTGGACTATCTTTTCAAGATCCTGTCAGCTTAGTTTTACTTATATAGGATATCATCTAAACTTGATTCTACCAAAGATGTTCTCACTTAATAAGTACAACAAAAGATCCTTTTCGACTTATTTCTATTAATGATCCTCTAAACTTCATTCTGCTAAAGATAGACAAAACTGTATCATGATAAGATAAATAATCTTTATCTATGATAACTAAATCTTTATTAAACCAAAGATCTTTCCAACTATTGTAAATGTATATCTAGTAAAGGAATTCTAATCATATTGCTATCTATAATTATCTTAACTTTATTTCACCAAATATTCTTTTAACTTAATACAATAAGGAATTGTAAACTTGTATCTATTAAAGGATTTATAATCTTATTGCAATCTATAATTATCTTAACTTTATTTCACCAAATATTCTTTTAACTTAATACAATAAGGGATTGTAAACTTGTATCTATTAAAGGATTTATAATCTTATTGCAATCTATAATTATCTTAACTTTATTTCACCAAATATTCTTTTAACTTAATACTATAAGGGATTATAAACTTGGATCTATTAAAGGATTTCTAATCTTATTGCTATCTATAATTATTTTAACTTATTTCTCCAAATAGTCTTTTAACTTAATACTATAAAATATATTGTAAACTTATATCTATTAAAGGATTTGTAATCTTATTGCTATCTATAATTATTTTAACTTTATTTCACCAAATATTCTTTTAACTTAATACTGTAAAGACATTGTAAACTTCTATGTATTAAAGATTTTTTCTAATCTTAATTAATACTATCTATAATTGAATAACACAAATGGAAACCTCTCCCTTTAATACCCACTTTAATAACCAAAACTAGCTTTCGGCCTCTCGGCCATCATCAGTGGCTACAATGACAATAAAAATAATGATAACTATCTACAGTGACTCGAAATCCGCATTAGATTCTTTTAGAAAAATGTACACGCAAAATCTTACAGTTATCAAAGTCCGAAATTTAATAGAAAAAAAAACAAATTAAATGTAAGGTTGGTCTGGATCCCCAGACATATAGGTATTCCTGGTAACGAGACGGCAGACTTACTAGCGAGACTACTAGCGAACGCCCACGGAGACGGAACTCACTCCAAGAGACTTTGACTATTATATTAGGACTAAAATCAAAGAGAAATGACAACAGACTTGGCACCACTAACAACAAACTACGACATAATAAAACCCTTAATAGGCGAGTGGACCTCCTCATATAGGAAAAACTGACAGGAAGAGACAGTACTTTCGAGACTGAGGATAGGACACACTAGACTAACTCACAGTTATCTGTTCACAAGAGATAAAGCACGACCACGATGTAGATTATGTGACGATACCTTGACTGTAGCCCACCTACTAACAGACTGCGACCGTCTAAATCAACTTAGAAACATATATGACTTACCTGAGACCCTACCAGAGACCTTAGCTGATAATCAGACCACAATAACTAAATTGATACACTATCTACAGGACGTTAGATATGTCAGATAGCTATCTGACATTTATACTGAAATTCGATTTACTTATTTTTCTATTTATTTTATATATATATATATATTTTTTTTTTATATTATTATTTTATATTTATTTATTGCTTCCGAGCTTACCGAATGTAACGGAAGCTTTGTGTTCACTTTTAAGAACAAAAAAGTTTTATGTCTCCGATTTTAAAAATTCCAAGACAGAAATCCGTTTCAGACATCAGGGAACATTTTTGGTCTCGTGTCTGTCTGTCGGTCTGTGTGTCCGCTAATAATGAAACGTGCGACGATAACTTGAGTAAATGTCCACCGATTTTGATGAAATATGGTAGACATGTTCATTTTACCAATGCCCAGTTCGTTGGACAACGTTATCCGTCCAAGCGTTCAAGCGCAACGCTCGCGTTAACGTGAACTTCAAATTTAAAATTGGAATTTTAGGTCGGAAATAAAATCAAACTTCATCTATTTAATGAGACAAACATATTTTTCAAATACAAGTTTTTAGTAAAACCAACAGCGACACCACTATGTAGTGTTAAAGCTAAAAACTATTGTTTTTACATAATAAACAATAAAGTAATATAATGTTAAGAAAACAATAAAGTACATGATAGGATGCGAGGAAGCTATGTGCCACACTAATTGGCAGTCAATTTTTTATTTTTTTTTATTTTATTTTTTTTTCATGAAATTATATAGATGATTTATGTTATTGATTGTTATGTTTATCAAATGTAAATGACTGTAATCAGTATGTTTGTAATTATCATATTTTAAAGACTACCATTTATATATAACTCTTGTATAGGTGCTATTAACCATGTAGTTCTGCGCCTAAAAAAACAAATAAATAAAATAAATAATGATATATAAGTACTAACATATAAAAAGAATAAAAGTACAGTAAAAATTTGACTGAAAAAAATTTGGTTGAAAATCTGACTGATGATGGCCGAGAGACCGAAAGCTAGTTTTGGTTATTGAAAACTCTTTTTGTGGAGCGGTTTCCGTTTTTGTTATTCAGTTGATATCAAATCCACTTGCGCTGCTATTCTTCAGACTATCTATAATCCTTTTAACTTTATTTAACCAATGTCCTCTGACTTAATACTACTAAAAATAATTTAGGAAAGCTTAATTAACTGAGCTTAATCCTTCAAAAGAATACCTACATAAACTTCATTATATCAACGATGCTCTAAACTTTATTGGAACGACAATGCTTTAAAAGATAATATGACAAGATTACGAGATTCTGTTAGATTTTATGAAAGAATTGTGCATGTGTGTGGCGGGTTTGATAAAGAATTAGCTAGATGTAAGTTAATCCGTTCAGAGCTCTCATTTTGTATCTACCGACTGATGAATACGGGTTTTGGTTTGGTATAATGTGTACAAAAGTGGGCTTTGTGGAAGTACTGCTGTAACCCAGGTTAATTCAAACAAGACGAGACCTCCTCAACAAAGTCCTTAATTAAATAAAGACGAGAGATCAAAGTGTATGTTGGACCTGAATGTAGAATCAAGCTTTATTTCTATTCTCCCTCTTAACATTTTAATGAACATTTCTATTGAGAAGTGTTCTCTCACTCCGTCCCACTCATTTTATTTCTATTGAGAAGTATTCTCTTACGCTATCCCACTCAGTTTATTTCTATTGAGAAGTATTCTCTTACTCTATCCCACTCATTTTATTTCTATTGAGATGTGTACTCTCACTCTGTCCCACTCATTTTATTTCTATTGAGAAGTATTCTCTTACTCTATCCCACTCATTTTAATTCCATTATGTGGTGTACTCTGACTCTGTCCCACTTATTCAATTTCTATTGAGAGGTGTTTCTCTTACTCCTTTTATTTATTTTTATCTTTGACTACGTCTCAGTAAGTGAGATAGAGTGAGGGAGTGTTTGCATTGAATTAACGTGGATTTGTGGTTGGATTAAAACTTAACAATCAATACTGGAGATTATAACTTCTTCATTCACACTGAAATCCCACACTATTCATTAGGGTGGTTCGAAAAACATCAAACTTTTTTTCCGAGTTGCTATAGGGCGAAAAAGTTGCTTCTGGTGTCAAATATAAAGAAAAAAGTGTTTTTGATTTTTTAAAACAAAATTTTCCGATCGCGCATAGCCTTTAAAGTTTTGAAAAAATCAAAAATTTTACAATTTTTCGGATTTTTTAAAAAATATACTCCCTATAATATTTTTAAGTGCTATACTCAAAAACCATTTCTACAAATAGATGTTATTAAGAAAACAAAAAAATATTTGCAGTCTAACAACACTTTCCGATCGCGCATGCGTACTGCAAATATCAGTAAAAACTGTATTTTCGTCTTATTTTCGTTCGAGGCTTGTAATTGTGTGAAGTGATTTTTTCATAAAAAGTTCATTTATCCACGTTTATGTTTCTATTTTATCTACTGTAAGATTATATAAAATGGTTAAAATGTGCAGCTCCTCGCCTTTTAAAACGACCAAGAACTCACCACGAGGAGGTGGCTGCACTTCAAGTTCTACCCACGCCCTTTCCGACCAACTAACCATGAAGAGTGTGTTTTTACAATACTAACATTACAGATTTTCACTATTTACATTTTACCCTCGTAATCTTTCTCTCAATCACTATTATTTACACATTAATCCTTCATCTCTATGGATGCAAATTTCTATTGTATCATATGGGAAAAGTCTGGCATCAACGATCTTGATTTTAGAGTGGTTCTAATAAAACCATCTCTCGATTGAGAATCGCAAACTTTCAGAAAAGTTTTTGATAAAAGCAGATTCTCTGTACGTAATTCCGTGAAGTGTGAATAGTCTAAAAAACAAGCTTTGGCTCATATAATATATATTAACTTGACCTTGTAAGAAACCAACATGGCATATAGGACTTCAAATCAAAATTCGCTATCACTTTCAATTCTTCAGACGTATCTTGATCACTGGGATATAGTCTTTGCACTAATTTTAACCATTTTATATAATCTTACAGTAGATAAAATAGAAACATAAACGTGTATAAATGAACTTTTTATGAAAAAATCACTTCACACAATTACAAGCCTCGAACGAAAATAAGACGAAAATACAGTTTTTACTGATATTTGCAGTACGCATGCGCGATCGGAAAGTGTTGTTAGACTGCAAATATTTTTTTGTTTTCTTAATAACATCTATTTGTAGAAAGGGTTTTTGAGTATAGCACTTAAAAATATTATATGGAGTATATTTTTTAAAAAATCCGAAAAATTGTAAAATTTTTGATTTTTTTAAAACTTTAAAGTCAAAAACTTAAAAAATCAAAAACACTTTTTTCTTTATATTTGACACCAGAAGCAACTTTTTCGCCCTATAGCAACTCGGAAAAAAAGTTTGATGTTTTTCGAACCACCCTACTATTCATTCCCCTATTTTTTTTTCTTTCTTATTATGAATGAATGAAAATTACGTTTGAAAAAAAAAAAGATTAAAAAAAAAGATAAATGAAATAATAATAATAAAATACGTAAATAAATAGTTAATTTAGCGAATTTTTGAGAAAAAATAATCTATTGCAATGGCTTTAAAATTTTTGTAATGCGAATTTTTGAAAATTTTCTCCATGGAAATCCGTTTTAGACCATTCTGAATCGATACCTGAAATTTAACACCTTTTTTTTATGTATGTATGTATATATGTGTCACTCCAGAGGATATCTCACGCTAGGATGCACTTAAAAAATTTTAAAATGTCATTATTATCAATAGAAAGGATAAGTTCGTTGGCCAGAATGTTTGAAGTTTATTTAGGGGTCAAATTTTGACAATTTAGGGTCAAAAATAGTATAAAAACGTTTTTTTTTTTTTTTTTTTCATTTTACCCCCCTCTTATATGAAAATATTATAAAAGTATACATAACAACAATAACTTTACTCTTAAAGAACTTTCCAACGACATGCATCTTGAAGCGTAAATACTGTTTTGACTTTTGTACCCCGTACCCCTGTGTACCATTTTTTTTTTTTTTTTTTTTTTTTTTTTTTTTTTTTTTTCACCTATCCTAATTCTAAACCAAATTTTCCTATATTATCATAAGCCAATTATTTCTTTAAAAATTCGCTCATTACGTCATGGTGCATTACTGATCTTTTTTCTTATATTATTGACTTATTTATTTGTATTTAATGTTTCAGGTGAGTCTTCATAATTAGTAACTACTTTGTAAGTATACAATATATACCTAACTACTTTGTAAGTTATTTAAATAATTGGCAGTGAACTAGTTGTGGGCATCCTAGTAGTTGCTAGTGCACTTTTCGTACAATTATTATAACTTTCACCACGCCGCGCCGCTTGAGTGGGGCTCATACTAGGATTAAATGGTTTTGTTTTCCTATCATCATGTAGAGCAAGCAGTTAAATTTAATGCTAAAAAGTTTCGTTTTCAAAGCTTTCATAGAAATCAATAAGGAGTAGTTAATTGATTATACAATTAATTGAACCGTGGTTTGTGCAATGTGGCGCATGTTGAAGGCTTTGTTTCATCAACAAATATTTGGAAGAACCTGATTTATTTAATTAATGGTAACTAGTGATTCGGCACATAAAGAACTCACGGTGAATTGTGCTCTTATTTTTGTCATAGTTGTTTTAGATATGACTACCAGAAATATTTTTAGGGGGAAAAAATACATATTCCAAATTTACCTCAAAGAGCTTTAAAATGATATATTAAAGCATGAAATTTTCTTTCAATACCCTTATTTCGGTCATATTTGTTCTCACAATGCTAGATATAATAAAAAAATGTTTAAATAATTGTTACTTAATATTTTCTTAGTCTTCAAGATCTATAAAAACAATGCATAACATGTTATGATGACAAAGAAATATGTTTACTCTTATTAGCAGAGACGGGAAAAATACATAAATGTCATAGTCATATGATTTTGTCATAAAATAGCCATTATATAGCCCATAAACGTCTCAAATGTCCCAAGTAAACTTTGGGACATTTTCTGGCATAATAGAAGGTCTGCAAAAACAGGATATGCTATTTCCAAACGGAAAAAATCAAGACCCTTTGCAGCACCGAATAGGTTGATAGGTTGGAAAAGGTGAAAGGAAAGTTGACTGCTGTTCTCTCAAGGAATCCTGGGTGGAAACACGTCCAGGCCATAGCTGCCCGACTGAAGGGCGAAGAAGTTAGGAAATTGCCTGAGGGGTGGAAAGCTAATGACGTGTCATGCATGAAATTTGCTCCCGCCTCATCTGCCGACGTCGAAAGGTCTTTTTCCAAGTTTAAAATTCTGACGGACAAATGAACCAATTTAACGCTGGAGCATATAGAACAACACATGATTATTTTTTTTACAATGTGGTGCCATTCTGCTAATTATTATTATTTATTATATATTGCAAATATAATTCTGTATTTATGAAGTAGTGGAATCTTTCTTTTGGACTGTTTACCATATAAAATAACGAAACACATCATATTAAGGGTAAATTTTCACAGTGAAAATAAACGTCATACTTTGGGTAAAATGCCATAAAACAACCGATTTTCTATAATAGAGGTCATAAAACAGGAGAATAAAAGTCAAAGAATAAAAGGTCATGAAACGGAAAAATAAAAGTCATAAACGTCCTCTGATTATTAGACTTGTTTTTAGTCCTCCGCCATATTGACCACCATCTTGAAAATATTAAGTTAATATTTAACAAAATTGTTACACATTCTTTTTCTCCTTTGGTTTCTTAAAGACCTTGTTAAAGCGATATTAACAAAGAGATGTTTAATTTAAAACCTGTACTGGACTAAAGGATGACAACAACTAGCTCAAGTAGCGTACTTTGTTAATTTTTCTCAAAATAAAATACTTACGCTTTTGTATGAAAAATAATTTGGTAAGCTTAGTCCTAAATAAACAGTTTAAGAAAATTAAAATGTGAAGAAATGTAGAAATAACAATTTTTTTAAACAATTTGTGACCTCACCCTATAATTAGAATTACTGACTACATTATAATTTATATAAATTATAAGCCTAGATTTTAGAAGCTTCCAAGAATACTGCGTCAGAGATAATGTGAAATTAGGTCAGGGGTTCACATAATCATCCACATGGTGTCAATGTGCTGAACATATGACAATTTGGCAGTGAAAACTTATGTGATAAAAAAATCAACAATTACTAAAACATAAGAAGTAAGCAAGTAATTATCTAAGTTGTAGGTGTTCTTGTGGGAGCAGCGTTTCATTTAGGAAGTAATGTCCGGGGGTTTCGTTTGTGGCACATAAAAAACAACATTCCTAGGAAATTAATCATTTAATAATTAATATAAAAATGCCATTTTTCAAAACTGGTCTTATTTTCAATTTTTTTTTTTTTTTTTTTTTTTTTTGGTTTCTGTATTGTTCACCTTAGTTGTATCTATGTGCAAAATTTGGGGAAGATTGAATCACGGTAAGTGGTTAAAAATTGGGGTAATAGGGGTGCGATGAAACATAAAAAGCAAATAAATTTGACGCAATTTTTTTTATTTTTATTTTTGGTTTCTGTATTCTTTTACTTAGTTGTATCTATGTGCAAAATTTGGGGAAGATTGAATCACGGTAAGTGGTTCAAAATTGGGGTAATAGGTGTGCGATGAAACTTGAAAAGCAAATAAATTTGACGCCATTTTTTTTTTTTTTTTTTTTTTGGTTCCTGTATTGTTCACCTAAGTAGTATCTATGTGCAAAATTTGAGGAAGATTGAATCACGGGAAGTGGTTCAAAATTGGGGAAACGGAAATGTGCGATGAAACTTACAAAGCAAAGTAATATAAGACCAGTAAAAATACATTTCCAACGGTTAATCAATTAATATTTAGGGAGATTTTTAATTTATATTTGGTTCATACAGGGGAAGGAGGGGGTGGGGGGTTTATCTAGATATTCTTGCTTACAAAAATAATTTTAACTTTTCTTAGTGTTAATTTATAAATCTATCAAATTATATAAATACATGTAAAACACGGAAATCCAGCTAGTGTATATTATATAGATATCTATTATATAATGAGAAATACATTTTGGTTGACATAAGAAATTAAAAACTACTGAACATTTGATTTGTAAGAATGAAATATTGTGTCAATCATAATTAAAACATTATTCAGCCACTTTTTGAGTACAAGACCTGTATTGTTTTAAATGAAAAGAACCGAAGAGAGTTTAAAGTTATAAAATTGGAGGGGAGTGAAGTTGGGGAAGTGGAGGGAGACTTGAAGTGAAGCATCAAGTCCAAAGTGGAGTAGATTAGAGGACTTAATGTCAAGTAGGTAACTCTTACCTCTCCTTTACTCTTACAGCTGCCGTCAAACAAAACCCAGTACAAAGGCTTTTATCTGGAGAATACGACTGGTTCAATTTTTGTTTTTATTGTAACTTCCCTGTAGTGAGTAACTTTGAGTTTTGCTGCTACACAACAAACAAGGTTGATGTGCACGCACTGTGTTTCCCCGCTGAATATTTTGGACCACTGCTGTTTTACTCAGCCGTGTTCATCTGGTAAATATTAAAGAGTTAGTTAATTAGTTAATATAAGTAATGATTGATTTTGAATGCCCATTGTTTATATGGTTTATGATAGAGAGACATATATATAGTTGTATAAGCCCTTCGGCAGACCTACGTTGCTCCACTGATTATTATTTAGTAACGACAAGTACTAGATAAAAAAAAAATTGTGTGGTGTCGCGGGACACCGGTAGGAACGAAGTTTCTTACATTTTTCATTAAATATAAGTTATAAAACCACACTGCTAAGTAAGTATACGTTGCTAACTACTTATACATGGCGGAAGAAAAGAGACAAAATTAAAAGTAACTAACTGATTGTACCTAGCGGAGTTAAGGCGAAATTAAAAGAAATGCAATATTTGTATCATTAAAGCAAATGCCTTACAAAATAATTATGTATTGAATATTGAGAAAAAAGTTAATAATGATGAGTTTATACATAAAGAGTATGGTTGTAGTTGGTAGGAAATAGGACTGTTTTCTACCTACCCGGCCTACAAATTTAAAATATTATAAAATCTATCTCTTCCCTACTCAAAAATTCTGCTTGTGTCAGGAACTTGTTTGAAGCTTATGTTTACGCGAGCGTTGCGCGTGAACGCTTAGGCGGATTACGTTGTCCAACAAAATCAGCCTGGGCATTGATAAAATGAACATGTGTACCAAATTTCAACTAACTGTCATCTTTTACTCTTAGATTTCGTGATGCTTGGATTTGCGGCGGTCGTTTTAAAATTAAAAGAAGAGCAATATTTGTATCATTAAAGCAAGCGTCTTACAAATATGTAAAAATAAAATAAGTATGTATTGAAAATACAATAAATAAATATGTATTGAATATTGAGAAAAAAATTAATCATGATAAGTTTATAGTTAAAGGTATGTTTGTAGTTAGTAGGAAATAGGACTGTTTTCTACCTACCAGACCTACTAATTTAAAATATTATAAAATATATCTCTTCCCTACTCAAAAACGTCCGCTTGTATCAGGTTGAAATTTTACATGCCTGTTTCTATTGTACTTTAGACGATGTGTAAGAAGTTTGATTAAACTCGTTACGTTAGAACGTAAGATATCGGTAAAAACGTTGTTTTCTTTATTTTAAACGTTTAGGTCCGCTTTAATAAATTTAGCTATCTTTATCACTTCATAGCTGTGTCGGTGTTTAATTATTTAAAAAAGTTGTTTGCCTCATTAAATAGAAGAAGTTAGACTCTTTTCCCGTCCTAAAATTCCAATTTTAAATTTGAAGCTCACGTTAACGCGAGCATTGCGCGTGAGTCTTGGGCGGATAACGTTGTCCAACAAATGCATCCTGGGCATTGGTAAAATGAACATGTGTACCAAATTTCAACTAACTCGGTCATCTTTTACTCAAGTTTTCGTCATCGGTAGATTTCGTGACGCTTGGTTTTGTGACAGTCGATTTTTTCGGATTCACTCCCGGGCTCCAGAACGTGCCATAAGGAAATTAGTTCCGAAAAGCCAACATTGTCTGTAGTTACTTTTTGTGCCGAAATTAAAGTTGTAGTTTAAATTATACGATTATGTAAATATAAACGTGCCTACTCACGAGAGGTTAAAACATTGATAACACGGTTATTAGTAAAGGGTTTGACAAAGTTAGGCAATTAGTCCAATTATGTGAGTAAGTATGTTGTAATTAAGCATTTTAATTACTTTCTATCTTAACCTGATAATTCTTAATACAAAACATAACTAAAATTAACATTGCTTATACTATTTTCCACTATTATGTTAATTTTTACATTAACATGTTAATAACTTTGTTGGAGTAATTATTGTGTGACCCATTTGGAGGCAGACTGTCGATCAAGGATGTTAGCAGGTTAGAATATTAGAGGAAATATGTGACTGACATGTTGCCGAGGAAACAAGACGTTTATCACATTGTGGATAACAGAATTATACTCTTAGCTTTTCTTTGTCACCTTATTTGATAACTGATAATTATGACTAGAGAGGTTGGTAGATAGTAACACAACAATATTGTCACCACAATTTTTATTATAAACTCACAAACGCGTTTCGAGAAATAACATCATCTTCAGTATGTGTGTTAACTTAGTAAGAGTTAATTCTGTACTAAGCTAACTATTTTACAAACATTTATTATAAACTAACAGTACAAGGTGGGGGTGGACTAGGGCCTTGTGGGTAGAAGGATTACTACGAAAGGAACAAGGTAAGGGATATGGAGTTGAGATTTAAGTCGGAAAAATAAGTAAAGGTAAAAGGTTCAGGTAACATTTGGTTTTTCAACTGGTAAAATAGTAATTTCTTATATTGCTATGGCTAAAATATCTTACAACTGCCACATTATTTAAAAAAATATATTTTATCTCCAGTAGGGAGAAAAAGTTATGATTTTGAATTAGTTTAGAAGGACTAAAACAGGTATTTTCATCCTTGAACTCAAAAAGTAGGGAGAAAAAGTAAAAGTAGGGCGAAAAAGTTAAGTAGGGCAAAAAAGTAAGTATTGCAACTTAATTATTTTATAAATAGTAGAAAATGAATGGCTAATGTAATGAAGTTGTTGAAATCAGGTTGGCGGCACTTGCTTTTTCGACCATGTTTATCTTTGTTTATAACCTGCATCTAAATAACCTTCTATTTTAGTTTAATTCCAATTCTTATTTTTTTTAATATTGAATCTCTTATATTTGCTATTAAAAGTGATAAAATTATTGTTATTTATTAAAATAATAAATGAAAACTGTGCAATGGATAAAAATGTGTATTTTCTTCCTACTGGAGATAAAATATTGTATGTACCTCGTGAATAAGTGCCATTATTCCCCTCGCGATAATTATCTCTCTCGGCTGCGCCTCGGGACCTAATTAGAGTTATCTCCTCGGCTTCGCCTCGGGATTTAAGGACCATGGTTCCTTCGGCTTCGCCTCAAGAACCAACTTTTTCGCTGAGGGAATAATGGGTTACTTTACTCCCTAGGTGCATAAATAATTATTTTATAGGTTTTACAAGTGCAGAGTTGTTAAGATTAGATTTTTCATTAAAACATGCTATACTAGTGTCTTGGATAGCTCTTTGAATTTCTAAGTTTTCTAAGAGGTCTAATTTCCTATTTTTTTTGGCACGAGTGTAGAAGTTCATAATTATCAACATCAAATATATGATAGTTTTCTACTTAGAATAATACTATATATAGAAGGAGCATAGAATCGGAATCCTAAGCAATTACTGATAAGAGACTGAAGCCAACTTTTGCCGAGAGGTTGTGTCCTTAAGACCAGGCTGCCAACATAACAACACTCATTTTTTTCATTTAAACAGGAGAAGGTTGGCCATGCTTTTGTAACTATTCAAAGCCCGCTTACAAACATCAAGAAGAAATACCCTGCCATTGGTTATTGTTTACGTTTCACTCTGACGTCATTTTTTACAACTCGCCCAGCATGATATAATAAACATTATTTTTAGCATATTTCAAGCTAAAATAAGATAAAACTCAAAAAAATATTACAATAAACTAAACTGACTATCAATAATTATAATTTAATAAAAAATTAAATTAAAAAACCGAAGGCAAATAATTTTAGAGTTATGACGTCACAAATTACAAAAATGAATTTTTAGGACGCGGATTAAGGGACACAACCAAAGTTGGCTTCAATGTTATCAGTGATCCTCCTTCTATATATAGTATTGTTCTAAGGGTTTCTAGAACATGGTTGGCAAAACTAGATACGTTATCATGTTTTTGGTGTCTGTCATTCGATATTTTCTGCCAAGATTTATAGTGCTTTGCATGCGTGTACTTATTTTCCTACCGGATTGTCCTACGTATACACCTTTACAGGTCACGCATATCAGTTTATATACTCCGCATTTATCTTTAGTTTTGATTGGTTGTTTGACTGTTCCGAGAATTGTGCCTAGTTGTGTGTACGGTTTGTAACTGACTAAGTTCGTTTTTATTTTGTAAAATGTTTCCTACTTGTTCTGACAGCTTCCCCATGTGACAATATTGTTGAGCTACTTTCTACCAACCTCTCTAGCCATAACTATAAAGTGGTGCCATAAAATCTCAGTCAAAGCAACTAATTATTTGATAACTGATACCTGGAATTTTAACATAGGCCTTTTAAAATTTACTCCTAATCTTATTTCTAACCGGGTACTCCCAAATTGAGCCCGAATGCGGGTAACCCAGAGACATAGACCACGTAGGTGGGTAGATTGAACAAACCCGGGAGGGGGGGAGAAATATCGGTCTCTTCCCACATCCACGTGATATTATGATCGTCACAGTGAAACATGTCTTACCTTCCTGGAACTAACAAGGTATTTAAAATCTGTTAGACATTCTAGCAAATTCATTAAAACTGTCACTAATTATTATCGAACCATTTTTTTCTTCTCATTATCTGTCATTATCAGTAATTAACTTACTTTCACACTTTGTATCCATTTCGTTTAAATAAGGCCGTATTTACTTCTACCAATTCTGTGAAGCAGCACCAGCACCAAGCATCACAACACTTCTAGCAGCAATAACAACTTGTTCATCATGCACGATATACAGTGCAGCAATACTTAATTCCATGTTTTCAACAAGTTGTGCAACCTCTTAGTTGAAAACTCTTTATAATCCAGTAACTATGTCGCCTGAAAGTATGGGGTAGAATGCGTAAAATCCGGTAGTTCTGATTTTTTGCACACTTGTTTATAATGTTGGCCTAATGAATAATCCAAGTTTGTGACCTCGAGCGCCGAACGCAACTTTGTCAAAAATCTAAAAAATCATAATTTTTTGAAATTTTGGCGATTATAATCCTAAAGGACTACTCTATCTCGCTCATGTGAAGTGCAAAAAAATCTATAAAAAAATCCTGAACATTCTTCGACCAAAAGTAAAGATACTACTTTTTGGAAATTTCAAAAAAAAATATTATTTTATTTTTTATTGACAAAATACGTTTTTTATAACTTTGGTCTTTTCGATGTATTTATTTTATGGTTGTAGTCCGGTTCTGCGCCAAAAAAATACTTTATCAGAAGTTTGTTTATGTGTTTTGAGAATATCAGACCCATAGGATAGTTCAAAGTAAGCTTTTTAGCATTTTAAAAAACACCATCAATAGGGTACTACTTAAATAATACAGTGTGGCCTACGGACCCTCGCTGTGTGCTGACTAGCACACACTTGACCTGTTTATTTCGAACTTCGCAATGTTTTGCAATATTTTAGATACACGTTTTTAACCTTCCCTAAGTTTTTTTTCATCTTAGTTGTTGACTGGCCTGCTGCCCATAACGTGAGTGCCGTTTGAACTCAAAATCAGAATTTCTGATCCCAGTCCCAAAGGGGGTTTGTGTTTTATATGTAAGGAGACATTAAGAGAAGGTCAAGTGCGCCTATAGTGGAGAAAAGAGGTGTAAAAACCCTTCTTGCGTCGAGTATTTCCCTTAAGAACATAGAAAATCAGCGTTTATTGAAGGGTGTAAATGAGATATATGTGCACAGTGCTTTTCAGATAAAATACAACAATCCGAAGTTGATCAAAGCAGCTGTTAGCAGTGAAAATCAAATATTACGCCATCAAGGGCCACGAGATCAGTCTCTGAGCAGTTCAAAAATTGCGAAGTTCGAAAAAAAAAGATACACCTTGAAAGGCTTTATCTCGGAAACTATTTGGTCTACAGATAAAATTCTAGTATCATATTGTAGCAAATTTAGTCTACTTTAAAAACGTACTAAAACAGTTTTTTCCAAAATAAGTCTTTTAGGGTTATAATCGCCAAAATGTGAAAAATAACGATTTTTTCGATTTTTGTCAAATTTGCGTTAGGCGCTCGAGGTCACAAACTTGGATTATTCATCATAAACAAGTCTGCAAAAAATCAGAACTACCGAATTTGACGCATGCTGTGATGTATAAAGTTACTGGACTATTAAGTAATTCTAGAAATAACTTTTCTACGACATTATGGTTTTTAGCAATGTTAACAACATAGATGTTACTAACAATTCGTATTCAGGCTAGGGCTATGTGGGTAACATACACACTACTGACATGTTGTCTGCATCTTTCCGGTTTGTAAACGCTTTTATTTAAATAATAGAATGCATGAGTTTCTTAAAAAAAAATTAATTTATGTTGAAGAGTAAAAAGAAAATGATATAAATATTGCAAATTGAATTGCATGTGATTTAGTAAAAGATAAAATGTAATGAGGGACTGAGAAAACGAAGGGTAAAAAAAATGTTGAAGGAAGGAAAAGGTTAGGGATAAAGATAATGGAAATAAGAAGTAAAGGAGATGTAATGAAGGCTCAAGTGGAGTTGTATTAAAGTTTTCAGCGTTGTTTAGAAGAACTGGGGCTGAGTTAGAAGATATGGTCCGGCCTTGCCTCGTTCAAACTTGTACCTTAACATAATGTAATGCAAAGCATCTCGTCTTCCCACCTGGGCCCTTCATTTGAATATCCCTTCTCAAATAATATCTAGAGGAAACCTCGTCCAGAGAGCCCTTCTCTGTCGGCTGCCATTCCGAGCACGGAGTCTCCTCTATTCTCTCCTGTAATGTCTCCCGAGGTAGGACCTCTAAACTAAACTAGCCAGACCTTCCACGCTATCAGTAGAACCTTTTAATTTTAACCACTGACCTCGTTTTAATTAATATTAGGTAAAAAGGTTTCGGAAATCCGAATAACCTCTCTACAGTGTTTCAACTATATGCATACTTTGCTTTCTGCACAAAAAAAAAGAAAATTTAACTTGGTCGGAGGTGAAAATTTTAAACATTATATAACTTCTAGTTTTATACGGCGTATTTTAGACAATTTGGACGATTTAACCGGATCTTCTTTCCGAAACAATTAGACTTAATTTGCATTTAAGCAAACTGGTTTTAGGTTTATATAGATTTTCATTGTTCTTTAATCCAACTAAAGTTTCCGTAATCTCGAGACCCTTTTCAATTTTAGACACGTATCTTTTACTACAGTTATCTTTTTGATATTATACCGGATTTTTAGACATCATGTTGACTTTGCCCTTGGCTACAATAAAAAATAAAACTCACATTTTTAACACTTTATTTTTTCCTCACTACCTTAATAGAGCTTAGAGCTCTTTGACCAGAATGACCAGCTAGTTAGTTTGGCCGAGGGGCGCTCTAGGCGCTAGCCCAGCAATCTATAAGTCAGCTTAGGTCAGATTAGGGTTCGATCCCGTGCTACGATACTCTGAATTGCATCTATGAATCACGGACGGAGCAGGGCGAGGAACACCCCTATAGGACACTCTTACCCCACTCTTTGTTGATCCGATTGATGTGGGTCCAATCCGTGACATGATGATGTGATTTGTATCTATGGTTCGAGGACGGAGTGACCACACCATACTCGCTTCGGCGGTACGATGTACAAATGTATGATGTGTGAAGTAGCTGCAACTCTTCACCACGGGGAATAAAAAGGGCGTAAAAGATGGCCTAATTGCAAGGTTCAAACAAGTGGTTCGTCTACCCGTTCTAGTAGGAAGTACTAGATTACTACTACTAGTTTGAGTTATATCTAAAATTATTGTTAGAATTACCTTAAGCAGAAGAGTTAATGGTTTGACCAACTAATGATTATGAAGTTATGATTATTGGTCAGCGATTGAAAAAAATTTGTCGACCCCTAATATAGAAGATCGGAGTGCGTCTAAAGGCCTCTTCACACCCTCGCGAAGTAGCCCGAAGTCGGTCTAGAAACGAGAATGCGGAGAGGTTGCTCGTAGTTACTTAATAATCCTCTATTCGCCTCGCCCAACGTCGTTTCAGAGGCGGTGTATGTCCTGAGTCAAAGGGGTTACGAGCCACATGCAGTCACCTAGGTGCTCGCCTCGAAGTGCGAAGTTTTATGTGAATTTATTTACACCTATAGCTTCAAAAGTACTTATCTGATTTTTATGAAATTAGAATGGTTAGTCGAAAGTAGCCTGCAGAGAGCCTCTGGAAATAAATCTAATTTCAACCGTCTGCGCTCCTTAAATTTTTGCTATATTGATACTTGGATTGAGAACCACTAAAACAACTATTACTGCAAAGGACTTACATGGTACTATACAAATTAAATTACTGAACAAATGGCAAGAAGAATGGACCCATGGTACAAATACAAAACTAAAATACATAAAACCCCACATTTCTGACTGGAAGACTAGCTACAGATAAAACCGGCACGAGGAAATTACATTGGTAAGACTTTGAATCGGACATTCAAGACTAACCCACGGCTACCTCATAACGCGAAAGGAGAAACCAACCTGCAAGTTATGCGGAGAACTACTGACAATTCACCATGTTCTCTGGGATTGCAACCGTCTCTACGAGGAAAGATTGGATTTTAAGCTCCCCCCGACAATCTCACAACTACTACAAGACGACGATACTATTCAAAATTTATTTAAATTCCTCAAGCACATTGACCTACTAAACGACCTTTAGACCTATTGTTATACATGCGTATATATTCATATATGTGTATGTGTATGTATGTGTGGGTATGTATATGTATATATATGTATATGTATATGTATTGTGTATATTTATCTATATCTATATATTGTTAATTAAAACAAGAACTGGGTGTATATGACCAAGCAGTCCAACACCCTTCAAAAAACAAATATATAAATTCTTTAATTAATGTAAAAAATTAAACCATTTTTACAAGTTTAAAAAAAATGGGGGAAAATTAAATAAATTTGACAATAATAGGGTTTAAAAGTATAAAATCATTAAAGTAACAAAATAGAACGCGAGGAAATTTATATTTGTACTCAGGGCGTCCACCTTTTCATTTAACACCCCCATGATGCATTTTCATTTAAAATGTCAACTTTGCAATTTCCAATAATTTTCCTTTGATTGGGTTATTACGCATTAGTTTAAGATACCAGGTACGTTGAAGTCAATTGCAGGAATCAGGGTGTCCCAGCTAATATGGAACAGCGAAATATCTCCGGAACCATGATACATAGAAATATGCGGTTTTCAGGGTTCGATAAAGAACTGAACATTTTCTGTGTGCAGCAAAAGCGTATGCAGCAAACAAAATTAACAAAAAGTGAATAGGAAGCCATATTTTTAAGACTGGATTTGGATTCTATGGCTAAAAATAAGACTTTTTTACTCTTGGAAATTTTTCGCTCCGATCATTAGTTTGCCGTCTAGAGAGCCCTAAACTTGCAAAAATTTAAACTTTAAAAAAATTCTTTACTTGTAGTTGTACTAAAAATAAGTATTTTTTACTCTGGGCAATTTTTTCCTCTAGCCATTATTTTAAGTGCTAGAAAGCTTTAAAGTTCCGTAACTAAAGCTTCAAAAAAGTACACAATTTTTAACACAACATAATTATTAGTAAAAAATACTTATTTTTAGTCGAAGAATCCAAATCCAGTCTAAAATACTTACCTAATTTGTAACTGAATTTTGCCAAAAAAGTGTTCAGCAGGGCTCAAAACGTGAAAAAAATTACAAATAATGCATGTTTTTAAGAATGGATTTAGATTTAGCAGCAAAAAATAAGAACTTTTTGTATCATGATTTTTTTTCCTAAATCCATTAGTTTAGCTGTAAAATGGACTTAAAGTTTAAATTTTAGCAAGTTTAGGGCTCTCTATACTCTAGACGGCAAACTAATGATCGGAGCAAAAAATTTCCACGAGTAAAAAAGTCTTATTTTTAGCCATAGAATCCAAATCTAGTCTTAAAAATATGGCTTCCTATTCACTTTTTGTTCATTTTGTTTGCTGCACACGCTTTTGCTGCACACAGAAAATGTTCAGCATATGTTCTAGAAGCGCCATTTTAGCCTTTATCAAACCCTGAAAACCGCATTTTTCTATGTATCATGGTTCCGGAGATATTTCGCTGTTCCATATTAACTGGGTCACCCTGTATATTATAAGTGTTTTTGCCTACGCACCCTTTTAACAACATTTTTGGACTCTGTGGAACCTTAAACTTCAATTATCAAAATTAAATTTTCACGCTATCCAAATCTTTGACTCTTTGAAGAACTAAACTAATGAGAAACTAAAGTGAGGGAGAATTATTTTATCGTGCACATGCGCACATACTACTCTTTTGTAAGCACCACTTAACAGGATAACCTACCTTTGTGTATTACATTTACACCTATAATATTCAAGATATTATAGTGGTAGTAAAATACGTTAAATAAACACGGTCTCTTACTTAACCCTTACTGTTTTAACTCAAGTTTAACGAGTAACGTTCCATCAACTCAGTTAAACGCTATTACTCACGTTAAGTTAAATTGAACGTTAAAAAAAATAACATTTTTTTATTTTATGCAAGACGAAGAGGGAAAAAGGTTAAAAAGGTTTCTGTAAAATATAAACATGTCGGAGCTTATATGGTAAATCCATGTAGATTCAGTGGATATCGTTTAGTACCGGAGCATGTACGCCTTTATATAAAGGGAGGCTATATGTTAGGCCTTGTAAGGGACAAAGCTGTAAACATACCCCTTGAGATAGACCCTCCTCCTACACATATATATGTAAGGGAATCTCTCACATATATATATATATATATATATATATATATATATATATATATATATATATATATATATATATATATATATATGTATATATATACATATATATGGGTTATACTGCTACTATACGTTCATAGTACGGATATACATTCTAATAAACAAGTTTACTGCACCGCCCCCAGTCATGCCTTGGACCTGTTTGCTTACCAGGATACAAAATTCTCATAAATCCCTTCCGCTCTCGATCAATTCTAACTCTAAAATTCTACCATAAAACAAATTATTCCTTTAATACCCTCGCAAGGAAAAGAAGTAAAAGAATTTTTAAGGAGAAACATAATTAAAAATTTTTGTATTTAAGAATTAAAAACCACTGCGCAATAATTATAATTCTCCTCGACAAGAGAATATTAAATCTACTGTGTGTATTTCAACGTCATTTTTAACCCTATTTTGGTCATTTTTAAACTTTTCTCTTTGGAATTGGGCCTTTTTATAGGGTTTATTGTTTTGTTTTTTTGTTTTTCTTTGTTCAAATAAACCACTTTCTCTTATTTAAAAAGCTATATTTCGCCCTCCACATTCGGGCTTCTTCTGGCTTGTAACATTTCCCTTTCACATTAGTGTGTTTAAAAAAAAAAAAAAAAAAATCCAAATTTGTCTGCTACTGTGAGATAACTTTATGAGCCAGAATGAAGGAAGATTCATTGTGGCCACTTATGGGCCACAATGGAGCACCAAGTCTAACCACCTTCAACCCTAGTTCCTGCGCTCGTCGGCGGACAGACTTGGCGGGACTGATGAGAGCGTTGTTGAAAACAGCCTCTTGGTTGAAAAGGGATCGAATCGATATCCAGATCCAGAACTCTCAAAACATATACTACTGACTGGTCCATGGGCGTCCTGCAGGTTTCACATCATTCACTGAACCAGTGGTCACATTCTCATTCTTCTTTACATTATTTTGCGTACGGCACTCTCAGTTGGTGCTTCATTGTGGCCCATAAGTGCCCGGAGTTTGCGTACCGTTAGTGTAGGACTATCTCCGTTTGCGTCATTGGTTTTGACTACCAAGCAACGTTGGTCGAGAGTTAGGCGCGCCATGGTTACACAACACAACTAAATAAACAATTCTCTCAAACTCAATTCTGAATGATAACTGATGATAAAAATGGTAAGTTTCGATGCTACCAACTTAACAGAAAAAAAGGCGCGATTTCAAATTCGCCCATGTTTATGTAACACCCTATTATATCCCATACATTAATTTGAATCCTCCCTGTTTAAATGCCAGGGAGGGACATTTTTCAGAAAAAAATGACTGCCCGTTAGTATGGCACATTTCTCTTTCTTATTTAATTTTCCCCCGTTTTTTAAACTGTTAAAATTGTTTTGATTTTTTACTTTAATAAAGTACCATTTAGCAAAAATTAAGGAGCGCAGAAGATTAAAATTAACCTGGGGCCATCTAAAATCTACAGGCTACTTTCGACAAACCATCCAAATTTCTTAAAAATCAAATAAGTGCTTTGATGATACAGGTGAAAATAAATGTACCTTCGTGCGAATATGTGGTAAAGAAACATATATGGATGAAATTAATATGGAACCAACAATAGGTCTTAATTATGACCTACCATCTAAATTACAATCATATCAGATGAGAAGTTTATGATATGTTGATACGCAAAAATTGAGAGACAGACATACAGGAACCAAAAATGTCCCCTAACGTCTGAAACGGATTTCTGTCTTGGAAAAGTTGAAATCAGAGACTTAAAAATGTCTCATCCTTCGGAACAATCACATAGCTTCCGTTACCTTCGGTAAGCTCGGAAGCGGAATACAAAGTGTAATTTTAAGGAATACATTAAAAGAATTACCATAGAGGAGAATAATTATTATTAGACTACATTTTTATGTCACAGTTTTTACATACTGTAATTATGAGAAGTAATTATTTGCAAGTAATGGTTTCAACCATTGTATAATATGATGTACAATATTTTGCTTCCGTGTTTACCGAAGCTATGACAACATATCCTAAAAACTGCACGTCTGATTTTAATGAAATTTGGATGGTAGGTCACAATTAGCCCATTTTCGGTTCTATATAAGTTTCAACCTTCTGTGCCCATTTGATTCTATTTCATATGCGCACAAACATACATTTATTTACACCAATATATTCAAAAGTACTCATTTGATTTTTATGAAATTTGGATGGTTTGCCGAAAGTAGCCCGCAGATGGCGGAAATCAACTGTCTGCGCTCTTTAATTTTTGCTAAATTGATACTTCATGTAAAAAATCACAATTTTGATTAAATAAAGAAACCGGGGAAACAAATAAATTAGACAATAATGGCTTGTAAAAGCATTGAATCAATAAAGAACGTGAAAGGATGCGAGGAAGCTATGTGCCACACCAACTGGTGGTCAATTTTTTAAAATAATTTTTGAAGCATAATTTAGTTATTTAAGATCACAGATGATGTCGCTGCATCATAGACACTTAAGTGTTCTAACATGACTGTTTGTTTTAAATAATTAATTTTTGTTGAAATTTGTTTACTAGAATAAATCATTACCTTCATTTGGTTCGTCGGAAAGAAAAAGTCTCTTTCTGTTACTAAATCGATAAAGGTTTGGCACGATTATTTCCCTGGCCATTGAGAGTTAAAAAAAAATTAAACAGAACTGATTTCCAAACTGGGTTTTTTTTCCCCTCGTCTTCTTCTTTAAGAAGCTCTTCAAGGGCTACGATAAAAAAAAAGAATAAAGGCGAGCAGAAGATAATAAAAAGGTGAAGATCACAAATCTGATTTAACCGAGGGTAAGAAAATTTTATTAATTGGGAAGAAAAGCTCTCTTCCCACTTATTTCCTTGGAAAGTTCTTACACTGAGAAAACTCTCTAAGACTGAGATACGACAATGCCTGAAATCATTTTAAAATAAATGCGATAGAATTAATTGAGGATATAAAAAAGTCCAACAGGGGGGAAAAAGAGATTGATCAGATTTTATTTTTTTAACTTCAGAGAGACGGGGGAGGGGAGGGGTTGATTTTTTGAGTAAACGTTTTTCCAAAATTGATTGAGGAGAAGAAATTTAAGGAAAGAAGGAGAATAAATAAGACCAGGGTAAAAGTACAAAGCTAAAGAAGAAATTGAAGGAGAGGGGGTTCTAATTATGAAACTGGTTTTAATTGATTTTCACAAACGAATATTTCTCTACAACTTAGGGGGAGGAGGGATATTATTCCCTTGTTACCCACCAGTTGCATTTTATATTTCAAATACAAAGGAACCAGTTGACAGGGAAATAATAAAAACAAATTGTAAATTAATATTTATTTTAATTACATCATATTTATATTATAAAAAGTCCAGTCATGCACCATGACTTAATGAGCGGATTTTCAAAGAAAGCTGGGTATTATTGGCTTACAATAAATAAGAAAATTTTGGTTTAGAATTAGGATGGCTGAAAAAAAAAAAAACAATGGTACACAGGGGTATGGGGTTCAAAATTAAAAATAGTATTTACCCTTCAAGATGCATGTCGTTGGAAAGCTCTTTAAGAGTACAGTAATTGTTGTTTTGTACATTTTTGTCATATATTCATTTAAGAGGGGGGTAAAATGGAAAAAACACGTTTTTGACCCTAAACTGTCAAAATTTGACCCCTAAATGAACTACAAAAATTCTGACCAACAAACTCATCCTTTCTTTTGATATTATTGACATTTTAAAATGTGTTTGAATTTTTTTTTAAAGTACACCCTAAGGGGAGAAATCGTCTGGAGTGACAAATACATACATACATATAAAAAGTGTTTAATATTAGGAATCGATTCAGAATGGTCTAAAACGGATTTCCATGGAGAATATTTTCATAAATTCGCACTAAAAAATTTTTTGAAGCCATTGCAATAGCTTAATTTTCTTCGAAAATTCGCTAAAAGAAGTAAAAGTATTTGTAATAATAATAATAATAATAATAATAATAATTTGGCTTTATTTAAATAATATAAAATACAATAGAAAACATTTTTCTTTGAGCCTACTCCAGGGTAGGTCTATCTACCGTTAGGAGGAGGTTTCTTTTTCTTATTTTACATAAGTAATAGATCCTAATTTAAATAAAAATTGATCTGTGTTTTTTATTTTGTTTATTTATAATTATTTAGTAGAGATTTATAAACACACATATATATATTTTTTATGCTTTTGTGGTAGAGGCAACAAGATTTGTTATTTTTATTTTCTTAATGTCTGAGTATGCAATCTAAGATTCCTAGATTCTCAATCCAAGAATTTCAGATTACAGACTCCCCTACATAACACCAACACCTCCATACATACTTATTAAATAACCATGCAAATACTTTGGCAGGGGCAAGATCTTGAAAAAGGACAGGCTAAAACAGAGATAGAGAAGTAAAAAGGTATAGGGGTTGGAAGGGGAGGTAGTCCTTACAATAAAATACTTATAATATTTAGTTGATAGTTAAATAAAACACGCACTGATGTAATAAATTCGTTAATATGAATCAAGACAAGACTAGACTCATATCTGTCATTTAAGAGTAAACAAAGCTAAAACTCTAGCACACTAGCGCGACCTAGTAGAGGTGGCCCGAACTAATAGATAATTAATCCCATAAATTGGTGGAGCTTTCAAGGGGTGAGCAGGGTCACTACCGGATTAAGTATTATATTGACTGATAAGGAATGATCCATAATTAAGAGCTCTTCTTATATATTTAACATTAAGTACTTACATACTATAAGTATTTGTATGTATTTATGTATAATTGTTTTTGTATTTGCTTGTAGGAGGTAATTTAAACTACTGATCCAATTCTGAAAATGCATTCACTAATAGAAACATACACTATTCCCGAGTGATATGAGTACGTGTGTATGTTCGTCTTTTGTACAATTCTACAGTTTGTTCTTAAATAATATTAATATTAGCCAAGATGGGATTTTCTGAAATTTGATTCCTTAGGGAGGAAGTAGGGGCAGTAAAAAGGGAAGGGAATTTGTCCAAACTGATTTTTTTTAAAGTTAGAAAGATAAGACTTTACGCAGGAGTAAAGTATAAGCAATGTAGTATGAGTAATGTATAGGCAATTTGGCGTGTTTTTCATCGGAATTTTGCACAATGGATTATTTTATTTTTCGGCCATCAAAATTCATATATCCTACATTATTTTTATTTATTTATTTTTTCCAACAGAAATGTATACTTATTTATTTTCCATATTTTTTGGACTTGTCCTTATGGGGTAGTGGGGGGAGGTACATTTTTTGGGGGTTTTGTTTTGGTATTTTCGGGGGTAAAAAACCTCCATTTTGGAAACGAGATATAAATTTGTGATCTAAATTTCAATACCTTTAAAATGATACCCCACTCAAGAATTACAAAAATTGCGATCAGTTCGTAATTGCTCGCTGATCGAAGAAATTTTGAGTGTTTAAGTTCGCAATACTTTTCCTGGGTTTTTGGGGGGAAAAGTTTAACTTGTACACCAAATTTCAAATCTGTAGCTACAATAGGTCGGGAGATATACTCCAGGATGCGACGTACGGACGGACGAACTACTAAAAGCATAAGGGTCTCAAGGATGACCTCAAAACCCTAATATTGCAGATTATTGAAATTGAGGTAAAATAGTGGATGCTAGTATGATAGGTAGTTAATGGGGTAAGTTTGAATATTTATTACGGGAGTTAAGAGAAAGCTGTGATGGAGCGTCACGATGCTTGTTTAATATTGGTGTCTTCTATATGTGCAGGAGTTTGGGTAGGTCCCAAGCAGAGTGCTTCTCTCTTGACTCTATACTAGTTGAGTATTTCGTCCTATGTTTGTCGTCCACTCGTGAATAGGGCGAGTGTTCTAAAGCCGGGAGTGATTTCGTGCAGTAGAGTGCCGGGAGGCTGGTGGTCATGGCAACGAGAAGAGAGGCGTGCCTTGTCTCTATGTGTTCATCATGCATATGCATGGATCTCGTCGTGTCCGAGGGTGTCGGCACAGTCCTTTCCGCTTCACAATCTGTCGAGTGTTGGCAATCCCTCTTGGAACTACAACTCAGTCAGCCGGTAATAATATCGTTGATGAATTCTCCTCCACTCGGCAACATTACGTTCTCAAATCCTAATGGAGTGAAGATGTGATTTCTCATCATCCGACTGTAGTTTACATTTCAGCTTAACAAAGCTTAGCCGGACACTCGCTTTACTCTCCTTGTAACTATCATGTGCTTACAGTGGAAAATACAGTAGACACACTAGAAGAGCATCTAAATCCACCTCTCTCTCTCTCTCTATTTTCTATTTTAATTTTTTGTTTCGGAGCATACCCTAGGCAACGGAAGCATTTTAATCATTCTGAAGAACCTTCTTTTGTCTCCGAATTCAAATATTCCTGGACAAAATTCCGTTTCAGACATTGGGGAACATTTTTGGTCTCGTTTCTGTCGTCTGTCAGTCTGTCATTCAATATGTTTGCGAACCACTAGATCTTAAAAAGGATTCAATGCCATTAAGGTGTTACACTATAATTGGCCCACTTCTGACTCCTCATTAATTTCAACTTTCTGCAACCATTACTTTCTCCATTGCATTCACACAAACGTTTATTTATCGACATCTTTATCTTTAAAAGTAGTCATCCAATATAAAGATTTGTGTAGATCAGCTGAATCATGGCAACAAGTATGTATGATGAAGTCAACGTTTTGTAAACCCACTAATACTCGTCTATAAAGGTGTCTCGGATTTAAAAGTCACTGATCCCGAGTTTAGTGAATGTTAAAATATTGAATCTTATTGGAAGAGATCTGTATGATAATTGATTATGTAAGTCGTCCAATGTTATATAGACTGAACCCTCCACCATACATACTAAGAGATCTGTATGATGATTGATTATGTAAGTCGTCCAATGTTATACAGGGTGAACCCTCCACTATACATACTAAGAGATCTGTATGATGATTGATTATGTAAGTCGTCCAATGTTATATAGACTGAACCCTCCACCATACATACTAAGAGATCTGTATAATGATTGATTATGTAAGTCGTCCAATGTTATATAGAGTGAACCCTCCACCCTACATACTAAGAGATCTGTATGATGATTGATTATGTAAGTCGTCCAATGTTATATAGACTGAACCCTCCACCCTACATACTAAGAGATCTGTATGATGATTGATTATGTAAGTCGTCCAATGTTATATAGACTGAACCCTCCACCATACATACTAAGAGATCTGTATGATGATTGATTATGTAAGTCGTCCAATGTTATACAGGGTGAACCCTCCACTATACATACTAAGAGATCTGTATGATGATTGATTATGTAAGTCGTCCAATGTTATATAGACTGAACCCTCCACCATACATACTAAGAGATCTGTATAATGATTGATTATGTAAGTCGTCCAATGTTATATAGAGTGAACCCTCCACCCTACATACTAAGAGATCTGTATGATGATTGATTATGTAAGTCGTCCAATGTTATATAGACTGAACCCTCCACCCTACATACTAAGAGATCTGTATGATGATTGATTATGTAAGTCGTCCAATGTTATATAGACTGAACCCTCCACCCTACGTACTAAGAGATCTGTATGATGATTGATTATGTAAGTCGTCCAATGTTATATAGACTGAACCCTCCACCATACATACTAAGAGATCTGTATGATGATTGATTATGTAAGTCGTCCAATGTTATACAGGGTGAACCCTCCACTATACATACTAAGAGATCTGTATGATGATTGATTATGTAAGTCGTCCAATGTTATATAGACTGAACCCTCCACCATACATACTAAGAGATCTGTATAATGATTGATTATGTAAGTCGTCCAATGTTATATAGAGTGAACCCTCCACCCTACATACTAAGAGATCTGTATGATGATTGATTATGTAAGTCGTCCAATGTTATATAGACTGAACCCTCCACCCTACATACTAAGAGATCTGTATGATGATTGATTATGTAAGTCGTCCAATGTTATATAGACTGAACCCTCCACCATACATACTAAGAGATCTGTATGATGATTGATTATGTAAGTCGTCCAATGTTATACAGGGTGAACCCTCCACTATACATACTAAGAGATCTGTATGATGATTGATTATGTAAGTCGTCCAATGTTATATAGACTGAACCCTCCACCATACATACTAAGAGATCTGTATAATGATTGATTATGTAAGTCGTCCAATGTTATATAGAGTGAACCCTCCACCCTACATACTAAGAGATCTGTATGATGATTGATTATGTAAGTCGTCCAATGTTATATAGACTGAACCCTCCACCCTACATACTAAGAGATCTGTATGATGATTGATTATGTAAGTCGTCCAATGTTATACAGGGTGAACCCTCCACTATACATACTAAGAGATCTGTATGATGATTGATTATGTAAGTCGTCCAATGTTATATAGACTGAACCCTCCACCATACATACTAAGAGATCTGTATAATGATTGATTATGTAAGTCGTCCAATGTTATATAGAGTGAACCCTCCACCCTACATACTAAGAGATCTGTATGATGATTGATTATGTAAGTCGTCCAATGTTATACAGGGTGAACCCTCCACTACACATACTATAGGTACACTAAAATAATAGGTAGTAAGATACAAGAAGATGCTCCAGCCTATAATTTAAATACTTTACTAACTTGTTGTGACAGTAATTTTGGGAATTTGAATTAATGAAAACCGTTGTTACACTCGTTAATCCTGAAAATGAAATTATTGATATTGTAGCCCTATCGTTTATTAATGATCCACCACTCCTGCCAAATACCCGAAACAATGCTGAATTTCCTTTTATTTATTTATGAAAACGACGAAGAAATCATTGAGAAGTATACTACTTATAGGGAATTTATGGATAAGTTTGTTCGTTGACGATGAATGTAGATACACCAGAAGATGCCGTTCAAGTTTAACATGAATTATTAAAGATTTTCTTACTTGGATGATTTGTTTTGAGAAAATGGTTGAGTTACTGTTAAACAGTTTTACATCAAGTTGCTGAACAGATAAGAGAACATCGATTAGTCATTAAGAAAGGAGACGAGCACACAATAAAAGTTCTTGGTTGACAATATGATACCGTCCAGGGACACATTTAAGTATTCAGTTTCACCTAATTCTAAAATTACTAATTTTACTAAAACAGCTGTACAACTGTCTGAAATTGCAAGTATCTACGGTCTTTTAGGATGGCTCACGCCAGTATCATTCATTGGTAAAACAATAATTCAAACACCTGGTTGCTAGGACTTGGTTGGGACGAGGGATTGCCTCACGAATTAAAGGAAACCGTTAGCTTTCGACTCCATGCTTTCCAATATTTCAAGATTACAAATATTCCGCTACACGCCGATTAAACACGCAAATGTCGGTATCATCGGTTTTTTTTATGCATCTAGAAAGGGATTTTCCGCTAATATTTATTTGGGCATAGAAACAATAAGATATTCAATTTCATTTATTAAAATCTAAAACTAGAGTCGCAACCCTCAAAGATTTGAGCATCCCACGTCTAAAGTTGTTAACTGAGTTTTTTTTTAATTCTGTGAGCATTTTTATTGAAAAAATTGAAATTTGTTCAGATTCATCAATTATTTATCTTGGCTATGTACTCCACCACACAAATTAAAACCTTATGTAGCAGATCTCATATAGTGCACATATTAAAAAAACATCTCCCACACAATGGAGACATGTATCATAATAAAACTGTGATTGGGCTAGCAAAAGATTGCTTCATAAGCCACTAATTGTTCATAAATTATGGTGCAAGGGTCCACCATTTTTGTTCACACCATATGATTCATGGCCTTCAATTGATTTTGTGGTAAAATTGGAAATGTCACTACCCTAAATGAATTCTAGTTTTGGTATACGCCAACGAAATATTGATAATTTTGTACTTTTCATTTTTATCACTCGCTACAATTTTAGATTGTTACTCCCCTTATAAAAAAAATAAAGGGGAATAACAATATGAAGAAGGTTTACGGAATGTTCTTTCTTATAGTGTTACTACTCCCCTCATAAAAACAGAAGTGTGATATTCCTTTGTCCCGAAATTCATTGCATTAAACATACCTATGTCCTAATAGTTATTTAGTCAAAGCCATTTATATTCTGAAGAAAACAAAGGGGAGTAGCAATCTAAAGAAGTACAGAAAAATCAACCTGAATGTGAGGCTTCCATGAGTCTTACAAAAATTCTAGAGTCAAAAACATTGCCAATTAGTGTGACACATAGTTTTCTCACGTCCTATTTCGTATTCTTTAATGATTTTATGCTTTTATAGCATATTATTATAAAATTTTCCCCGTTATTTAAATCCTAAATTGTTTTGACTTTTACATGAATGAAAGTCTCAATTTTGCAAAATGTAAAGAGCGCTGACGGTTGAAATTAATCTAAGGCTATCTGTGGCCCACTTTCAACAAACCATCTAAATTTTATAAATATCAGATAAGTACTTTTGAAAATATATGTGTAAAAACAAATGCATGTCTGTGGGCAAATGGAAGAGAAACAAATGGACGGAGAAGGTTGAAACTTATATGGGACCGACAATGGGCTAACATAATCATCATAATATAGGACATCAATAGGCTAATCCATGACGAACCATTCAAATTTATTTCAAATCGGACGAGTAGTTTTTTAGATATTATGTTGGTTCGCAAAAATTGAGCAACAGACAGACACGAAACCTAAAATGTTACCTGAACTGATGCTAAAACGGATTTCTGCCTTGAAATTTTTGAAATCGGAAACATAAAATATTTTCGTTCTTCAGAACGATCACATAGCATACGTTACCGTCGGTAATCTCAGAATCGATAATGGTAAATGTTAAAAAAAAGATCACTTGCGCCAGATCGAGATCTTCTCAGGATAGGTGGAAATATTCTATGGTTTAGAACCATATATATATATATATATATATATATATATATATATATATATATATATATATATATATATATATATATATATATATATATATATATATATATATATATATATATATACTGTCCATAACTTTTATTACCATCCCCACACCCATTACCAACTGAGCTGGGCCCATATATTTATATTGTAACATACTTAAGCCCCAGCTATTTTCAAACCTGATTATATCTCTCAAGAGACGAAATACAGCCAAATAAAGTAAATAAGAATCAGCATCTATTCCTTTTATCTTTTCACGACCCAATAATTAAGAGTGTAAATTGTAATAGGGGACCTTTTGTCTAATAAGTATTTAGAAGTATATTAGCTATTCAAATAGAACATTCAATTTTCAACTCAATTTCGTCAACAGTAATTTATAAGTTCGAAATTAGAATCAAGCTTAGCGTTAAATTATAATATTACTCGTAATTGGGATTTGATTTCCCAATCAAACAGTCCATTCTGTAAACAAGCGATAATAAAGAACAAAAACCGATCAATAAAGAGTTGACTGTTAATTCCTAAAAATTACCCACAAGGAAAACAATCCGCATCAATTAATTAAACAAAACCAAATTAACCTAATTCTCCATCTATAGTTCATTTTATCAAATTAATCTAAAAATGAATCGATCATCGCATAAATCATAATGCAAATTATTTCTTAATATTTTGCATTAAACAACGAAATTTCGTAATACATATTTATTTAAATTGATTTTTCAAACTAGAATGGACAGTGTTATCATAAATTCACACAGAGATTTAAATAATAATAATAATCTGATGTGAAATAGCCCGTGGAGTATTGAGACCTTCTAAAGAGCTAATTCAACTATGTACATACGAGTATGTAATAGATGACACGGGGCTATAGTCTGTCGCTGTACCACCTATATAAACCGTAGTATTGGCTGTCGAAATCAGCTATAGAGATTAATAATTAGAATTATAAAAGTAATACAGAACAGAGAAGTATATTATCCATCCAACCGGAACTAGTTCTCTCGCTTTGGACAGAGAACAATCATTCTCCTTGGCAGAGGGAGTGGACAGAGAGGAGAGGCTATAACAGTCCTTGTCAGAGTGTATAGACTACTAGAGATCGACCAAGAAGTCATGGAAATGTGAGGAGTGCGCTAGTTTCGACATGTACAGTCAGTTTTTATTAAAATAGACCACTGTCAAAAAGTACAGTGTTGTTCTTTTGTTATTAATAATTTTATTTTTGATAACTTCTATATTTTTTGCAACAGGCAACACTGTACCTGATAAGAAATCACAATAATATACGATAATATCTTTATATTATTGTTTATTGATTATTCACAATAATATTCTTTAAATCTAAATAAATTTTCTTCTATCTTTATCGATTTTTTTCTTCCTCTTTATTTCTGAGTTTGATTTGTTACTTTTTTATTTCTGTTTTATTTGTTACTTTCCTTATTTCTGGATTTTAGTTCTTACTTTTTTGTGAATTATTATTTGAACTATTACCTCTCTCGGATTGTTTTTGGCAATTTTCTCTTTGGTAAATTAAATTTCCTGGTATTATTAAAAACATGGATAATAACACGAATTCAAAATTAGGAAGAAATTATAAAAATAATGAGATTCTAAGATAAGTTTTCATTAAAATATAATGGGGAAAAACAAACTAGAAATTCGCTAATATTATTTTGATTAATTGTCATGGAGAGCAATCATTTTTATAATAAATAAAAAAATAAATATTAGGTTTGTTCCAACCCTATTATTTGTAGCGTTCTTTGCATTTGCATCATCGCATGGTGAATGGTACAAAATCAAAATTGTTGTGACTATAATTCGTATTGTATAAAAACAATCAAAACAGGAAACCTAACAGATTGGAAACCTTCCTGTTGTTATTCGTGAGATTTGACGTAACTGCGCATGTCATACAAACTAGAAATGGGTATTGTCTTAGCACCCGACTATACTGACATCGGCACTACTCGGAAGTTCCGATTTTAAACGAAGTTAAGCTTTCCGTTTCTCCCGTGTTCATGACTTCTTGGTCGACCTCTAGGTGTGCAATGCAGTTGTCTGCTTGCAATATTGAGCTGTCCGTGCATTTTAATCTTAACCAATAAACATTTGTATTTATAAACAGCAGCAATCGGATCAAAAATCGTAAAATCTCTATTATTAATTAAAAATCATTTTTTCCTGTTTTTCTATTTTACCCCCTCTTAAATGAAAGTATGACAAAAGTGAACATAACAACAAAATAACTGTACTCGTAAAGAGCTTTCCAACGACAAGAATCATGAAGGGCATTTACTATTTTTACTTTTTTAGCCCGTACTATGACCGTGCCGAATTTCGTGCGAATCGGTTCAGCCGTTCAGGAGGAAACTTTTGTACCCCGTACCCCTGTGTACCAATTTGGACCATTTCAGATTTATAACTTCCTGTGGTTAGTCACTATGACCGTGCCAAATTTTGTGCAGATCACTTCTGCCGTTCAGGAGGAGTATGCGTCAGAAAAAATGCAAAGTGTGGTATAAGAGCTTCGCTTCGCTCAGCTTAATAAGAGTCCTTGGCAGAGAGAGTGAACAGAGTGTATAGACTATAAAAGTCCTTGACAGAGAGAGTGGACTGTCACTGGATTTATTTGATGACGTATAATGTTTACTTTTTTTATTTTCTTTCTTTGTTTATTTTGTTCTAAATGTCAAATTTGTATTATTGAGTTTTTAGTTGTGAATAGCATTTTTTACGGGAATTAAAGTCTATTAAGAAATTATAGTGTTTAGTGTTTATTTTCTCAGTAAAAAAGGGTAACAAGATATCTGACTGCCAACAGTTATAGCGGCAGTCATATTGTCTATAAGAGTCGTTGACAGAGAGAGTGGATATGACTATAAGAGTCCTTGACAGAGAGAGTGGATATAGACTATAAGAGTCCTTGACAGAGAGAGTGGATATGACTATAAGAGTCCTTGACAGAGAGAGTGGACAGAGTGTATAGACTATAAGAGTCCTTGACAGAGTGTATAGACTATAAGAGTCCTTGACAGAGTGTATAGACTATAAGAGTCCTTGACAGAGTGTATAGACTATAAGAGTCCATGACAGAGAGAGTAGACAAAATAGATATAATAATAATTCCTTGACAGAGGAAGTAGACAAAATAGATATAATAATAAGTCCTTGACAGAGACAGAGGACGTGGAGAGACTCTAAAGGTCCCCTCACATGACGGAGCCATAGTCCGAAGCAAAATAGTCCGAGTCCACTTGACAAAAGAGGGGACCAATCACAACGGAGTCTCGAGCTACGTCAAGGTCGAACCAAGCCATATGCTTTTAACCAATTAGCACGTGGATAGACGCCTATATCGGTCTATATGGATAACAATTTATTCACGAAGTAGTGGAGGCGTCTTCGCAGGTTTGTCCCAAGCTACGCTCTAGTTCAGATTATAAACAAAACCATAGCCGAATCGACTGTTCAGCTTCAAGGAAAATAAACAATAAATAGGGTACCTTCTGGAGTATAATCGCTGTTGAAAGATTTTTTGTGATTTAACATAATGAACTTTTTAAACAGCTAAAAAAGTTTATTCCATGATTATTCCTTTATAAAATTCTATGCACTAATAGTCCAGGAGATAGCGTGCAAAAAAGTGTCTGACTAACATCAAGCTAGAATTTTGTATACAAGTCAATCTTTTAGCGCCTTTTAAGAATATGTGGTCGGCTAAGTTCGTCTGCGGGACATAGCTTGGCAATAGGCGTTTGAAAAAAACAAACTGGTGGAGAGCAGCCATGCCTTACCAATTACGGTGGACAATGTGATTTTCATGATCCTGAGTACAGAATTAGTTAGTAGACCGAAAATCAAGTTGAGGTTAGTTTGTCCCTTTACAGGTGACCACGTTGATTTTTAGTAAAATTTGAATAACTAACCTATCAAGTGTGAAAATAACACCGACTTGATTTTTGGTCTACTAACTAATTTTGTACCCAGGATCATGAAAATCACATTGTCCACAATAATTGGTAAGGCATGGCCGCTCTCCACCAGTTTGTTTTTTTCAAACTCCTATTGCCAAGCTATGTCCCACAGACGAACTTAGCCGACCACATATTCTTAAAAGGCGCGAAAAGATTGACTTGTATACAAAATTCTAGCTTGATGTTAGTCAGACACTTTTTTGCACGCTATCTCCTGAACTATAAATATCAAAAATCATTTATTCATTTTTATGCAAGTAAATGATTACACTATTGTTATGATCTATGATCTATTACTGATTTATTTGATTATTTTGATTGATATTATTCATTAAGAGATCTTTAAAGCACATAGGATTCTTCTTTCAATCCGAGGGGTAGAAAAATTGTTAACATTCGATCCAAGATTGAAATAAGAGATAATTAGAATAAAAAATAATTTGGCCCAACAATATCCCTTCTATTCTTTTCCTTAGGCGAAGAGTAGAAAAAGAACGAAACAGTTATCGTTATCAAAGTGGTTATAGATATATATTTAAAAGTATTAAAATAATATAGTTATTTTTTAATAATAAATAATGCTTTATTAAAAAAAAAAAATACTTTTTAAAAGAAAGGGGTTAAAATAAATAGAAAAAAACACTTATACAGAGGGGAATAAATGAAGGAAATAATAAAAAAGGGAATACATAATTAAGGGTAACAACAGAGGGAATGAATAATTTAAGGGTGAAAAGGGTAAAGAAAACATCAAAGGAAACAAAAAAGAATTGGTAAAACATAAAGGTGACACAGAGGAAGACTAAACGAGAAGTTGATTCAAGATAATAGTTTGAAGTCTGATGTGATTATTTATTGTGGCCAGATATCACGGAATTCTACACACACGGCGAGAACGGTAGTTCTCTCCCTTCTTTTGCCGCTGGAGAATGGCCGCACTCCTGAAGGCCGAGCCACGGCTTTGTGGCGCAGCCTGGTGGAATTTAGACTTGCTGAAAATTCAGCCGAGCTCGCTAAGTCACGTAGGTTCATCTGAGTTCTCTAACACGGTGAGTTTTAAAGCGGCACGTTTCCATTTGGCCTGGTGGATATTGGTCGTATTTGGCGGCCTTTTTAGAATAATAGTCGTTTTAAGAGTCCTTGACAGGGAGAGTGGACAAAGTGGAGAGAATATAAAGGTCCTGGAGAGAGAGATAGAGAGAGAGAGAGAGAGAGAGAGATAGAGAGAGAGAGAGAGAGAGAGAGAGAGAGAGAGAGAGAGAGAGAGAGAGAGAGAGAGAGAGAGAGGGAATAGTTTATTAAGAGTCCTTAACAGAAGACTACGCACTAAAAGTTATATAACATTTAGCTAATGCTATTGTAGCAGGTATGACAAATGACGACACAAATACGTGTGGTGTCGTGGGACACCAGGAAGGAACGAAGTTCCTTACGTATTTCATTAAATATATATTATAAAGTCACACAGCTAACTACGTATACATTGTTAACCTCTTATTCATGGTGGAGTTAGAAAAGAGACAAAATTAAAAGTAACTAACTGATTGTACCTAGCGGAGTTAAGGCGAAATTAAAAGAAATGCAATATTTGTATCATTAAAGCAAATGCCTTACAAAATAAATATGTATTGAATATTGAGAAAAAAGTTAATAATGATGAGTTTATACATAAAGAGTATGGTTGTAGTTGGTAGGAAATAGGACTGTTTTCTACCTACCCGGCCTACAAATTTAAAATATTATAAAATCTATCTCTTCCCTACTCAAAAATTCTGCTTGTGTCAGGAACTTGTTTGAAGCTTATGTTTACGCGAGCGTTGCGCGTGAACGCTTAGGCGGATTACGTTGTCCAACAAAATCAGCCTGGGCATTGATAAAATGAACATGTGTACCAAATTTCAACTAACTGTCATCTTTTACTCTTAGATTTCGTGATGCTTGGATTTGTGACGGTCGTTTTTTTCGGATTCACTCTCGGGCTCCAGAACGTGCCATAAGGAACTTTGTTCCAATGTTCAAATTCTTTTTTTTTACAAAAAAAAAAAGAAAAGAAAATCAATTTGTATTTTTAATTTTCATTAGAACAACGTGTGTTTTATCGTATATAAGGACTCCTTTATTGGTGACCCCTAGTGAAATAGAAGAACACTACATGAATCACTATCCAAACGAAGAAAATATGTCAAACTGACACATACTTTGTGTCAACTGACAACTTGTCAGATGTAATTTATATATATATGTATATTGTAAATATATTCTCAGTCTTGGATTAACCACAGAACGGTATTGTTATTTCTTAAGATAGAACAGTGGCGACGAGGATAAAACTGAAATGAACACTATCAGGACAGAATAGAACAACCAAGAACTAACGAATCTGAAAAAAGCGCGGACAGTCATTACAGGACAGATGACAAGATTTTATAACAACGGAAAATCAGGATCTAATCTCGAAGAACATGAAGTGACAACTAGACTGGACACACTCGAACACATGTTTAATAAGTACTGTTGGATTTGGGGTATTTATTTAATTGTATTATTATTTTTGTTTTATTTATTTTTTGTTGTCAAGGTAATTGTTTTGTTTATGAATGTCAAGTTTTGTAAAAGAGAAAAATATAGTTTATTTTGGAAAGAAAAAGAAGCTCTCGTCTTATTCTTGCGAACTTAGTGCTTAGTTCTTACATTTTTTGTGGCGACCGTGACTCCAAGAATAGACATGGACCAGCTTAAAGTATTTCGGTCAACTTTGAGAGCTTCAGTGACAAGGCAAGTAACAAATATTGAATATTTAATTCAGAATAATGGAGAGCAGAATTTAATCAAACTACAATTTTTAGTATTAAAAGAATGCTATAATAAATTAAAAGAATTAGAAGAT
Source organism: Gerris lacustris (assembly GCA_951217055.1). Taxonomy (NCBI): domain Eukaryota; kingdom Metazoa; phylum Arthropoda; class Insecta; order Hemiptera; family Gerridae; genus Gerris; species Gerris lacustris. The sequence continues at coordinate 148,077,790 of OX578276.1, read as the reverse complement.
AGGATAATAGAAGCCATGCTTGAGGTAGTGAGTGTAGTGAAGAGGAGCTTCTTCAAAATTTTGACGAATCTGATGTTTATATAGCTAAATTTGCCGGAGTGAAAATTCTTTTAGACGAAGAGAGATTTTCAAAATTAAATCAATCCCATGCAATAGTATTTTCTCAAAATTCAGTAACTTCGGGACCAAAATGTAGTTTACCAAAAATAGAGATGAAAAAGTTCACTGGAGAGTTAATTGAGTATTTACCATTTTGGTTGCTTTTCTCAGTAGTTAATGATGACTCGAACCTATGACCTGAAGATAAGTTTCAGTGCCTACTTCAGGCTACTGTAGTAAAGTCGAAGGCTCGAGAGTTAGTGGAAAGTTACCCGCCTACTGCGGAGAACTACCCTAAAGTTATTGAGGCATTGAAGGCTCGCTATGGAAGGGATGACTTACTGATAGAAGAATTGTTGAAGCTAGTCCTTCAAAATGCATTGGGAAAAGTGAAAGATAAAAATATTGTCTCTTTGTATGATCGTTTGGAATCCCACTTAAGATCGTTAGAATCACTAGGCATCAGCAGTGATATGTTTGCAGCTGTGTTGTTGCCCCTTATTGAATCCAGTTTGCCTGAAGAAATTTTGCGGGTGTGGCAGAGAAGTGGAGTCAGTGCTTCAATTAATGAAAGTACTAAAGAATTTCTATCTAATAGGAGGCTCGAAAGCTTGATGAAGTTTTTACAGAACGAAGTAGAAGCGGAAGAGCAAATCGAATTAGCAAAATCAGGATTTAGTGTTAGTAACGTAGGTTCAACGGTAAAGAACTATGAGGTAAAGCATCAGAATTTAAAACAGAAACTAGAATTATCTACTGAACCTACTGCTGCAACCTTAGTTGATTCAAAATGTGAAACTGCGAAGAATATGTCGCTTGACCAGATTAATGACATAATTAGGCAGAAGAAAAGGTGCTTTTTTTGTTTAAAGTTCAACCATACAGCATAGATGTGTAGGTTGAAAGTACTTTGCCAAAACTGTGGACTAAGACATTTAGCTATTATGTGCCCAATAGTATATCAAAATGCGGCACCAAGAAAAGAAGAAAAAACTGTGATTATCACCAAAGAAAGAGGCAGCTCTTACAAACTACTCGATAGGAAATGTTTTGCTGCAACCCGTTATTGGTCGATGATCGGAAAGAAGGACAAAATCAAAGTCCGAGTTCTCATAGACTGGGATCAGGTAGGTAACCATTGTGCCGAAAAACGCATCATGTGGAAATTCTCCGTACCGTCCGCAGCGTGGTGGGGAGGATGGTGGGAGCGATTAGTTAGAGTTATGAAAGCATTGCTTAGGAAGATCCTTGGTAGAGCGAGTCTAACTTACGAGGAGATGCTATCTGTGCTGTGCGATTGTGAATCAATTATAAACAACAGACCCTTAACTTACGTTTCCGAAGATCCTACAGACCTCTCACCTCTCACACCTAATACATTTTTACAAGAACCGAAAGAATCTGGGCTTCCTGAATGCGACATTGTGGATTCGCATATGTTGAATCGGCGTGCCAAGCGGAGGCAACTTCTACGAGAACAATTTCGACGAAGGTTTCGATCAGAGTACTTAGGGCAATTAGTACATGGTCCTAAAATAAAGGGAGAAAGGAGAAAGCTTATCGTGGGAGACTTGGTGCTTGTTGAAGATGAGTCAAAGAAGAGGATCTCATGGCCACTTGCAAGAGTAAAGGAGTTAATCCCTGGTTGAGATGGCCACGTAAGAGTGGTTCGGCTGCGGACGGCTAAGGGGGAGGTACTTCGTCCCCTGAGGAAGATATACCCTTTGGAGATGGTTCCAGAGACGCATGACTTAGAGTAAATTAACTTGGAAGTTAATTTAGGTGGGAGTGTGTTGGATTTGGGGTATTTATTTAATTGTATTATTATTTATTTTTTGTTGTCAAGGTAATTGTTTTGTTTATGAATGTCAAGTTTTGTAAAAGAGAAAAATATAGTTTATTTTGGAAAGAAAAAGAAGCTCTCGTCTTATTCTTGCGAACTTAGTGCTTAGTTCTTACAAGTACGATGAGATACAAGATAAAATTAACATAATGACTGACTATGACTTTTTAGAACAAGAAATAGACTATCGCTCAGAAATTACCGAACACTACATGGAAATAAAATAAATAAATAATTAATTTGTAAATTTAAATAAATTAAATTGTAAATAAAAAAAAAAATGTATACAGTTATTAAGGACTACAAATACAGTACCTTGTAATACAGACAATACCATAACTTATAGAATAGACAAAAATAAAAATAAGGAGTTAGCTTGTACACAGATAGTAGACATGGCAACAACGATTGAACTGGCAAAAAAATGACAATTTACTTATAGCCAAACCTGAACAAAACCAAACTATATTTCAAATAAATAAAAACAATTTGATGACAAGACAGCCTACAGAATCAAATTATTCAAAATTTCAAAAACAAAAATCGAACAACTTTGATATATTGAAGGACCGCTGTTTTAGGTGTGACTCAAAAGAACATAGGGGACAGAACTGTAGACACATAACGACAATTTGTACGTACTGTAAAAAATATGGACACTTAGAAAGGGTATGCTTGACAGATGCAACAGGACTTCAAATAAAACAATTAATAAAAGAAAATTATGTACTGCTTGAACAAGAACTTTCGGAAAACGAAGAAAATTATAACCATGAAATCAATGTGATAACTTGTGAAAGAACTGGCATTTTTTTTTGTAAAACGAACACCAACTTTTGGCCGTAATTGGATACGTAAAAGAAAAGAAGACACGAATACAAGGAAAAGGAGGGAAAAGTGGATGTTCGGAATAGTGGCGGCCAGACACGGACAACTCCACTACACGGTGAAAGAAGATGGAACGCAAGTTGAACATCGGAGCCATATTGACCAGCTGCGTTCCTTGTCAATTAAGGATGGAGGATTGACACATACTTTGTGTCAACTGACAACTTGTCAGATGTAATTTATATATACCTATATATTGTAAATATATTCTCAGTCTTGGATTAAGCCGCGTCTACACGATCCAAGTTGACTTGGACCAAATCAGCTTTGACACTATTTTGACGCTACTTGGATCGTGCAAACAGGTTATCAAATTCAACTTGGACATCCAAGTTGAGTTAGACGTTATTTGATCTAAGTAGACTTGGATGGCGTCAACCATGTGATTATGAAAAGAAAGCTGACAAAAATGAGAAAAGACGTGAAAAGTTGTGACGGATTTGTGTATAAGAATGTTATTGACAGCTTTTATTGTTTTTAAATTTTTGTTTTTTTTCCTTTGCTTCAAAATGTTTTTTTTTGACAAGTTCCCCTACTTGGACCAAGTATATACTTGGATCGTGTAAACCTGCATCAAAAATTCATTTTTACTTTGACCAAGTAGATTTGATCAAAATTACTTGGTCCAAGTCTACTTGGATCGTGTAAACCCGCCTTTAACCACAGAATGGTATTGTTATTTCTTAAGATAGAACACAAACCAAAACGATTAAGCTGGAGAAAATAATGCTAATAATCCCATACACAAACCGACCTATATTCTTCGACCATATTGCATTTCAACCTCTACCTCAACGCACATCAACCTCATTGCATCTCAACCTCAAACGCATTAACCTCATCGCATCTAAACCTTAACGCATTTCAACCTCAAACGCATCAACCTCAAATGCATTAACCTCATCGCATCTAAAACCTTATCGCATTTTAACCTCAACCTCAACGCACATCAACCTCATTGCATCTCAACCTCAAACGCATTAACCTCATCGCATCTAAACCTTAACGCATTTCAACCTCAAACGCATCAACCTCAAATGCATTAACCTCATCGCATCTAAAACCTTATCGCATTTTAACCTCAACCTCAACGCACATCAACCGCAATGCATCTCAACCTCAAACGCATCAACCTCACACGCATCAATCTCAAACACATTAACCTCATCGCATCTCAACCTTAATGCATCTCAACCTCAAACGCATCAACCTCAAACGCATTTACCTCGTCGCATCTAAAACCTTATCGCATTTCAACCTCTACATCAACCCACATCAACCTCAATGCATCTCAACCTCAAACGTATCAACCTCATACGCATCAATCTCAAACGCATTAACCTCATCGCGTCTCAACCTTAAAGCATTTCAACCTCAAACGCTTCTCAACAATGACGCATTTCAGCCTCAATGCATCTCAAACACAACTTTCGGCTAACAAATTTGAACCACAAAATAAAAAATTCGTCCTATTTTCGTTCACCAGCATCGACCCGCGGTGACAAAAAAAAAATGTAAAAAATAACCAAATATTTATTTTTAATAAAAGAATTGAATTCAGTTTGTATTTTAAATTTTTATTAGAACAACTTGTTTTATCGAATCTTCAAAAGGACTCCTACACTTTTATTATATTTAGGGATGATAATTAAATATAAGATCAATATAATTATATAAAATTAATAAGAATAACTCACTTTTATATTAAAATAGATTGAGCTTATTATTTAACTTGAATTAGTAGAGGAGTTAAACATTCTTAGAACCTTATTAATTTCCAAATTAAACATATTCTTGGTCGTTTTATAAGGATCTCTTAAAGAGAAATAAAATAGCAATAAAGAAAAGATAATAAAACCAAAGAGATGAGTAAAACAACACTGATTTAATCAAGGGTAAGAACATTTTATTAATTGAAAAAAAAAGGGAGAAAAGCCCCCTCCTTCTTTACTGTCATGCGAACAGTGAAATAGTACAAAGCTGAAGCAGGAATATAGGGGGAGGGTCTAATTCATTATCAAACTGGTTATAATTGATTTTAACAAAGGAACACTTTTCCAAAAACTTTAGGGGAGTGAGGGACTTTAGAAATATTCCCTTGTTACCCACCAGTTGAATTATATATTTGAAATACAAAGGAACCAGTTTACTACGAAAAAGAACAGATGATAGAACATCGCGGATTTTCTTTGAACTAAATAAAAATTGCTTTCTTAGCTTACCATAATTTTCAATTGCCTCTTTAAAATTTATAGATTTTTTATTTATTTTTCAAATTAATGTTAGACTTATTATTAAAAAGTTAATACATTAAAATAATTATAAGTAATATTATTTTTGAGGTTAACGAAGGTAACAGAAGCAATAAGTTCATTCTACATAACCAACTTTTATACATCTTTAAATTAAATACTTTGCTAATTAGTGTGCCACACAGCTTCCTCGCGTTCTATTTTGTATATTTTATACTATTAAAATCTATTATTGTCAAATTTATTTCATTTTCCCTCGTTTTTTAAAACTCAAAATTATTTTGACTTTTTACATTAAATAAAGTAAATAAAATTATATTTATTATTAACTACGGGAAACAGACAGTAAAAAATACACTCCAGCGCCGGGATTTGAACCACGGGTATCCTGTATTTCCAGTACAGATGCTCTGGCCAACTAAGCTACGCAGGAGAATGATCTTTAACTGCCGTAATCGATAACTAGTCCCGAATCCAAGCTTTCAATATTCAAATACATTTAGACAGTCAATATTTATGACATTAGAACTAAACCGAGAATTAACGCTTATAATTATAAAGTACTAAATTAGTCCTGTACCTTGAACAATCAATTCGAATTTCAATTTTTAAGTTTTTGGTAGTTTTATACTATGGAAAGTTTAAATTTTAATTTAAATCAAATTATAATTATTATTAACTACGGGAAACAGACAGTGAAAAATATACTCCAGCGCCGGGATTTGAACCACGGGTCTCCTATATATCCAGTGCAGATGCTCTTGCCAACTAAGCGACTAGTTATCGATTACGGCAGTAAAAAATCATTCTCCTGCGTAGCTTAGTTGGCAATAGCATCTGTACTGGAAATACAGGAGACTCGTGGTTCAAATCCCGGCGCTGGAGTGTATTTTTCACTGTCTGTTTCCCGTAGTTAATAATAATTATAATTTGATTTAAATTAAAATTTAAACTTTCCGTAGTATAAAACTACCAAAAACTTAAAAATTTAATTAAATGAAGTATCAATTTAGCAAAATTTAAGGAGCGCAGACGGTTGAAATTAATCTGGGGCCGTCTACAATCTACAGGCTACTTTCGACATACCATCCAAATTTCATAAAAATCAAATATATGTGCTTTGATGATATTAAGTATATAAAAATGTAACGATGTGCGCATGTGGAAGAGAAACAAATGAGCACAGAAGGTTGTAACTCTTATGGCACCAACAATAGGCTAATTATGACCTACCAGATTATTAGTATTTATGATATTATGTTGGTTCGCAGAAATTGAGCGACTGACCAACAGACAGACACGGAATCAAAATGACTTCTGTCTTGGAATTTTTGAAATCGGAGACCTAAAAAATGTTCGTTCTTCGGAACGATCTAATAGCTTCCGTTACCTTCGGTAAGCTCGGAAGCAAAATTCCTAGACAAAAATGCGCCTTTGACATCAGAAAATATTTATTTTCAAGTGTAGATCAGTCTATCTGTTGTTCAACAAGCTTGCGATTCGCCAAAATTTATAAACTAGTAGACAGTAGGTCATAATTAGCCTATTCTCCCATATTCATTTTAACTTTCTGCACCCTATATTTAGTTTAATTTATTTTTTACAAAAGCTTTAATCTTAAAAATTACTTATCCGATTTTGTTGAAATTTGGAATTTTTTTTTAAGCAGCTCACAGATTAGTAATAAGTTCCTTACTAATTTCAACAGTCTACACTACATGCATTTAATTCTTGGGATACAACATGGGGTACAAAGGCACCAAGGCCACTACTTTTTAACACCTCATGCCATCATTTATTTTCCAGAACCTCATTTTTTTACAGTAGTATGTAGTTTTGTATTTTAAAATATGTAAATATATTTTATCTACGATTGATATGAAATATAAACATTGTATCTCTGTTTAGATGCGTAGAAAGTGATTCTTTACGTACTTGTGTTAATTGCGCATGTGCGTTTCATAGTTCTGAAGAATTCCTCTTCTTTACTACCCTAGGGTGGTAAAGAAGAGGAATTTTTCAGCTTTACGCACCAGTAGCTAGTTTGTTTACATTTAACAAAACTAATTTGCAGATCTTTTATTAAAATAACTGTTTATATCGAGTTTTTAGTGAAAAACAATGAGTGAACTTGAAGAGACTTTGATGAAAATGTGCAGAAAAATACTCCTCCAGAAATAATTTATTCGGCAAAAAATACAACTCAAGAATTAATGCCATCTTTATCAAGAAAGAGATACGAACTTACATACAGCAAGTTTATTTTTTTCTGTATTTATTATTTAAATCTAACAATCATAGATAAAGTACGGTACGCAACTCGTGCGAAAACGGCATTTTGCTTTGCTTGTGTGGTTTTACTACCCTCGCTGTCGGTCGGGCGCAAACTCCACACTCGCATGCAAAATGCTACTTTCCGCACTCGACGCGTACTATTACGTTATATTTATTAATGAAAAATTGTCTGGGAGTTGAAACAGGTCTAAACAACCACTCTTTTATATTCCCAGTTTTAGATCACATTATTTTATACTAATGTGGCCATTAATTTAGGAAGCTATGTGCAGCACTAATTGGTGGACTTGTCTTTACTTCATTATTTTCTTCTTCGAGGCCAAAATATTTCATTAATTTTCACTTGGAGAATTGATTTTTTTTTTTTTTTTTTTTTTTTATTAAACTGTGGTTTTCTTTTTGAAAGACAAGAATTCCTTTCTTTGTAGTTATTAGAAAATGTGAAGTATTAAATCTCGGCACATTCCTAGTGACGTGGTCATTATTCGTACTGGAGTATTCACGGTGTCTCTAAGGGTACGAGACGACGTGTCGAGCTTTATAACGGGAGAAATTCCTACATTAAGGGCTCACAGACCCTTTAGTGTCAAGTTGTATGATATGCTAAGGGAAAACTCCAGGTCTCTAGGGCTAAAGACCTTCTTGCTAATGTAACACCACGTTTTGAACTACGACCTCTCCCTTCTAACCTCAACAATTATATGAAACCATCCCTTGGCTCGAAGGAATTTCATATTATTCCGCCCTGTAGGGATAAAACACGAGGTGCAAACTCAACAAGTTCTGACAAACAAATCTTCAAAATAACACCTTTGTCAAATGTCGTCATTTCAAATTGTCGTACTTAAGATAATTACCTTCTTTTACTAACTTAAATTTTTCTGTGTTTCGAGGTAAATAATACCAACAAAATAAGTTCCGTCAACTATAACTTAATACTTCATTTTTACCAGGGAATCTAAAGATAAATTAAGAAGGTAAAAAAAAACAAAAAGATTTATTAGGAAATCTAAGGAAGATTTTAATTAAGATATTTTGAAGAGATTTTGATCGAGCGAGTCAGTAAGCTTCAGATGCGGCAAAGGTACATTTTAAGTGTTTCAATTTGAGCTCCTCTGTTAACTTTTCCACCAAAACTTTAAGTCAATGGATTGATTTCGAGACGGATCGTTAACCTTGTTGGAGCAATCCTTTAAGGAACATTGTATTTTGAGCTCCAAGACAATACTTATACAAATTACAATACTTACGTTTAAGAAAATCCGGCTCAAAGGACCAACAATTATGTTGAAGCGGGTTAAACCAAATACTAAATAATAAAATAACTTCCCTAAATTAAATAGACTTTAAATTTAACTAACCAACCATAAATTTTAATTTTAAATAGCGTTGTAGCAACAAATAATAATATAAAGTAATAAAACTGACACCAAAGGTGCTATACAACGAACTAATATAACTAAGGGGACTATACAAACACGGTCAAATTGTTGACCGAAATGTCTTGGTAGAGGACATTAAAGAAAAATACATGTGTTAAGAGTAAAGAAATAAAAAACATTAAAACTTCCAACTTATATTATATATATATATATATATATATATATATATATATATATATATATATATATAACTATTTTTTATTAACTATTTTTTCTCTATAATGGAGGGTGTGCAATATATTTACTTATTCGATAATATGATATTTAACACATTGTATCCTTGGGGAGTTAGTACTTCAGCAACACGTACTCTTCTATCTGGTCCTAGGAACGTTTCTATGATGCGACCGACCGGCCACTGAAGAGGATTGGTATCCTTTTGCTGGAGGTAAACAATGCCACCATTTTGGCAGGTTTGGTTGAGGTGAATTTTATTTATTTCGTCTTGTGAGTGAGTGAAAATAATCGTGGGACCATCAACGTTAAAATGCTAGTGCAGCTTGCAGCTTGTTACAGCAACTAATACCTTGATAAATGGTTGATGGGGCTCGTCGGTGTAATCTACTTCAAGAGGTACTAGTTAGAACAAGCCTATGAATGGAATGGAGGCTTATCAATATTTAAGCTCTTCAGTGTTGGGTCATAAAAGGGTGAAGATAATCTGTGCTAAAGCTTATTTCATTTATTTGTCTATAATTAAGCCCTTAAGGGAAATAATATGGTTTTTTGTATGTTAATTTGTGGTTCAGATAAAAATTTAAAACTACCTTTTTTTTGTAAAAAAAAAACAGAAAAAAAACTGGCAATTTGTGTGGCACATAATATATCTTCCACGTCTTATTTCGTATATATTATGATTTTATTATGCTTTATAACCTATTAGTGTGAGATATATTTAATTTTACCCCCGTTTTTTTTAAATCTGTCAAAATTGTTTTGATTATGCTTCCGAGCTTACCAAAGCTATGTAACCGTCCCAAAGAACAAACATTTTTTTTAAACATTTATTTTTGTCTCCGATTTCCCAAATTCCAAGACAGAAATCCATAAAACATTTTTGCTTCCGTGTCTGTCTGTCGCTCAATTTTTCGAACTAACATTTCTTAAAACCTACTGGAAACTAACTAGTTGATTGTCATCAGCCTATTGTTGGTCCCATATAAGTTTATACCTTCGGCGCCCATTTAATTTCTTCCACATGCGCAATTACATTCATCAAAAAACAATTTATTTATACAAAATAAAGAAGGTGTTTATTTTCAACGTTATTTGATCAAAATTGACTATAATTATAAATAATTACAAGATAAAAAGAACTTTTTATATACTACGTTTTTAAATTTTCTGTTGAATCATATGTAATGTTGATAATATAATTGTCATTGTTATATATATAATGTTAGTGAAAAAAAAAATACATAGTTCCGAATTTATTTACTTCACATAATAATGACAACCATTTAGAGAGCTGATCTTAAACCTATAAAAGGACAAATCTTTGTACAACGGATCTCACCAACACCGAATCTAAATCATGCCATTGATATGCCCCTGTGTAGAGACAGTAAGAGAAGAAAAATGTGTACAAGTAAAGAAGTACAGATGCAGAAAAATTAAACCTATACCTAGGACACAAGTGTAAACAAACCTTGGTGTCACACGTTAATTAATTTATTTCTTTGTTTACTTTTCGCTGTTGTTTTTTTGTTCAATGTTTACCACTTAATAAAAAATCACAAATTTGAAACCCGTCAAAACGAAGATTGTAAATACTATGGGATATGTCAAAATAAATCAAATAACTTGCGGATTTTCTCCGAACTAACTTTCCATACTGCAAAATTTCTGAAAACTAATTAAATTCTGCTGAAAGATGGCTAAAAGTATTAAAATAATGCATTGTCATCGTGTTGTGAGCTATTCTAAAAGTTTCAAATGTTTAGCTACTCGGGAAGTTAGTTAAAAATCGATTGCAAGATTTGTACTGGACAAACAATCAAACAAGCAAACAAACAAGAAAGCAAGCTAATAAAACGTAGTAAAAATGATTATATTTACACATTGTATTAAGGAGTAAGTATAGTATACAAGTTTACAAATCAGATTGTTAAACGGTAAAATGAGTTTGCAGCATTCATAACTTTTCACTTCTATGAAATTACTCCAAAAGGACCATTTTAAAATAAGAAAATGCCCCCTTTTTGATGGGCACCATACGCCCATTAAAAGTTTAGTCCAAAACGGGGGCTCGAGCTATTACAGCCCCAGGTGATAGGATGTAGGCAAATTTTGGAATCACGAAGGAAAAACATGCATTCTTTAGATAATATTTTCTCATTTGATTACTAGGTAAATTTGCACAATCTGGCCCCCCTATTTCGTTTGATTTTCTTCTTCTTTTTTTTTAACTATTATTTTTTACATTATATAAAGGATTCCGGTTGATTCATCTTGATTAATTTAATAATTTAAAAAAAAAAATAAAGTGTTACGTTTTAGGGTACCTAATGATGGAAGGTGATGGTTAGGTTAGGTCAAAATTCATAAACTAAAAAAATCATAACCTTCCTACATTTTCCCTAAAATTAAAACAATGATTGAAATGAATTGAAATATCGAGATGCTACTGGAATCGTTTTTGTAATGTAAATGCTGTTAAGTAAGTCGAAACTGGTTAATTTTTATTACAAATAATTTGTGTGAAGATCTAGTGTCCCCCCCCCCCTTTCAAACTGATGACGAGTAAATATCACACATAGGAGAAGCAAACCGTTGATAAATAACATATATACTTAAGGTAGAAAACTTCTCCAACTCATTAAGTATTGTACAAGTTTTTCATTTTTCCCAGACATTCTGAAAAATGTCCCAATTCAAAAAAAAAAAAAAAACAAGGGACATTTTCGGTAACCGACGAGACGTCTTCAAAAGCTTAAAATATCGTTACTGTCCCGGTCAAAACGGGACGTATGATCACCCTAGTTAGGCGGAAAGTTTGAGTTGGCGTGTTCATAGACCGTACAGCTTACTGTATATTGTTTGGGGCCATTACAGCTGAAAGTTGGCACAGTTGAGTATTTAAATAAAAAAATAGAACATTACGCGTCTAGTGCGGAAAGTAACATTTTGCATGCGAGCGTGGAGTTTGCACCCGAGCGATAGCGAGGGTAGTAAAACCACACGAGCAAAGCAAAATGCAGTTATCGTACGATTTGCGTACCGTTCTTTATCTACGATTGTTGGATTTTACTGATAAATACAAAAAAATCATTAAATATACACTAAAAACTTGATAAAAACAGTTACTTTAATCAAACAAACAGAAAATTAGTTTTATTAATTGTAAACAAACACGCAAATCGTGCGATAAGGAGAAGAATTCTTCACCTTATCACACGACTGTGAAACGCGCATGCGCAATGAATATAACTACGAAAAGAATCACTTTCTACGCATCTAAAACGAAGATAAAATGTTTATATTTCGTATCAATCGTAGGTAATAGTTATTTATGCACCTAGGGAGTAAAGTAAGCCATTATTCCCTGAGCGAAAATGTTGGTTCTTGAGGCGAAGCCAAAGGAACCATGGTCCCTAAACCCCGAGGCGCAGCCGAGGGAATAACGCTAATTAAGAGATAATTCTCGCGAGGGGAATAATGGCACTTTACTCACGAGGTACATACAATATTTTATCTCCAGTAGGGAGAAAATACACATTTTCGACCATAGCACAGTTTTTATTTATTATTTAAATAAATAGCAATAATTATTAGCACTTTTAATAGCAGATATAAGAGATTTAATATTAAAAGTCCATGACTTAATGACTTAATGAGCGAATTTTCAAAGAAATCTGCGGATTATTAGCTTATGATAATATAGGAAAATTTTGGTTTAGAATTTCCATGGGTGAAAAAAAAATTTGGTACACAGGGGTACGAGGTACAAAAGTCAAAACCGTATTTACCCTTCAAGATGCATGTCGTTGGAAAGCTCTTTAAGAGTACAGTAATTGTTGTTATGTACACTTTTATCATATTTTCACATAAAAGGGGGGTAAAATGGAAAAAACGTTTTTTGACCCTAAATGGTCAAAATTTGACCCCTAAATGGACTCCAAAAATTCTGGCCGACGAACTCATCCTTTCTTTTGATATTATTGACATTTTAAAATTTGTTTGAAATTTTTAAGTGCATGCTAAGGGGAGATATCGTCTGGAGTGACACATATATACATACATATATACATACATACATAAAAAAAAGTGTTAAATTTCAGGAATCGATTCAGAATGGTCTAAAACGGATTTCCAAGGAAAAAATTTTCAAAAATTCGCATTACAAAAATTTTGAAGCCATTGCAATAGCGTAATTTTCTTTGAAAATTCGCTAAAAGAAATAAGAATTTTAATTAAACTCAAATAGAAGGTTATTTAGATGCAGGTTATAAACAAAGATAAACATGATCGAAAAAGTCAGTGTCGCCAACCTGATTTCAACAACTTCATTACATTAGGCATTAATTTTCTACTATTTATAAAATAATTAAGTTGCAATCTTTACTTTTTTGCCCTACTTTGCTTTTTCGTCCAACTTTTTCTCCCTACTTTTTGAGTTCAGGGATGAAAAGACTTACTTTAGTCCCTCTAAACTAATTCAAAATCATAACTTTTTCTCCCTACTGGAGATAAAAGTATTTATTGTAAATTTGGCATGGTCGAGGCTGTATTTTCTTGTTATGGTTCAAAATCTACTATTCCAAAAATCAATAAGTTTGTAATTACTATAAGATGGTAATATTTTCAATTACCCGAAAATCACTCTCGGATATTATATCACTTTCGGGATAAAACACAGAAATATTGCAAACATGCTCGAATTATTACAGTCTAAACTATTCTGTCAGAATCTTAAATAAGCTTAAAGAATTTGCTCGTAAATCTTCTTTATACTTATAGATAAAACTTTGTTTCCTTAGATATAAAAGTTTCTTTACTTACGGATAAAAGTTACTTTTGCTTTTCCCTTCTCTAAATATTGATAATATAAATAATCCTTTTCCAACAATTTTAAAGCCTAAAAGAAATAAATAAAGTATACCGAAACTTTAAAAAAAAAAATAATAATAAAGTTTTCAAAATATGTTCCGTTTAATTTCATATTTCTGTTTCGTGGTCTAAAAATATCAGTAAAATCGAGAAAAAAGAGCATATTTACATAAACATGAGTTTATTTTTTGGAATATATTTTTTGGTTTGAAACATAAAACATGGTTAAATTATCGCTGAAACAAGGTAGCATATAAATTAACGTTTCTCCCCCATAACCCATCACATTGATCCCCCAGTGAAATTCTATGCAAAAATTCAAAACACTTTTTTTTTTGTTTTCTCTTGGGTATTTTTGTGGTTGTTGATTTTTACATTTGTAATGTCTCTGGAAAAGAGTTCTAAAAACCCTGCTATGTTTACGATATGGTTTCTATGCAAATATAAACTCAACGGAATTTTATGGAATCGTGAAAGTTGGTTTTTCCCTTTTTAAAAAAAGTTAAAAATATGTCTAAATTATAAAATGGGCTCGTTTAATTTGAATCCAACCAGAGATTCTTCGTCTTGTTTTAGAATTGTTTTAACTTCCTAATGCAAGTGTAAATCTTTAAATTGGTTTAAATTTACATGCAAATTGCCAAACGTATGTTTTACTGGCGAAGAATAAAATAACCTTTCTCGCTAACTAGTAGGAAATGGGAGAGAGGGGTTGCAACTGGGCTCTTTGCGCATGCGCAAACATCAAATCCTGCAAACGTGAATTTCTCGTGTCCTAATTGTCCAATTTCGCTCGTATTTAAAGGATAGTTGAGGATCAAACGTACAATGATGCCATATTATGAATTTCATCATGATTGAATCAGTCGTAGCCAATGCGCATGCGTAAACGTAATATCCTTATCACACGCATAACTTCCAAAATTTTCACCCGATTTGGATTAAATTTTTAAGGATTGTGCAGGTTATGCCTTATAAGGTCCCGTATGAATGTCATTGAAATTGGATTTATAGTAGCATATGAGTAAACGTAAAAATTCACTATCATCAATTTCTCAGGGTCTAGCGAACCGATTTTGTTCAGAATTGTTTGATATTTAGGGACTGACCCACAGATGTATATGTTCACAGATGAATATATATATATATTTTTCTTTTAGGAAGCCTTATTAATTGGTAGTCAATTTTTTTAGCTCAAGTTTCTTAGGCTTCTCTTCTGTTTTCAAAATTTTCTCTATTTTATATATTAAGCTCATACCATACAATGTTACATTTGTGTCATAATGAGTAAAGCCAAAGGAATTGTTTCCTCCACAGTGTTTAAACAGTTTGATAAATTTGTGCTCGATTCATGTTCCCTCAAACAGTAGGTACAACAATAGTTTTATTATTAAGCCACAGATCACCAGTTTTTGTCAATTTGAGAACATTAGATGTTTATTGCGTTAATAGTGTTTTATTATTTAAGATAAACTAAATGATAAAAGTATAATTATAGTACATTATTATGTAAGACTTCTCTCACTGGTTGTTGAATGATACCGCCACCTCTAATGAATTAATTCCTCAGGCACTGTTTATAATTATTAAATAATGGTCTTTTGCACTGGATAATAAAATCTACTAATTTCTTTCATGGATTTTTAATTACAATTTTATAATTAAAAAGAGAGAAATTATTTTATTTGTTTTATTCAGTTACACAATCAGCATGACAATTCGATGCGTTGTTTTCGGGTTAGTATTTTATTGTTTGGTTTCTTAATTAAAATGTGTATAATTTAGAAGTAATGACTATGATAATATTATCCAACAAATCATGATATTATCATAATTTGTTGGACTGGAGTTAGGAAATTACAGATGTAGAAGAATGAAATCCAGGAAGACCTCAACAATGAAAACAATGAAAACCAACTTAGGGGTGCAGCTAATAGAATAAATAATATTCTCAATTACTTTCGGTAGTTAAAATTATATTTATCTAGAAATATCTTCTTTTTAAAAAAAGATAAATTATTGTTGGTTTGAAACATTTTTATTTGTTGTATAAACTAAGAAAAGTACTCTATTAGTGAGAGAAATGAATATTTATTCAATTTTTTAAGTTTTTGGTAGTTTTCATACTACGGAAAGTTAAATTTTAATTTAAATCAAATTATAATTATTATTAACTACGGGAAACAGACAGTGAAAAATACACTCCTGTGCCGGGATTTGAACCACGGGCCTCTATATTTCCAGTATAGCGCTCTTCCATCTAAGCTACGCAGGAGAATGATTTTTCACTACCGTAATCGATAACTAGTCCCGAATCCAAGCTTTCAATATTCATATACATTTAGACAGTCAATATTTATGACATTAGAACTAAACCAGAATTAACGCTTATAATTATAAAGTACTCAATTAGTACCTGTACCTTGTACAATCAATTCGAAATTCAATTTTTTAAGTTTTTGGTAGTTTTCATACTACGGAAAGTTAAATTTTAATTTAAATCAAATTATAATTATTTTTAACTACGGGAAACAGACAGTGAAAAATACACTCCTGTGCCGGGATTTGAACCACGGGCCTCTATATTTCCAGTATAGCGCTCTTCCATCTAAGCTACGCAGGAGAATGATTTTTCACTACCGTAATCGATAACTAGTCCCGAATCCAAGCTTTCAATATTCATATACATTTAGACAGTCAATATTTATGACATTAGAACTAAACCAGAATTAACGCTTATAATTATAAAGTACTCAATTAGTACCTGTACCTTGTACAATCAATTCGAAATTCAATTTTTTAAGTTTTTGGTAGTTTTCATACTACGGAAAGTTAAATTTTAATTTAAATCAAATTATAATTATTATTAACTACGGGAAACAGACAGTGAAAAATACACTCCTGTGCCGGGATTTGAACCACGGGCCTCTATATTTCCAGTATAGCGCTCTTCCATCTAAGCTACGCAGGAGAATGATTTTTCACTACCGTAATCGATAACTAGTCCCGAATCCAAGCTTTCAATATTCATATACATTTAGACAGTCAATATTTATGACATTAGAACTAAACCAGAATTAACGCTTATAATTATAAAGTACTCAATTAGTACCTGTACCTTGTACAATCAATTCGAAATTCAATTTTTTAAGTTTTTGGTAGTTTTCATACTACGGAAAGTTAAATTTTAATTTAAATCAAATTATAATTATTATTAACTACGGGAAACAGACAGTGAAAAATACACTCCTGTGCCGGGATTTGAACCACGGGCCTCTATATTTCCAGTATAGCGCTCTTCCATCTAAGCTACGCAGGAGAATGATTTTTCATTACCGTAATCGATAACTAGTCCCGAATCCAAGCTTTCAATATTCATATACATTTAGACAGTCAATATTTATGACATTAGAACTAAACCAGAATTAACGCTTATAATTATAAAGTACTCAATTAGTACCTGTACCTTGTACAATCAATTCGAAATTCAATTTTTTAAGTTTTTGGTAGTTTTCATACTACGGAAAGTTAAATTTTAATTTAAATCAAATTATAATTATTATTAACTACGGGAAACAGACAGTGAAAAATACACTCCTGTGCCGGGATTTGAACCACGGGCCTCTATATTTCCAGTATAGCGCTCTTCCATCTAAGCTACGCAGGAGAATGATTTTTCACTACCGTAATCGATAACTAGTCCCGAATCCAAGCTTTCAATATTCATATACATTTAGACAGTCAATATTTATGACATTAGAACTAAACCAGAATTAACGCTTATAATTATAAAGTACTCAATTAGTACCTGTACCTTGTACAATCAATTCGAAATTCAATTTTTTAAGTTTTTGGTAGTTTTCATACTACGGAAAGTTAAATTTTAATTTAAATCAAATTATAATTATTATTAACTACGGGAAACAGACAGTGAAAAATACACTCCTGTGCCGGGATTTGAACCACGGGCCTCTATATTTCCAGTATAGCGCTCTTCCATCTAAGCTACGCAGGAGAATGATTTTTCACTACCGTAATCGATAACTAGTCCCGAATCCAAGCTTTCAATATTCATATACATTTAGACAGTCAATATTTATGACATTAGAACTAAACCAGAATTAACGCTTATAATTATAAAGTACTCAATTAGTACCTGTACCTTGTACAATCAATTCGAAATTCAATTTTTTAAGTTTTTGGTAGTTTTCATACTACGGAAAGTTAAATTTTAATTTAAATCAAATTATAATTATTATTAACTACGGGAAACAGACAGTGAAAAATACAATCCCTGCAAACGTGGTTCAAATCCCGGCACAGGAGTGTATTTTTCACTGTCTGTTTCCCGTAGTTAATAATAATTATAATTTGATTTAAATTGAATATTTATTTTAAAAATGATTAAATAAATAGAAATATAACACAAATGATACTTTAAAATTATAAAAATATTTGAGTTGCAACATGAGCAATGAATTGAGTTGTAGCATAAGCAAGGAGTTGAATTGCAGCATGTCAAATGATTTGAGTTACAGGAGCAATGATTTGGGTTGCAGCACGACAAATGGTTTGAGTTACAGGAGCAATGATTTGGGTTGCAGCACGACAAATGGTTTGAGTTACAGGAGCAATGATTTGGGTTGCAGCATGAGCAATAATTTGGGTTGCAGCATGACAAATGGTTTGAGTAGCTGCAGGAGCAATGATTTACTTCGTTTCAATCTTAGGTTCATTATCTAAGAAAATGAATTGTGCCAAGTTCCCATCACTTTCCATATGCAATTCACTTTTAAATTTTCGCCACTTCCTTTTATTTGGTCTGCTCACAACTTTATGATGGGAGAGGCAGGCGACCCAAGTAATTTTTCCAGATTTTAAAGCCTACAACTTTCGTAAATTTTTAATCTATCTATTTTAACAACTAAACTTGTTGGCTTATCTATTTCTAATAAAGGCTTAGACAAAACATCCCTAGCCTTATTCTTTATAGAGATATAAAACCTCTATTCATGACTGAGTTGGCTGTGCTTGACTTCCAACCTAACAGAAGGTCCTGGCTGAGATCAAATTCTTGTATTTTGGTTGAGACACTGCCAGTAACTCCTGTGGAAGGGTCATGCAGGAAGGGGAATGCAGAAAAGGGATTAAACTCGTTGACCCCTTCCCCCTCCCCCCACTGGAACCCCAAGGCCTTCGACCATTGGGAAATCCTTTCCAATCATTTTTAAAAAAATAAATAATTTCATATCAACCACATCAGATCATTTCTTTTTCATTCATTTCTTCTTTTTCTGTGAGTAATTGCTATTTATGTAACTAGGCAGCAAAATGAAATTTAATGACGAGTGATTAGATTAGCCTCCGAGCCGAAGGCGAGGGCAGGCTATGATAATTAACTGCCGAGGCGAAGCCGAGGCTGGTAATTTACCTATTTGACTGCCTCGGCTTCGCCTCGGCAGGCAATGAATAAACGAGACGGAAATGTTTCCTTTGCTGCCTTGTAGCATACAATATTTTATCTACTAGCGGCAGAAAAATGAAGCTGCTAAAATGTTATCTTTATTAATATAACATAGTTAATAACTGTGTGTCATATTAATAAAGACAATAACTGTCGGCGCAGCCGGTTGTATATATTTTGTTTTTTGTTGAACCACTTTGTTCCGTCATTTTCCTTGACATAAATTGTTGAAAGAAATAAATATTCTAAAGGTGTTGTAAAAAGAGTTAGAGTTTGATAGTAGATTACACACTAGTAAGGGAATCAAAATAGAGAATCTCGCTGCCATTAGGACCGGCAGCGATATAAAATATTTATTTATATTTTTACTAACAAATTACTAAAAGTATTAAAAATATCTTCTATTGCTTAAAAGAAAAGAAGTAACTAGGATACATCAAGAAAAGTTGCTAGTCTAATCTAGAATGACTTCAATAATAAAAATTTCAAGATAAAAAGAACTTTTTATATACTACGTTTTTAAATTTTATGTTGAATCGTATGTAATGTTGATAATATAATTGTTATTATTATATAATATTATAATGTTAGTGAAAAAAAAAAGTTCCGAATTTATTCACTTCACATAAATGACAACCATAGAGAGCTGATCTTAAACCTATAAAAAGGACAAATCTTTGTACAACGGATCTCCCCAACACCAAATCTAAACTGCGCCATCGATATATTTGAAATATAAATAATATAATCGATAAATAATATAATCGATAAATAATATAATCGATATTTCCTGTTTTGCTGTCATTCAATGTATATCTATTACAAATTTGAGACCCGTCAAAATGAAGATTGCGTAAATATGGGATATGGCAAAACAAATAAATAACTTGCGGATTTTTTCCGAACTAACTTTCCGTACAACTAAATTTGATGAAAACCAATTAAATTCTGCTGAAAGATGGCTAAAAGTATTAAAATAATGCATTGTCATCGTGTTCTGAGCTATGCTAAAAGTTTTAAATGTCTAGCTATTCGGGAAGTTAGTTAGAAATCGATTGCCAGATTTGTACCGGACAAACAAACAAACAAACAAACAAGAAAGCAAGCTAATAAAAACGAAGTAAAATAATATGGATGTTCAATGTTTACATGACGCTGCAGTATAGCCAGTGACTCTACTATTTTTTTAATTAAAGATCTACTAATCATTAAACTTATTTAACAGAATTAACAAATATAAACAAATTATTTCATAATTAAAACGTTTATTTATTAAATATTACTTATTAAACTATAATATATGATGTTATAAGACAGAGATAATTGTATAAACTGTCATTGCCAACATTATAAAAGTAAAAATTTTACTGCCTAAGCATCAACATTTTTATTTTACCACCTAGGCAGTAAAATCACATTTCTCTGCCCGAAATCAGTTCAATAATGCCTCATTTACCTGCCGCAAGTAGATATATGTAATTTATTAATTACATTATATTATCTCTAAATAGTGGGAAAATGCTATTAAAAAAAGTTTAAAAGAAGCACGTGACTCTAAACTTCTTATCTAGGACGCATACCCAATCTCTCAAGTCAGCCACCATTCTCCCAACTTATTCCTTAGCACGATTTAAAACTTTTTCCCATGCCTTCACCTTCATGTCTTAGGGAACGTTAGACTCAAATTTTGCCAAGAGTATCTCACGCTCTTTATTGATAACGCGTAAAACTGCTAACTTATTGACAGTCGTTTCATATTTCTTAAAGACATTAAGGTAACTTTGTTTGCCATGGCCTTAAAACAACAGAGATTTTAATTTATTTTTATCATAAAAACCATAATTCTGATTAAAAAAATAATTTTTGTTCCAAGCTCACCAAAAGAAACGGAAGCTATATTATCAATTTTTACTTTCTCATATAAAGAGAAAGTATTGTGATGGCGCGAAAATTCGATTTTGAGATTTTGATAGATTTACACGTTTTGAGGTCCCCTGAGTCCAATAAAGTGGTTTTTAAAAAATGTCTTTCTGTCGCCTTTCTATCTGTGCAGACGCCTGGAGCCTAAACTACTGGGCTGATTTTGATGAAATTTGGCATACATGATCAGAAAAATCATACCCCGAGGCGAAATCAAGAAACGAATTTTACCTCCAAATTGGGGGGCGCTACCCTCCAAAAACTCTGAAAAAACGTGAAAATAAATTATTTCTCGAAAACGGTTCCGACGATTTTGATTAAAAAGTTCTAAAATGTAGTCCATTTAAATAAGAATCTAAAGCCTAGTCCACAGTAATAGACACGTTGCACAACGAGTCCACCTTTGCACCATGTCTACCATTTCGAATGGAAAACCATAGACAATTTTTGGTCTAGCAACGAGACCGTAGACGCCGATTGTCTAGCCTATGTCTACCTGATGTCTATAGACAAATCGCTAGACATTGTCTCTGAGACCAAAATCGCGCAAATGTCTACTAGTGTGGACTAGGCTTAACGATATAAGCCGTTTTCCCGGGAAAATATAGTTTCCGAGATATTAATGAAAATAAATCTAACTTGTTGACAATTGAAATCAAAAAGTTTCTCGTATCTGGGACTTATATGAGGAGTTTAGTCTGGGGCCGAGATTATATGAGAAAGTTATTCTAAGATGTATCGGAACTCTTGTTTTACTCAGAGGAGCTTTAAACGTGTGAATCCATCAAAATCTCATACTTATTTTGTATACTTGCAACAATGTGCAAAACACAGGACAATATTTAGTGATATTCTTGAAATAGAAGAAATAGGTAAACAAGAATATTGTGAGTAATAATGTAGAACATTAAAAAAAATTGAATAAACTGAATAACTGCGAAGTTTAAAAATCGGATTGTAGATATTATAGGCATTACGTTACTTATATGTCTTTTAAGGCTCGGTCAAACAGGAAGGGGCGTACGCGCGAACATCCAAAGTAAATCCATGTAATCTTTTGTATTAGTAAGTTATTGTTTCCAATCCACCGAGAACTCTGTTAAAAAACAACCACAGCTCTTGCCCCCGCCACGTTGCCCTTCTGTTTGACCAGGACGATGGAATGTTACTGACCACAGAGTCCGCGACGGACAAGCAGACTTGCCTACGAAGGAAATAGCAAGCGTATCATGGCTATTTTATTATAATTTACAAGAGAACACAAGTTAACGAAGTAATATAATATTCAGGAAAGGAGTAGGAATGTGTGTATCAAATTTCATCGAAATTGTTTGGACCTTTTAGGCCCTTTTTAGGATAAGAAAATCTCGTCTCGAGCTGAATCACGACCTGGAGACGGGGAGACTGAGAGAGTCAAGTTTCCCGTCATCCAACCACGACTCGAATTGCGTGTGCAACCATGCTGTCTGGGATTTGATTAGAAAGTAATTAGTTACCACAGGCAATAGGCCAAGTAAATCCCAGAACAATATTTAGTGGTTAGACAGTAACAACGAGGTGAAGAAGGAGAAAAGTGAGATGGTTTTGGGTGCATCCTTACATTGAAAAGAACATCAATTTATTATTGCTGATTATTAGACTGTAGTTGCTGCAAAAGAATTGCAGAAATCGGATTAAAAATTCCTTTAAGCCTGTAAATAATTACAGCACTGGAAACTTCTCCACTTATGGCACGAACTATAAATTAAACACTTGTTGACTCATTGCGACACGAAGTTCCCCTACTAAACGAAGTTTTCGAAGTTCTCCTACTAAACGTGCCTTGTTTGGCGCGTTTAGTAGGAGACTGAGAGACTAGGACACTAGGAGACAAACATGCAGAGTCGCCTGGATTCCGATTTGCAGCGTCATGGAGTCGACAGTACTGGAGTAAGCCCGTCTGTGAAGCGCCTCCTAATGTCACCGGCTGAGTCTCTTAGCCGCCGCGTCTCCAGGGCCGGATTTAGAGTATGTGGGCCCTTGTTTCACCTGCTATTAGCTTTGACCAAATATTGGGGGTTAATCTAAAGGGGGCCTGAAATTGGGGGGGGGGGGGGGGGGCTCCTTTATGGTAATTTTAAGAAATAAGGCCTTAAAGCGGCCTACACACATGGGAACTTGGTTCGGCGAACCAAGTTCGTGGGGTCCGCTCTCTACACACAGTAGAGAGGGAAACGAACAACGGTTCGTCCTAATCGTCAGTTTCCCTCTGAACTGAGCTGAAACAACTTTAAAAAAAAAAAGCGTTAAAAACACTGAGTTAAAAGAAACAGCTTTAGAAAAATAAAGGGAGGGGGGGGGGGGGGGGGGACAGCGTTAAAAAACACAAGAAAGCGTTAAAAACACATAGTTTTAAAGCAGAGTTAAAAGAAACAGCTTTAGAAAAACAAGGGAAAAAAACAGCGTTAAAAAAAAAAACAGCGATATAAATCAGCGTTAAAATAAACAGCGTTAAAAAAAACCCAGTGTTAAAAGAAGTAAAAAGAAACAAATGAGTCGGAGGTGTAGACTGTCTTTTCTGATAAAATGACGAACATCGGTTCGTGTCCTCTACACACAGGAAACCTGGTTCGCTCTGCCGGCGAACCGGAGAAATGTTTTCAAACCCAATGGAAGACCAAGTTTGTCACGAACTTGGTTAGTTTACCTCTACACACATGGGACACATGTGTGTAGGCCGCTTTACAAATAATTTATTTATAAAAATAATATTCATCAAATATTTTCCCTCTACTGGCTCCCTGAGACTCGTCAAAACAAACTGATATTAAGCCATCTTATAAAGCAGTGCAGTATTCGAAGCTATGATTTGGGCATATTATGGAACTAAATCGAAAAGTTTGGATATTTGTTCATTGATGCTTGTTAATGAAAATATCAATGGTCCGGAAATTCTAGAGAGGAGAGTATGACCACCATTTTAGGAAATAGGTCCAATTTTTCAGTTATTTCCAAATTTTTAGAAAAAGGTTGGGCTAAGAGAAAGTTAAAATTTGCGCCCAATATGGAATATTTACCTTAGAATGTTAAACCATTTAAATATTTGGAGAATTTACTAAAACTATTTGTATTATTTTAGGTTTTACATAATTAAGCTGTTTCAAATAAAAAGGATAAATCAAAATGGCTGTAAATAATTTACAAAAATGTTCATTAAAGTTATTATAAGCAGTTGTATATTAATTTGAACTTAATAAATGAAATGTTTTTAAGCTTCCGAGGTATCAAGAAAATCGTTTGGGCCTTATTTGTAAAGAAAAATAATCTTTGATAAGTAACCTAAATGACATTTTAGTAAAGCTAATCATTTTATAGATATTTGTGAACAAAAATGTAACACTACTTACCACGATTGACTTAAATGTTCAATGTCAAACATTAAATAACTATAATATCGAAACTTTCTGATTTAGTTTTTCAATGCTTCCTTTGTTAACTAGACCAAGATTGAATATTTTTTTCTTTAAAACAAAGATTTTTTTGTTCTCTATGAATAAGTAGATTTTCCTTCTAGTTTCCAAGATTACCAAAGTTAATGGAAGCATTAAAAAAAACGGTCGTGGTGCGGCCCCCCTTGTGGTGCGGGCCCCCTTGTGGTGCGGGCCCCCTTGTGGTGCGGGCCCCCTTGTGGTGCGGGCCCCCTTGTGGTGCGGGCCCCCTTGTGGTGCGGCCCCCTTGTAGTGCGGGCCCCCTTGTGGTGCGGGCCCCTAGGCGGCCGCCTATGTCGCCTATGCCTAAATCCAGCCCTGCGCGTCTCCTAGTTTCGAAGATATTTGTGTATCTCCGTGTGAATAGGGCCAAAAAGTAACAAACAAAGCGACGGACGACCAACACACTTTTTAACTTGTTTGATATGTTTAAACTCAGGGAATCTTAAAATTAATTTAAAACGAATCCTTTAAAATGAAAAAGAAATTACAGCTTTAATAAAGAAAATAGGCTAAATCGGATTGTACGTGCCCTGGAAATTTCTTCGAGTTGGACCTCTACCTGGTTTATACACTGGAGGGTTGTTTTTCTTCAGAAAATGAGCGGAGCACCAAAATTCAAGGGTACACAAAATTAAGGTTTTTAATTTAATATGCGAGATTTTATCACCTAACCTCAAAGTGGGGGCACGTACAATCCGATTTTACCAAGAAAATATAATATGAATAATTATTTAAGAACGGATAAGTTTTATAGAATTAGAAATTAAAAATTAAAACTTACGGTTGAAAAGTAAAGTTGACATTTCAGTATTTTAGCTTGAGAGTCTTTGAATAATAACAAATTAAAATAATTAAGGGTGTAGTGTTTTTGATTGTTTGTGGCAACACTGCTCCGTGAGAGATGTGCTCCCGCGAGCGTGGTACCGCTTAGTTGTGTCTCGGGCTTGGTTATGTGAACGCCATTTTGGTTTTGTTACGTTCAATTGTATTCTTTTATTCTAAACTGTGTATTGTGTATATTTTATTGTGTTCGGTGTCGTATTTATTTATGTGAGTCAAACATAACAAATGGGATTTCGTTTCTTATATTGTACATAATATAAAGTAAGTTAAAAATTAGATTAAACCGAAAAAAAGAAAGAGAAATAATGAAGTTGATTCTTAGAATTGAAAAGAGTTGTTTTTGAGTTAAATGTTTTTAACTATCTTACATCCGGTTCTTGTTTTCACCTGTGGTAGGATATCGGCCATTTGTATTGATTCTCTCTCAGATTCTAAGAAGTTTGTCTTGCTTTTGTGTTAAAACTAAAGATGTAGTGTAAAAAAGTGGGGATTTGAGGATCTATATTTAAATTACTCGTATTATTCGGAAGAGCCAGTATTCCGTCGCCTTTCAACCGTGTTGTGTTTCTCATTACAGACGAATTCATTTAATTACAATGCTGATCTAGTTTGTTTTTTTATTCATTTATTTTAAATATTTCTTTTGTATTGCTTAACAGCTTTACAAGTACAAGCTACCTAAGATGTTTACTCTATGTACGATAACGTTACATACTATAAAATTAATTATGCTAGATTTGATATTGATGAAAATAGTACAAAATTTAAGATTTTAAAATTTTTAAAACGTAACTAATTTGTTACGTTCTATTTATAAATTTTGTTGAACTTATAATTTGATAATAAATTAAATAACAAAAAGGTCATTTATTGATTTTTCTAAAAAAAAGGCATTGTTTATGCATATTATTCCTTAAGTCTTTGCTTAAATGAATCCGTGCTTATCTTAGTATTTACTTAATAATACTTAAACTCGATTATGAGATAAACTTAATCACAGTTATGAAGATGGAGCTTAGAACAACATGGAATAATCACAACAGGTAAGAGCTAATATTATCATCTTTCTCTTAATATAATCTAAAATTTAGCACTTAGCTGTTATATAATGTGCTACCACAATAATGGAAATAATAATTCTAACCTTTTGATTAGAGATGTAAACAAACTGTTTTTTTCTGGTGTCGTTTTTTTCTAACAAAAAATGTGGTTTTTTTTCACCGATGCTAAGAAGGTATGTTTTTAACATAAAAGGCAGTTGCTCAGCATCAAAATACCTTAAATTAATATTTTACTTTAAAAATACAATGTAAATATATCCTATAGATTATTTTAAACATTATAGCATATAAATATTTTTTATGGAAAAAAAAAATACTTGTCATAATAATCTCCACCACTAACATAGTCGAATAAATTAACTGATTTTTCAATGACGCTTCAATGCCGTGTGACCAATCCGTACTAGAAGCTATAAACCACGAAAAATTTTTGCGCCGGAAGGTTACAATTGAACCTCATCAACAAGAGAAGGTTATAACTAAAATGAAAAGGGAACTACTTGTTCATTTCCCAAGACTTGGAACTGAAGAGTGGAAGTAATATTAATTCTTTTAATTTGTACAACCTAAACTTGCGAAACAGAAATATTTACAGCCAGAAACCTAAATAACAGGAATCAGTCTGGAAAATATTACAATTTTCTTCAAACAATTTTGAACTCTGCTGGGTTAAGACTTATAATAAAGAATACTAAAGAAACGGTTCTTTGTTTGAATAAAGTATTTTGATAGTTTAATTTAACTTAATAAGCTTCAATATTCAATAGGACTGATAATTTATTTAAGAAAAATACCTACTACTCATTATACCCCGGAGTATAAAATTAAAAAACTTTGAAATCATGAAAGCTGCATTATTCCCTTTATTGTTATAATAAAATAAAATAAAAATAGACTGTCATTTAAATTTATTAAATTTTTTCCTGTTTTCAATCAAAATTGTTTTTGATTTTTTTTTAACATGAATTACAATACACTTTTACATTAATGAAATTCTTTAGAAATATATGTGTACGTATATTATTATATTCAAAATTTAATACTGAATTCTAGCTAAAGAAAGTTATTTATTTTCTTTTTCGAGGTGTCTGTGTTCACACTAACGTTTTTAGTGTTTTTACGTCTTTTTGCAAAGGTGATTACTCAAAAATTGTTGAAGTACGAGCTCTCTTTCTCGCACTATTTTCTTGAAAGTGCGTGAAAAAATTGTGATCAAAACAATATTTCTTTTTATTAAAAAAATAAAAAATATGGAACTAGGCACATTAGTAAATTATTCCAATGAAAATTTGCTAAACAAAACGAAACAAAACAAAACTGATACGGTAAATAAAAACTAATAATATAACCTGTTGTTAATCACTACAACTATAACATGACTATAACCTTCCGGCACAAAAATTTTTCGTGGTATTTAGCTCCAAGTCGATCCGTGATCCCACAGATGAGGTTGAATATATTCTCCTAGGATTTTTTTTTTTTTTTTTTTCAATTATTTTTTTTACTCTTGACTTGCCCGAAACATGACAGTGTTAGTGCAAACAGGGCTTTCGCCGAAACCGTGCCGTGAGTCTAATTTCTTGACGATGGGTTTCTTCCAACAGCCAATTCTAGAACGATTCTAGAACCAATTCAGGATTTTTTAATGCGCATGCGTCTATGAGGACTGGTTTGAGATGGTTAGAGGTGGTTATGTTGGAACGATTTTAGAACTCTTTCAGAACTGCCACCTTCATGTTACCTGTCTTTATCTTGTTTTTATTTTCCTCTTCGTATCTCTCCACTTGTTTTGTTTATGTTCACTCAGAAATGGATTACTTGCGTGAACATATTCTATTGTTAAACTCAACAAAGTTTATAAGAATGCACATTAGGGAAAATCGTTTTTAAAGTTACAAATTTATCTCACTGGCATTTCTGAATGAATATATTTCGCTCTCACATTTGGGATTCGTCAGGCTCGTAACAATCCTTTCTTCAGTGGCGAATCTAGATCTTGCGGGGCCCTGGGCGAGACAAAATGGCGGGGCCCCTAGGATAGAGCGGGGATTGCCGATAAAAAAAAATAAAGCAACTTATAACTTGATCCTATTTTGAGGCTAATTCCCTTCACTTAGGGCCAGTCAAAAGTTTTTCCTCTCAAAATAATTCAAAACTTTTAAAATAATTACAATTCTGCTTATGATTTTAATCTAACATATTATTTGAACATAACTAATCATCATTTTCTTTGCAAACGTAATCGAAAAGAAACATTTTTATTGTAAAAATTAAGCTTTGTTATACTTAACTTTTTATTCTTCTTCATGGTATTTTGGGTTTTATGGTTAAATTATCATTGTAAATAAAAAGTTAAGCTGTGTTATTTGTGATCAGTCCTATAATTTGAAATCTACACTCGTGCACTTTAAATTTACTCCCAGAATTCATATTCTCAGCTTATAACCTTCCATTTTAGTGCCGAGTTGTTAGTTTAATTTTCAAAGACACATTTTAGGGGGGGTCCGGGGGAAAATTTTGTAAATATGACCTCTCAAAACAGCGTTTTTATGCATCTCTGAGGTACAGTTTCTCTTTGACATCAATTGGTAAAATTGCACTAATTGGCCCAATTATTTCGTACTGTCTGATATACTTAGTTTTTTTTACTATTCCTTTTTACAGGATTTATCTTTTTTACATATCTCTGTACATTGTCAAACGATTAAGGTTATGTAGTATCTCGATAAATTCAGTGTTTTATTTATTTGTTTAAAATAAAATACACGAAATGTCACGTTTTATAGGGTAATGATAGAAGGTTATTGTTAGGTCAGGTCAAAAAGTACTAAACTCAACTTAACCTTACCATAACCTTCCATACTTTTACCTAATATTAAAAAATATTGAATACATCGAGATGCTACAACCGAAATAGTTTTTGTAATGTAAAAAGGAACAGTTTGAAAAAAACCGAATTAAATTGGATGTTAAGATATAGGTGGGGCACATAAAGAAGATTGACCCCACAGAATAAATAACAAAATCGTCATCATTTTGAAAAGGGGGAGGGTGAGAAAACACTAGGACGTTAACTCACTTAATTTTATATGGAGCGGCGGGGCCCCGCGGGCTATCTTAAACATAAAAAAAATCAATCTATATTTTATAACTTATTTATTTGACTTTTTTTTATAGCGGGGGGCCCCGCGAAAAGGTAGTTAGGTATTAGGCTCTACCATGTAAACTAAATTCAACTGAATTTTATAATTCTAATATTTCATGTTTTGTACATGGCACGGGGCCCCGCGGACAATCTTCACTATGAACTATAAATTTGCCTGTAAAGTATCAGTATTTTATTTTAATTTTCTATGGCGCGGGGCCCTGGGCGGTCGCCCCCCCCTGGATGCGCCCCTGCCTTTCTTTTAGTTTCAGTTGCCCATTAAACATTTGTTTGCATAAATTGTAATTTTTTTAAACATTAACTGTTACATCATATAAAAAGTACCGGTGTGGAAATTCCACACATGACTTCCATGAAATGTTGTGGAGTCAATACGCGATACACCCATTTTCATGGAAGTAAAAACATTAAAATTCCAATATATCCAAAACCGCTTGTGCCCAAAAAGTATTGGTACAATCTACCAAATAGGACACATAATATATACCTACCCCAAACGAAATAGAAATCAAATAATGTCTACTGAAGTTATCGTCGACAGACCGATTTCGTGCTTAAGTGACTACAGCTTCGAAACGTCGTGAGCTACGATGTTCGGGTTTGTCGCCATCAGTTTTTCCGACAAAAGTTGTAAAACATGCCTCAAACCGCATCTCAATATGATATCTTGAAGCGATGTGTTATTAAAGGTTTAGTTACATACGAACGTACATACATACGTACGCACAGACGTATATCAAACGGATTTTTGTGATCCCCGAGTACGTAAGACCCCCCCTTCACAGAGATCTCGGAATCAAGTTTCGGAATTCAAAACTACAAAAAAGAAAATTATAAGAACAATTTATCTGGTTTTTTTATCTTGTCTGTAAATCATCGGCGGATTTACAGACAAAAAGATCGGAGGTAATTCTTATAAAGGACTCAAAGTCGCTATGAGAAATTTTAATTATCAAGAGGAATAAATATATATAAAATATGAATTACATTTTATTATTCCAATATACTATCATGATAAAAAATAATACGTAAAGAAGAAAGAAGTAGTATAAATATTAACTATGGAGAGAGAAACAAAACACGCTAGGAAACAGAAATATCAGTAAAAGAAACGAAAACAAATGTTAGGTTATAGTTGAACAGAAGTAGTAGTGTAACCTACACGCCTCCGTATATTAGTATTAGTAGTTCTCGTCGAGTTCCTGCTTCAGTCCGGGAACTGTTTTCACGGTTCTAGGACTGTCTCAGAACCGTTCGTCTTTCTGTTGGAACGCGGGACTAAAAGTTCCAGAACCGTCCGAGAAGCGTGTAGGAACGGTCATTCGATACTCCCGGCAGTTCTAGAACCGTACCAGGCTCTGTTGGAACAAATCTGATATTCTTCTCTTTCCGTTTGATCTCTCGGGGAATCACAATGTTTTTTTTTATCGGTAATTAGGAAAAGGATTTTTTTTTTTTCGGGAAATTTTCCTCGCCCTATCATAAGGGATTTGCATTAATTATTTTAAATAATTCACAAATGAAGTAATACAGCTGGGTTTCCAGTATCGAGGCTGGCCAAGTGCGGGATCTAGAATAAAATACAGTAAAATCCCAGCTATTCACAAAAACAAATAATGCCTGTCTGTAGAAGTACAGTAGGAACTATATTATCCATTAGGAACTATATTACCCATTAGGAACTATATTATCCATTAGGAACTATATTACCCATTAGGAACTATATTATCCATTAGAAACTATATTACCCATTAGGAACTATATTACCCATTAGGAACTATATTATCCATTAGGAACTATATTACCCATTAGGAACTATATTACCCATTAGGAACTATATTATCCATTAGGAACTATATTATTTATTATGAGAGTATGTGTTAATCAGGGAAACTGACAACGCTTTACGTCATAAAGCACGCCCTCTCCTATCCTCAGACCCTGGTGTGGCTCCCTATTTCTAGTAATTTAAGTTATAACTAAAAAATAAGAATAACTAAATGGGAAAGTAACAAAAATTGTGCACCTAAACTAAACATTTTAATTTTATTCATCTTAGACCTGATTAGGGTTACCATATTTCAAATAAAAAAAAACGGAGGACATTTTTAGGGGGTTCCGGGGATCCACCCCGGAAACTTTTGAAAATTTAAATATAAAATGGTGAGAATTGTTGCTATCTGAGATCAAATTTTGATATTAATTTTAATGAATTTTGTGCAAAAATTATTTTTTAAATAAACTGATACATATTTCTTTTTAAATTTGTATTTAAAAAGAAAATTGTACATTGACCTGTACAGGGTGGCCACGATAAACTGGCTCACCCAGTTATCTCTTTTATTTTTGAAGATAGAGAAAAAATGTAAATGGTAACTCACCTTGGATTTTCGCGTAGTTTTATAATATGATTTCAAAAAATATATTTATCTCATAGTTTCGGCGTTATCTCTCTCAACTTTGTAATCTTAAATGTTAACCTATATTTTTTATATTTCTTTCTAAAATTAGATTGCTTTTGAAGAAAAATGTGCCTTGAATCAACAAATTCGGTTGAGAATTGACAGAGATATTCAGTTTTCATATAGCAAAAATGCTATCTAAGTATGTAAAATACTAAATTTAAAAAAAAAAAATATATATGTCCTTATTCTGTTTATTTCACTTTGTTTTCCACTTACTAAGGTTAGTTGAATGCATTTACTGATCAAAAGTCAATCCTTTTTTCCATTCCATTCAGGAACATCGTTAATATGGACCTCTTTTGATCAGTGTGTCGACCACCTTCCTTTACTCTACAGTTTCGGAAAGGAATGGAAAAAAGGTTTGACTTTTGATCAGTAAATGCATTCAACTAACCTAAATAAGTGAAATAAACAGAATTAAGATCATTTCGTTTAATTTGCAATTTCTTTGTTACAGTACTTTACATACTAAAATTGCATTTTTGTTATATTGAAAACTAAATATCTCTGTCAATTCTCAACCGATTTTGTTGATTCAAAGCTCATTTTTCTTCTAAAGCGATCTAATTTAAGAAACAAATATAAAAAATATAGGTTACGATTTAAGATTACAAAGTTGAGAGAGATACCGCCGAAACTATGAGATAAAAATATTTTTGGAAATCATATTATAAAACTACGTAAAAATCCAAGGTGAGTTACCATTTACATTTTTTCTCTATCTTCAAAAATAAAAGAGATAACTGGGGAAGCCAGTTTATCGTGGCCACCCTGTATATTCTCTGCTGTACATAGGCTAAGGTTATATAACAGATTAAGTTATATTCAATCTGTAGCATTTTATTTTTAAAAAAATAACAAAATTAAATGGTAAATAAGTCTTATTCTTATTTTGTGTATTGTAATTTTACTTTCTCATAATATAAAGAGAAAATATTGTGATGGCGCGAAAATTCGATTTTGATGGATTTACACGTTTTGAGGTCCCAAAAAAGTGGGTCATACTATTTGTTAAAATAATTTTATATGGTTTCCAAGCTTATTACTATAGGCATAGGCCTACGGGCACGAGCCTCCTAAATATATATGGGGGAATATTTATCTTTTTTTCACCAAAAGAACAGATTTCTATTTGTATAAAATTAACCCGGGAAATGTATATTTTTTTTCATTCGTATTATTTATGATTTTATAGCATCAAATAACTATATTATAATTAATAAATAGTGATTGAAACTAGAGATGAGTTAATGTAAATCCAAGATTAAAAATAACCGAATAAATATATATATGAAATAAAAGTCCAAAAATGCGTCATACTATTTTTTAAAATAATAACATATATTACTTTCAAGCTTATTACTTAAGGTACAGGCCTATGGGCCCGAGCCTCCTATGAGCCCTCATAAGACGAAATATTACATTGATATTTATCTTTTTTCCATCAAAAGAACAGATTTCTATTTATATAAAATTTTTAAATGTTTTGGCGTTTTATTTTTGTAGAAATAATAATCTAAAATCAGGGATGATCGAGGAGAAATTTTTTTTTGACATCCAGACTCTTCGTCTTCTTTTACTATTGCCATGTTTTACTAACTCACCAATGATAATAAATAAGCCGGCGCTTATACCGCGTTTTGATAGAACCATATTACAAAGTTAATGCAAGTGCAATATAGTTTTATTTAGTACTTGATGATGTAGTGTACAAGAAAATAATGAAAAATAACTGGGAACAAGGACAAACGTTTGCAAACCCCTGTTTGTCGAGAATGCGCGTCCGGTGTGGACGTCGTGTTTGTGGTTGTTTGCAAACCCTGTTTGCGAATGCGCGGATGGCTTAAAATGTAGTCCATTTAAATACGAATCCAACGATATAAAAGCTGATTTCCCGGGAAAAATCTAGTTCTTGAGAAAATAGCTTTAAACGCGGACCGAGAGAGGCCGGGTTCGATTTCTCGCCCAGGAGAGGTTATTTTTATGATAAATAAGTGTTCAATAATAATTAAATGTACCTCAGAAAACTAATAAGCGGAAAGCACTGGGCTAAACAATTATGAACCCGTATATGAAAAGTTTGTCTGGGTTGTCTCGGACCAATTTTTTAATTTATTATATGAGGTTTTGTTTTCAATTAATTTTAAAAGGGTTTTTATTTGAATTAATAAGGTAATAAGGGCTACGTTTGTAACACTAGTAAATTACTGAGTATAATTTTCTGAGCATTGTAAAAACTGGTGGTTTTACCTTTTTAGGGGGTTTTCAACAGGGAGGAAAAAACCCGATTAAAAAACGGGTGGTTTCCGGGAAAAACGGGTGATATGGTAACCCTAAGCCTGATGAATAAAGCTATAGGAGGCCGTTTCTATAACTTAGAAATTTCCCTATTCATGTGATTATACATCAAAATTTGTAATGCAGATGCGCACGCAGCCTGTCAACGTGAATCTGTGACTTTGATTGTTGTGAAATAAAATGAATGCTAATTATTTAGTGTGTGATATTTTACAACTCAAAACTGTTGTTGATATATCAGTGCGTTAGGTTATGCGTTTATATTTCAAAGATCCAAGTAAAAATTAAAGCAAGTTAATATTGTTTTCATTTTCGTTTTCGGACTGAAATAACTTTTATTGGAGTTTGAAGGTGTTTTACCGCTTAATGTATTTTATTATATTTTTATTTCGATTGTAATAATTTAGTTTTTGTTGTTGTTGTTGTTGTTGTTATACAACACATTTTATAAAATAAGTTTTTATAAATAATTACTAATGAAATATAATATATAAAGTTACTTTGTATAACTTAGAAGTTATAAGTATTCTACATTTTTAATGAAATTTGAAAAAAACAGCAACTAAATTTCTTCAGATCGATAACATAGCTTCCTTTACCTTTGAGCTAGGGAAGCAAAATATTTTAAAAATGAAAAATTTCTTCTACTTAATCATTTTCACATTAGCACTCGACAACTTTTCTCTTTTTTCATTTTTAATAAATCTGTTTAAACAAAAAGAAATAATGCTTTAAAAACAAAAAGGGGGAGTAAAAATGTAAAAAGTAATTTAAAAAAAAATGTAACCTAAGACATAAAAGAAAAAAAAACCATAATAATAATTTAATTTAACAATAATAATAAAATGTCTACGTCTTATCTGCCTTTAATAATTCTAATTTAATTAAAATTGGTTACCAAAGGATATTCAAATTCTTTATTATTTGATAAGGTATTAAATAAAATTTATATTTAGAAGAATCCAAGCAAAAGGCGCATTGTTAACAATATAGGATTTCGTTATAATATCAGAGGAGAGGGTAACACAAGCTTAGAATTCAATTCCCAGTGCTGAAGTATTAAAATGTGACTGCTAAACTTCCAAGAATAAAGTCAACAATTCTTCGCTGTTGTATTCTCTCGTCTCGAATGTTAAATAATTCCGAGAGCTGCAGCTTTGTATCAGGTTCCGTTTAATGAAATCTTAAACAGCTGTAAATCCTCTTTGCCTTTTGTGTCGCTTCGAAGAAGAGAAGGAAAATAACAAAATCAATAAGAGACTTGAGAAATTGAAACTATTTTGACACGAAACCACTCGCGAAATTATTTATTTTCAAATTTTTTAATTAGTTTAAAAAAGTCCCCCCCCCCCATCACGAGGCGTTGGCTGCTATCTCGTAATAGAAAAAGAAAAAAAATCGGTGTTGGGTAAAACCTCCAAAAAACTCAATGTTAGAATTCCATCATCTGCAAGACAATTTTTAGAATGACCTTCAGATGTTCTTTGATTATACCAGGATGCGACTAGAGATGTTATTTCTACATGCTATATGTTGTAGGCATCCATAACCAAAAAATGGAATGTCTAATAAGTTATTTTTACCAAATATAATGTTGGAGAGACTGACAAGCGGAACCAAATAAGTTCCGGTGATGTACTTGTAACTGAGAGCGGCAAATCCCATTCTTAAAGCAACAGTCACCTGTTGTCGCGTGACTGCTCGAAATCGTTTGCAAAAAATGCGGATCTATGAACTCTATGTATTGGGATGAGACGCGTGCAGTCACTCGATTTCACAATCCCATTTCAGAGGGAAACAGCCGCCTGTTGTCAAGTGACTGCACGAATTCGTTTGCAAAGAATGCGGTACTATGAACTCTATGTATTGGGATGACACGCGTGTAGTCACTCGATTTCACAATCCCATTACAGAGGGAAACAGCCGCCTGTTGTCGCGTGACTGCTCGAAATCGTTTGCAAAAAATGCGGATCTATGAACTCTATGTATTGGGATGGCACGCGTGTAGTCACTCGATTTCACAATCCCATTCCAGAGGGAAACAGCCGCATGTTGTCGCGTGACTGCTCGAAATCGTTTGCAAAGAATGCGGATCTATGAACTCTATGTATTGGGATGACACGCGTGTAGTCACTCGATTTCGCAATCCCATTCCAGAGTGATCAGTCGCCTGATGTCTTGAGAAGTCGGCTGCTCAAAATCGTTTGCAAAGAACGCGGATCTCTATTTAAAGGGAACAGTCACGTTTAGTCGCTCATTTTCACTCCCATAGAAAGACCGGCAGTCAACACATCAACAATACAAAGACAGTGAGTTATAAGACTAAATAATCCCTCATC
Source organism: Gerris lacustris (assembly GCA_951217055.1). Classification (NCBI taxonomy): domain Eukaryota; kingdom Metazoa; phylum Arthropoda; class Insecta; order Hemiptera; family Gerridae; genus Gerris; species Gerris lacustris. Next base: position 148,040,896 of record OX578276.1, on the reverse strand, counting down.
TTTGAAACGCATTTGGGTTGATGATACTTGGAATACTTTTGACAAAAAATAAATATTCTTCAAAATGATAGCAATGGCTTCTTTACTTTCGGTACCTTCAGAAGCAATATGATTTTAAATATTTAAAGTAGAGATAAAAGTAAATGTGACATTAAAGAAAACGAAAAGAAAATAGACGAAACCTTCTAACTGTACTCTTCACTTTGGCTCACTTCTTTACCAGGGAATGACATGTTTTGAAGGGTAATTTGTCTGTTTCTTGTCAAGTTTCTTTGGTGTGGTTTATTTCGCGTTAAACAAAGCAACTTCAAATACCCCTAAACACTTAATTTGGAATCATTTGTTTTTTATTTGAAAACTTTGGAACCAAGAACCTTTGTAGAGGAGATTGTCTTCATTCTTTAAGAAAATCTTTGGGAGTTGTACAATAAAAAAAGTCTCACTTTACTTGGTACAAATACAAGTAGCTGTCAGTTGCAGTATGACCTACTTTTTTTCTTGTTTTAGCTATTTACGTATTTTTATAATTACGATTTCATCCTAAAAAGGAAACTCCTCTCCTAGACACAGCTAGAAATTAAGCGAAATTCATAGAGACATACTACGGAAAAGGTCATATATAACTTAGATTCCTTTTCTAGACCAGTAGAAGTAAATTTTATAACAAACAATGTAGATTGTAAAAAACATTTAGATTATATACAATTCCTTGCACTTGTTTTAAGGAATCCCCACCCCCTCATAAGCTATGGCGTTATCCCCTCCCCCTTTCCAGGTTTATACATCCCGTTCCAGTTTTAAACTCCCCATTCCAGTTTTGAAAAAGCGATAGAACGCTTTTTGAGGCACTTTAGCGCTACTTACCTTTAGAAGTAATTTGTGACATAAATTGTAAAGATCAATGCTCCCTACATTTTTGTCAACAATTTTTTTCTACCACTTGCGAGATTAACAAAATAAAAGAGTTCCCCCCTCCACCTTCCGAACAGTCCCGCAAAGTTGGAGTTAACTTTTTCTCATGTGCCCCAAACGATTCATGCAAAAAGTTTTGTCACACATATTTACTGATTTACTGTCCCACGATGCTTTGAAAGAATTTTACAATAAAAGTTGTCCACAAAAAAAAAAAAAAAAAAAAAAAAAAAAACCACCCCAAATGTTTAAAATTTGTCTCAATCGTACGATTTATATTGGTCAAAATGGCAGAATAATATCGACCTGACTTAAAGATTGTATAAGAGCATTCCAAAAGGAGGATACAACAAATCTGCTTTAGCAGAACTCGAAACATATTATAGTTAATTTTGAACGGACTGAAGAAGTTTTAGTTAACGAATTTTGATTTATAAGGCCTTTATCGACCATTATCAAACCCACGCAGTAAAGAGGTGTATAATAAGGGCTTTCAATTTTGTTGTCGGTCCTAAAATAGTTATTTATGCACCTAGGGAGTAAAGTAAGCCATTATTCTCTGAGCGAAAAAGTTGGTTCTTGAGGCGAAGCCGAAGGAACCATGGTCCCTAAATCCCGAGGCGAAGCCGAGGGAGATAATTATCGCGAGATGAATAATGGCACTTAACTCACGAGGTACATACAATATTTTATCACCAGTAGGAAGAAAATATATTTCGTCCATTGCACAGTTTTTATTTATTATTTTAATAAATAACAATAATTATTAGCACTTTTAATAGCTGATATAAGAGATTCAATATTAAAAAACCAAATAAGAATTGGAAATAAACTCAAATAAAAGGTTATTTAGACGCAGGTTATAAACAAAAATGAACATGGTCAAAATAGCGCAGGGCCGCCAACCTGATTTCAACAACTTCATTACATTATAGCCATTCATTTCTACTATTTATAAAATAATTAAGTTGCAATCTTTACTTTTTTGCCCTACTTTACTTTTTCGCCCTACTTTTACTTTTTCTCCCTACTTTTTGAGTCCAGGGATGAAAAGACCTGTTTTAGTCCCTCTAAACTATTTCAAAATCATAACTTTTTTTTATTAACCAAATGTATTGAGTTCACGGTCACTGGACTATCAATAGACATCGTTTGGAAAAATTCACCGGGAAATTTAGGAAATTAGTTGGGTAAAAATCTCTTTTACCTCCGGCGGGGAGAAAAAGTGAACTTTCCTCCCTAGTTTACAAGGAGGGAAGTTACTCATTGCACCCGGTCGGGTTAAACAGGAAGTAATGAAAAATAAGGGAATCATGAACTCTCATGATTCCCTCCAGTGTTGCCCTAGATAAAGCACAAGTAAATAAGGTTGGTGCTAATACACATTTCATTTACTAACTTTCGTTTAATGTCTAAATCTCTAATGTCATCTTCACACATGTCATGTAACCTCCACAACGGTTACCATAGTGATTCAGTAAAAGAAACAAACAAGTTAAAAGTGGAAACATAATTTCTAAATGTAGATTAACTAATCCATATTATTTAAATACATCAGTTGTCAACACCATTCAATACACGACTCAGCTTCCAGCTGATTCTCCCATTTAATTTTAGCATTGAAATTCAAATCATTATTATCTATAATTTAATTTTAACGTGATTATACTTACTTAGGGAATTGTTAATATTATATCTAACTATATTTTTTTTAAATATAAATATAAACCTGTGTATTTTTTGTTGAATAACGTAATTTAAAATTAAAATCTTTCCATATTTTTTTCTCCCTTCTGGAGGTAAAATCTTGTACGTACTTTGGGAGTAAACATCACCCTCGCGATAATTAACTCCCTCGGCCCCGCTTCGGGAGTGAACGTTATGGTTCCCTCGGCTTCGCCTCAGGAACCAACTTCATCGCTCAGGGTGCACTTACTTTCCTCCCTTGGTGCGTAAATAACTATTTCGATGGGAAAATATTCGCCCACTTACATCAAGGATCACGAGCTTGGAGCATTATTACGATTTTATTCTTCTCTTCGATTGTAAACATAAATTCAACATTATTTTATAATTTTACAGTTAACGAGATGAGAGTTCTTTGTTTCTACATCCCACAAAATGTAGATCAGCTGTATTTTCAGGGTATCGTTGATCCATCTCGAAACCCCTGTCTGTCCGTCTGTCGCTCATTGGTTTATATTTCCCCATCCGCTTAAAAAGTTGAAATTTGAAATACTGGCGTAACTTTTTGGAAACCCACACATAGGAAAAATATAGAGAAGATAAATATCTAATATGCGCATGCGCAATACACAAAATAATGTGGTAATCTCAAATATTTTTACTATAATAAATATATTATATCAAGAGTTAAGGATTCGAGAGTTTTATTACTATATATTTAGTATTTTAGTGACAAGGGTAAATGCAATGTTTTATCCGGTCCTTCTAGATTTTCATGTATTATTTTCTCCTAAATGTTGCTTAAATTGTTTCTTCTTTCATCTTATATTTCCTTTTAGATGAGAAAATCTCTTTTTCACTTTGTTCCTTACACACACTCACACAAGTGTGTGTGTGTTCTGAATTTCCACAGATTGAGCTCAAATTATATGGCACGTGACTTTTCCTCTATTTTCTTTCTTTCTGGTGTTTTTGTCAAAGCAAGCAAAGAGTTAAGAATAATGGAAGTCGACCGTTCCTTTGCCCGAAGCTTTTTCATATTAGAAAATTCCGAAAAAAATGATATAATAACGTGATACAGTGTGACACGACTAGCGCTGTTTACTTTCGTTTGTTGTAATGTAATTTATTAAAATGCAATTTTACATAGGATTAATTAGGGAAATCATAGTTTCCTTTTGATATTATAATTACAAATTATGTTCCTGATTTCCGTTGAAATTATTTCTGGATTAATATGTTCTAAGACCACTTCAGTTGGTACCACTGGAATGAAAAACTCATTAAGTTTTGTTTACATTGGTTTGAGTTGGTATCAGCTGTTTGTTTAGTCAATTGTTGTAAGTGTTGTTTAATGGCTGAATTTGAACAGGAAGCATTATGTGTGTTGGATTATCACCTTAACCAATCAGATTTAATTAAGATCCTCCTAGCAATCACTCTATTCGCAAGTGGTACTTGAATTTTAGTAATGGCTGAATTTGTAAAATGAATTCAACTGGAAGGCCATCAGTGAGCAATGACGTTGTAGAGCAGGTTGGTAGCAGAGAGGGTTCCCATATCAGACATTTATAATTCAGAGTACCTGTGATGAAACTTGTATAAGTTTTCCTTAAAATGTAACCATTTTATTTCTTCGTATGATAAATAAAACTACATTTATGTACGCTTTATATCATGAACACCATTTGTAATAACCCTGTATAAAATTAAAGCTACATAATAATAGCAATAGTTTGCGCACATTTAAAATTGAATTAAAATAAATTTGACTTTTAATTTAAATCAAATTATAATTATTATTAACTATAGGAAACAGACAGAGAAAAATAGACTCCAGCGCGGGGATATGAACCACGGGCCTCTATATTTCCAGTATAGCGCTCTAACCAACTAAGCTACGCAGGAGAATGAATTTCTCTGACGTTAATGATACCTTGACCCTAATTTAAAGCTTTCAATTCTTCCACAAGTCTGAGAAGTCAACATTAATGACAAAGAACTCGACCGAGAAATAACGCTTATAATTATAAAGTACCCAATTAGTATCTGTACCTTGTACAATCAATTAGAAATTTATATTTTACGATTTTTGTAGTATGCATACTGCGGAAAGACTAAATTTGAATTTAAATCAAATTATAATTATTATTAACTACGGGAAACAGACAGAGAAAAATAGACTCCAGCGCCGGGAGCTGAACCACGTTCTATTATTAATATTGACTTCTCAGACTTTTGCAAGAATTAAAAGCTTTAAATTCGGGTAAAGGTATCATTAACGTCAGAGAAAATCATTCTCCTGCGTAGCTTAGTTGGTTAGAGCGCTATACTGGAAATATGGAGACCCGTGGTTCAAATCCCGGCGCTGGAGTATATTTTTCTCTTCTGTTTCCCATAGTTAATCATATTTATAATTTGATTTAAATTAAAATTTAATCTTTCCGTAGTATGAATACTACCAAAATCGTAAAATATGAATAAATTTGACCTAACTGCCAATCGAAACAAGTCCAAACAAGCAGATTTGAGTCATGTTTTTAGATAAAGTTCCAGGTTAAAAAAGATGCACAGTTAAGAATTTTTAAAGTTTGGAGAATGAAGGGAGTTCAATGTACCCACATAATAGCCTGGTAAACTCCAAACCATTATGTGGAATGTGGCATCCTGTAACGAAGGACCGTGTTTGCTCACTTTCATTACATTTAGGTCGTAAGGAAGTTGTAGAAACACTACAAAGGTTACAATGTCTTGCCTGTTTGGCGCAACCGAGAATGCGAGACTGTTAATAAATTGCCTTTTTAATACCAATTTGTCGCTAATACGCTTTAGCCCGTTCTTGCGTTTGTTTGTGGTTTTTATAGACTAATTTTCGCACCTTTTCCACATGTATGTGCTTTTAAGAGATCCTTTGAGACGTAAAAGTTTTTTTCTCTACAGAAAACAGGACATGAGTTCTGTATTTAGACAAACTTTTTTCTAATAGGTTTAACAGGGTTTTACAAGTTTAACCTTGCTAAAAGGTAAACTTTAAAGATACTTCGTTAGTACTTTTTAGGGTTTTAGCGATACTTCTCAAAACCATCATGCCGAGGGTGATGTGTCCGTCTGTCCGTCGCTCTTTGGTTCATAGGGCCCGAACCGTTTAAGCAAAAGTGCTGAAATTTGATACACTGGTGTAACATTTTGACCCAACCACAGGAAAAAATATACTGAAGTTCAAAATTAAATATGCGCCTGAAAAATTCGCAAAAATGTGGTAAACTTAAAAAATTACATTTTTTTTAAATTTTTGAGTGGGGTATCAAATGAAAGCTGCTGATGAGTAGGACGCAAATATATACATAATATATGCTTTTTTAAATTTTGCATTCCTAATTGGGTAAAAAAATCAAAATATACCCAAAAATAATTCCCCCCCCCCCCCCCCCTCCTCCCAACCACTATATAACGGCTGGTCCTAAAATTTCGAAATAATTCATGCTAATGCCTTATTGTGGGGCGATGAAAATTCCGGGAGTTCATCCAGAATTTTAAAAAATTGCCAATTTTGGGCGTGAAAATTTGAAGTACGCCCAAAATTTTATTTTTGTATGGCGGCTTGATTTCAAATTAATTTGGTAGCGGATGCTCAGCGTAAAGGCGGAAATACACATGCTAGTTACTCGCACAACGTACGAGTAGCTCGCAGAAGAGTGCTACTGGCATGTGTATACATCAAATAGCATGCGAGTAAATCGCACGAGGTTTGATTTTTGTCTTGCCAGTAGCACAAGTCGAGGGGAGGGGGAACTGATAAGGCACGTGTAAACAGGCCTGCCAGCGCAAGGTTACTAGTAGCTAGCACTAGTCTCCCTCAGCCCTTCAGTCTTCAGTTGTGTTCCTTCCTTTCGCGGGTGTCTGACAACAACTCATCAACTTTCTCCGGAAGCATTCGCAATTGATTCCTAAAACCATTGACTTCCCCGAACCGCATTTCATTAAGTAGGCACTGACTCGCTCAATTTTCTTAATTCCCTTCTAGCTTTCCAATCTTTTACCCACATTTTTCGCTATTTTTATTATTTTTCAAATGTTTTAAAACACAATTCTTTGCAAGTAACTGAACAACTGGTTAATTTAATTCCGCACCGATAGATTCATAATGTACATTAAAACAAAATTAATACAACTATCAGAATTAATTAAATCAAATACAATTATTTAATAATTTATTCCGGCTAAGAGAAGGCGAGAAACGTGTGCCTGTCTCAAAATTAAAACTGTGACTGGAATGTGTATTGTCTTGTGCTAGTAGCTCGCAAAAGACCTATCATCCGGATGATACTAGCATGCTTTTTCACTGGCAAATGTACACAGCGTCTGCAGCATGCCAGCTACTGACATGCTAGTAACTCGCCACAGGCATGCTTTTTTACTAGCATGTGTACCGCCTTAATGCGGTTAAACGGAGAGAGGATTCACATTCATACGAATAATAAGCGGCTAAAAACAAAATCTTTACAGTAAAGGTAATCTGCACAGGGCTTTCCCTCTAGTGGTGGGATGAATAAACAGTGTATTATTTATGTATTTTCTTGTATGATAATTTAATAAAAATTCTTAATCTTTAAAAAAAAAAAAAAAAAAAAAAAAAAGGTACGGTCTTGCGGAAATCGTTTCACAATGGAACGATTTCAGAAATGTAGCACTAAGGACTTGGTCTCAGTTACGCGTGCGTGAAAATTAACTGATAAAGTAAACTTAAACTGATAAGGCGACGACAGCAAAAATAACGAATTAGAATTGACCAGATGCCATATTTCCAATGATAAATAACTCCGCTACCTAAAAATAATAATGTAGTAATTAAATAAAATAATAATTATGTAGTACTTTGGGACAAAGGAATATCCAACTTCTGTTTCAATAATGGGAGTAACAGTCTCAAGAAGAACATTCCGTACATTCTTTAGATTGTTACTTCCCTCTGTTTTTTGCTAAGGGGAGTAACAATCTAAAGAAGTGCCATTAATAATAATAAAACAGTTGGTTGTCCCTCCAGAACAGGGAAATTTCGACTGATGCAGGCAGTTTTATGCTCTACTTCATGAAATTTTTTTTTAATTTGCAATTAAACTAAATCAATTTTTACTTGTCCAATTTTAATGAAATGTTAGACCATAGATGGTCCAATTCTGTGTATATTGTTTCCTATTGCACATGCGCTCACAATCTACTTTTTTAAAGCTGTACTATAATTCTTTATTTTATTCTTATGTGACCATTCGTCTAGTGATAGGAAGCATGGAAGCTATGTTTTACACCAACTTTGGTTAACATGTTTTACTTATTTAGGATCCTCTTCTACTTTACGGTGACGAGGTAGACCAAAAAGCTGTGCATTGCACCCTGACCTGTCCGTGGACCAAGTGTGGCCACGTTGTTATGTTGAAGGGGCATTCCTCTTTGAGCCAGAGTAGATATTATGATGTCCATCCAGGCTGTCCTCTTTCTCCTTCTGGTCCTTCTCCCCTCACACTTGGTTCAAGAGCTGTTCTGAATAGTTTTTCATTGGTCATTTTAATTTACGTTTCAGAAAAATCTTAGTTTTAGAGTTTTTGACTGACCTAGGTGTGGGCTACATGGCCAATCCTAGTTTTAGGGTTGTTTTCCAAATTCTGCCTCTCCTTGTCATTACCTTTGACCTTCCTTCTATAGACCTTCCTTCTATTACTGTTGCTTGAATGTAGCTCAGGTTCTTTTTTGTCACGATTCGTATCCATACGTTAGTGTGGGCATATAAACAGTTTTGAAGACACTCATCTTCGTCTTCAGAATTTCTTCTGCTTTCCTAGAGAACCACCTATTCATGGCATTGAAAAGTTTTCCTTTACTCACTTATATTTGCCTCCAGCTCTTCCTTACCTCGCTGTCTGCACTTACCATCACTCCTATAGGTATTTAAAGCTATTCCACCTGTCATAGCTGCCCTTCACGAATGGTGATACTGTGCATGTGCTTTTGTGTCTATATAACCATGGCTAGAGGCACGGAATTTTCGCATAAAAAAACCAGAAATTTCGCAAGATAAAAATTTAAAAGTTCAAAATTTTGCTAAAATTCGCATATACTACATTATATGAAATGAAACAGCTTTTTTATACACTTACAATTTACCTTTAATGTTAATTAAAAGATAACGTTGTAATTTCATTATTTGACTTTTTTAGAGTCGCTCTTCTGTCAGTAACGACTACATTATATTGACTACTTTTATTGTACTACTTGACGGGAGTGGGAGATAAATAATTTTGCCGGGAGATTTAAATATTTTATTTAAAAAAAAACACTAATTGTTTGTTATACAGTGATACCTTGGGTTAAGAAATTAAATTCGTGTTACGATCTTCTAATAAGAAGGGCGTCGGAAACTCGCCTAACCCAGTTATTTCGAACCTTCAGTGAATGGAATGCCCAGATGGATACCCTCTTTTGTTTTCAACTTTTTACACTGAACATATTTGGTAGCTCCTTTGATCATTCAGCGAAATGACGTTGGCTTCTTTAGGTAATTGATAAATTTTAAGATTATTTTTCTTTATTGTTCGCTTGAATGCTTTGTTGAAAATACAAATTATTATTTATATTAATTGAAAAAAAAGTTTCTTGTTTCTTAAAGATTTTATTTGACTGCGGCGGCATTGAAAACAATTTTTTGTTAAATATGTATATGACGTAATTAATAAAAATGATCAATACGTACATTTCGCATCTAGTCGCAAATATAAGTAATTTTCGCATAAATTCGCGTCTATTTCGTAAAAACGAAAATTCCTAACCATGGCCTTGGTTTAAGAGGCGTTAATTTTGAGGTATCTAGATTCGACCACTTAAAAAGGAAAGACTATAGGACTCTTAAATTCTTCTTTTTTCTCAGGGGGGGGGGGGGGGGGGGAACTTGAAATATCCCTAACCTTGCTTAAGTCATAGTTCAGTATACATCTTTCTCGCTGGTCTTGTTTGTGAACAAAACTTTTTTAGGGTTTCGAAGTCGTACTCGAAGAAGTCGTATAGAAACCCTTATGCTTTTGGTAGTTCATCCGTCCGTCCGTCGCATCTTGGAGTATATATAATAATATCTCCCGACTTGCTGTAGCTAGAAATTTGAAATTTGGTTTGCAAGTTAAAATTTTTTCCCCAAAAACAGGAAAAATATTGCGAACTTAAACACATAAATTTCTTCGATCAGCGAGAAATTGCGAACTGATCGCAATATTATATATATATATATATATATATATATATATATATATATATTTTTTTTTAAATTTTTGAGTAGGGTATCATTTAAAAGGTATTGAAATTTATATCATAAATATATATCACGTTTCGAAAATGGCCGCCATTTTACCCCCAAAATAATTAAAACATAACGCAAAAAATCCCCCCCCCGCTACCCAATTAGGAAAGGTCCTAAAAATAAGGCGAAAATCACTATACTATAAAGCCGCATGGCTAACTCACTCACTCACTCACTCACTGACATTAATGTTTACCCACTTCCAGAAGAGCTAGAGACTTGAGGTTTGCGCCATTCGACGCGCAAAGTTCATATTGTGAACCAAAATAATTATAAAAAGTTTACTTTTCCCACTCCTTCCCCCCCTAAAAAAAATAAAAATGGCCGACGATTTTTTAGCTGTTTTGGGGCTTATTGCAGCTAAACGGTAAGTCGTATTGGAAAATGGACAGCACCTGCGGTAACTGATTTTAAAATATCTACAACTTTGGTTCTATGACTTTTTGTCGTATCTCTATCGGTTGTACCCTAAATAGTGTTTATTTTGACATATTTTTGTTTTTATTTTTTTCTATTTTTGACTTTGAATGGCCGTAATTTCTATAATTGTTGACCGATTTTATTTCTGATTGAGGCGCTTGAATCTCACACTAAGGCTCTTTAAATTGAGTGTATTTTATTTCATTAGTTCATCCTATTTGCTAAGAACATGAGAGTAAACTTTTTCCCGTCTGCTGTGCTACGTGACCACTTTTTTTGGTTTTTAATATTGTGTCGTATATCATTTGAAAGGCCATGATTTGTACATTAAACCTATTTTATTTGTTTATTTTTTAAAACTTTTGTTCACGTACTTTTGTACCGATTTATAATTTTGTTGTAGAAGAAAGGGTATAAATAATTATTTGCTATTAGGTTTTTTATTTATATTTATTTATTAGTTAAATTAATGCCTGTTAGTATTGTTTGTTTTTTAAAAATATAATTTTGGTACCCTTAGAGTACAGGAGTACAAATGACCAAATTTAATAGTTTATAATATAATATGATGTATATCGTTGTAAAACTCTTGAATAGTAGATTAATTTCTGTTCGTTCAATTTTGTGTTTTTTGGTTTTTTTTTTGGGGGGGGGGGGATAAATTGAAAAACTGTTTATATAGCGGCTTCTACGTGTTGTTTGCTGTGTTATTTGTTTATTAAATTATGTCCGTTGTTCTCATCCCCTCCCGTCACTCCTGTCATCCCATATTACTCAATCCCCTCTATAACTCCATAGTTAATCGCTTTCTTACTTTGCACTGTTAGTTAACTTAGTCATTTTTAGACTGCGAATAATTATAACTGTATTATTAACCCATCTCCTAAAAAATTACCAGATCTTACAAGTACCAACTACTATACAAGAGCCTGGCCACTCGACGGGCGAAGGCTGGCCGTAGGCCAGCCAAGACCGGCGAGTACATTAATATACAACTCTTTGGTCCAATAATATTTCCGGGAGTTAATATAAAAAATCGGTCCGAGACAACTCAGACAAACTTCCTCATATACGAGTTCATAATTACTTAGCTCAGTGTTTTCCATTTATTAGTTTTCGTAGGTAAATTTAATTATTATTGAACATTTCATCAAAATTTATCATAAAAATAACTTCTCCCGGGCGGAGAATCGAACCCGGGCTCTCTCGGTCCGCGTTTTAAGCTTTTTTCTCAGGAACTAGATTTTTCCCTGGAAAATGGCTTATATCGTTGGATTCATATTTAAATGGACTACATTTTAGAATTTTTTAATCAAAATCGTCGGAACCGTTTTCGATAAATAATTTTTTTTCAGAGTTTTTGGGGGTAGCGCCCCTAAACTTGGAGCTAAAATTCATTTCTCGATTTCGCCTCGGGGTATGATTTTTCTGAACATGTATGCCAAATTTCGTCAAAATCGGCCCAGTAGTTTAGGCCCCAGGCGTCTGCACAGACAGACGACAGACGACGGACAGACATTTTTTAAAAACCACTATTTTGGCCTCAGGGGACCTCAAAACGTGTAAATCCATCAAAATCTCAAAATCGAATTTTCGCGCCATCACAATACTTTCTCTTTATATGAGAAAGTAAGAAGTCAACATTTAGAAATTTTAGATTACCGTAACTATTATATTATATAGAGACCTAGGGTGCAGAATGACTAAAGTAGGGTGTAGAATGACTTAAGAAACCCTTTTTGTATCTTGCTTGCAAGTACTTGACGGGATTAATAATATTGAAAGATAATAATCTGATGCGGAACATCCTGTAGAGGACTTAGATCTGCAAAAGAGCTTATACAATTAACATGTAATGGATTATATGGTCATGATTTCTTTCTTATATCACATTAATTATTTAAATTTGTGTTATATATTAATAAGTTAGTAAGAGTTATCTATATTATTTTGTAGAATATTTTACAACTGTAATTTAAAGCTTAGGGAAGAAAGATGGAGTCTCTGAAGTATAAAAAGAATTCCCACCCTCATCAAAAATTAAACCCACAAAAAATAAAAATTCTTTAGAAATAAATTCCAAGAGTATTTTCAAGTGTTTTTTAGTCGACTAAGTATTTTAAAATTACTCTGACCTCAAGGCACTTACTTTATCCTTTTCCTTTCTAAACGCTGTTCTCTCCAAAAAGAGATTATTACGTGATAGTTGAACTCTCAAAGGACTGCGCAGCCTGTCTTCCTTTAAAAAAGTATTATGCATATATATGTATATATATGTATCTATATATATATATATATATATATATATATATATATATATATATATATATATATATATATATATATATATATATATATATATATATATATATAAAATGAGAAATGTTATACTGTAGTTAAAACTAACTCAAGTGATGAGTGTAAAACACAAGAAAGAGAAAATAATAAAAAAGGACTTTATATGTATAATAAAAAGTTTTATCAACTTGAAACTTGGAATAAGTGTGACTTCAAAGGAAATAAACCTCCCTGCAAATCATTTGAATACTTCAAAACCATTTGAAACTAAGGAAAATGGCAAAGAAAGAAAAGAACCTTGGAACCAGATGAATTATGGAACGGTGTTAAATTATGACAAAGCAGTCTGTACTCACAATCAATTTAATGTTCTTTTGGAAATTTTGCAACTTGAGATCATTTTTATAGTCTAATTTCCTCTCAAAAGGAACAATTTATTGAAAAAGAAAAATGTTGGGGTGAGTTTTACTTTCATTTGACCTTGTCTCATCATTACATAAATTACTCGTTACATAATTTTAATACCCGTTATATTCATTATGCACTGAATTCCTAACTTATCGTGAAAAATTTCCTAAAACATCGTGAATGTTGTCGTTAATGTTTGGGGGAAAGGAGCTTTATGTGTATGAGGTACAGTCAACTACATACAATAATACGATTAGATTCACAAGGTCTTACTGCTTGTGAGGTCTTTTCACTTGTGAGGTTGTACCGCTTGTGAGGTTTTACCACTATAGACTTCATCTTTTAAGTTTTCGGAAAAAAAAGAAGTGTTAGATCAAACAACAAGTATACAGAACCACAACTCTTTGCGCACGGTAATCGAAAAAAAAAATTGGTCCGAGACAACTCAGACTAAACTTTCTCATATAATCTCTTTCTTAAATCCTAGAAAATATGAATGTACATATTGAAATGTATACATATGGTACGTGTGTCGATCCGCTAGCTGTAACTCTAAACCTACCTTTAGAACCTTCTATGTGAAGTGAAAGTTCCACCCGGCTCTACCGTCTACTCCAATCATCCTTTTAAACTATAAACTCATAATGATAAACTATTAATTTGCTTAATATTAAATATTTATTGCATTAAGCTCGCTTCAATGATAAATCCATGCTACGCCTAGTTAATAGGTTTGTTTCGACCACACTTCAAACTAGTTTGAAACTGTCCGACGCATGCGCATTAGGAACAGGGCGTTCCAACGATGCCTACACTCAAATTCTGATTGACTCTGACTGTTAGTCGGTTGTTCCAACTAGGCTCCGATTGAATCACGGATTGGTTTCGAACCAGTCAGAGCAGTCAGCGTTCGGCGGCAGGGACTAGTAGTTTGGATTGGAGTATGGAGCTTGCGTGAACAGAAACGTAACCTTCCTCTTAATTGTTTTGGTTTTGCTCGCCTATTATTCTCCTTTCTCTTAAATTTATAGGCCTTTACATTCAACTCTTCTTACTTACTAAAATGTTTTTGTACGTATGCGATGATGAATTATTGTCCATATAATGACATTATCTAGATATTTCGGAAAAAAATAAAAATTGGACCTACAGTGTGTCCCAAGATTAGTATCCGATAGGAATAATTTTCTTATTTTTGGGTTTTCGAAACAAGTCATTCTTTATAAAAAAAGTCCTGCTTGTTCTAAAACCTCTAAAAAAGGTGAAATTTTATGGATTCTCTGTAAAGGGTGTTCTATTTTTTGAAAACTTCATAATATGACCAAGAGTAAACTACCCTTATTTTTGATGGTATCGAAAAATATTATTTAGAAAAGTGGTTCAGAATTGCAAAAAAGTTTACATATCAAATATTAATTTATTTTATGTTCGAGTTCAGGAGCGTTCCAACTCCAACAAAACGTAATCACCAATCAATTCCCAAATGAGCAATTATCGCGCATGCGCATTACGTCGATCTTGGACTAATTCGAAACTGATTCGTAACTGGCGGTTAGATCAAGCCTATTATGTTATTTAAAATGTGTTCAACAGGTGGTTGTTTTTCTTTTGTTTTTGATTTACAAAAAAAATCAGATTTATTTCCATCAATATCTCGGAAACTTTATATTTCCCGGTAACACGTCATATGTATATAGTTAGATTCGTATTTCAATGAACTAAATTTTAGAATTTATTAATTAAAATCGTCAGAATCTTTTTCAATAAATAATTTATCACGTTTTTCAGAGTTTTTAGGGGGTAGTGCATCCAAATTTGGAGCTGAAATTTATTACTCCATTTCGTCTCACGAAATAATTTTTCTGAACATGTAAGCTAAATTTCGTAATTTCAGCACAGTTAGTTTAATCTCCACGCGTCTGCACAGACGACAAAAATAAATTTTTTCGAAACTACTTTTTTGGACTCGGGGGGACCTCAAAGCGTGAAAAATCTATCAAAATCGAATTTATGTGCCATCACAATACTTTCACTTTATGTGATAAAGTAAATATAATGTAAATCTTGAAACCCGTTATTCTAATAACACCACATTTTGAAGTATAAGTTATGCTCGTACAGAATTATTTCCCAATTTTCTCGCATCGTTATTTTCAGCGTAAGGAGATCCAGTGACAGAAAACATGACCCTAAATGCACATGAGTATGCAGTGCATGCAGTATTGGAGTTGTAAATACAATGGTGTGTTTTACAGATTGCGTTTTACGAATTCCACTTATCTAAAAACGACTATAAAGAAAGATCTTAGAGATTCGTGGTTTTAGCTAAGCATTCCACCGCTAACCATGCCCAACAATTCAAAGATATAATCTCCAACCCGTCTCTCTGATCACCGGATCTCCTTTTATATTTCAAAACAAAGGCTTCCCAAAGACAACATTCCATTTATACCAAGTCAAATTCCAACCCCAAATCAATTAATTCCATAAATATCCAAGATATACAAAATCTTTCGTCCGAACTTATTGCTAACCATTTATGAAAGGGATCGATTTAGTCGAGTGGTAGGAGTTAGCCACTAATTCCAGCCTGAAATCAAGGTCATTATCAATATATCTGGAGATAACTCGAATCCATGGTAGATAACACGACATGTTTTACGCTGATAATCGTATAAAGTGGTTGTGTCTATTTATATAAAACTGTCAATCCGTTAAGCGTTATAAAATAATCCAATACATTATTGATGTTTATTGATCAGAACCTTGTCTCTGGAGTATCTCTGGAGTGGCAAAATTACTGGAGAAATTAAAGGAGCCCGACGCTAATAAGGAGCCAGTAGTTAAAACTTCTTTAAAAAAAAAATAAAAAAAAAAAATAAAAAAAAAAAAAAAAAAAAAAACTGTTCTTTTCACTTCAACGAACATTATATTGACGATTAACTTGGTCGTCATTATAGTTTTCAACCAAGTTAAAAAGTCAAGTTGAAAACATTTAACTCAGACATTACATTTTACAAAGTACTCTTCCGAATCAACAGTTTTTTCAAGTTCGTTGGGTGTGGTATTTGGGTTTAAAATAAGCGAAGAATTGGTACACCTTGTTACTAACATGAATAATGTTAAGAGAAGGCTCGTCCCACATCAATTTATATTTTTGATTTCACTCCAATCTGTGGACAAACGTAAAATTTCAACCACCAACCTATCTAGAGACGATAAACATTGAATTCAACTTGGCATATTGTAAACACGATTGACAACCAAGTTGATCGTCTAAAACGGCCTTATGAGAGAAATAAATATGATGCGATATTAAAATCAAAAGTGTCAGCAATGACCTTTACTATCAAAGAGCTATCATCGCGAGTGCGTCATCTTGTGACAAGCCATAGCTCTCAATGTGTTTGACGTGTGAACTATTATTTGCCTGCTGACGTATCCTATGCTATTTACCTGCGGAGGTACACCGTAGCATATAAGTTCATCTTAAAGTAGTTGTTAGATTACTCAATGTGCAGGGGGGACTATATTTATCCATAGGTTGTAAGAATAAATTGCGCTGGTTCAAACATGGAAAAAGATTGTTTGCTTAAAAGGGTTCTTGAATGAAAAATAAATTTAAAAGAAAACCAAAGGACCGTGTATTTTAAAATAATATAAAAATCTTGGAATAATAAAAAAACATTAAATGAAAATAATCTTATCTAGAGGTAGTCGGTGATGAATCGGTGTGATGTGGTGTGTTGTATGTCTAAGCTGGGTTGTAAGGCACAGCTGGGTTGTATGGCAAAGCTGGGTTGTATGGCGTAAAATAGGTGTATCTCGTACAGAAGAGATGTATCATTAAATCTGCCTGTTTGGCTGGTTACGGCATCAATCCCAGATAAGTGCACGTTGAGTGCGAAGGTGGCTAGATGCATGGACTAGCCACTAATTGAATAAGGTGAGTGCGACACTGACAGTTCAGCTGCTCGTAGTACACTGGCTAGGGGTGAGGGGGGCTCCATCCTCCTAGACGAGATTGTGTGGCGAATGCACATCGGACTTGGACCCTAGATAAGATTAATTAAACCTCTAGACAAAGAATAATCCTCCTAAAAACTGACTCTAAATAAAATAAATAAACAATGATAAATAACGCGAAACATTTATTTCGGGTATTGTTTTGTCCCAACAGTAGTTTTGAGGACTATTTAAAAATTTGGTTGATCTAGAGTCAATTTTGTATAGACATTACGAGTAGTGTCTCTGGTAGAAGGTAGGATGAAGTGACCAGCTCTCTGTCAATAGGGGATGATAGTGGGTAACAGCAGCATTACATAGATGTATTGTTGGTTTAGTCGGCTGTCTTGTCTCTCTCTCTCTCAGGGTTCGATTAAAGGGAAGCTGGATGCTCAAGTGTCACTGGCTTCCGTGATTTATTGAGATTTATTACAGCTCTCCTGTATTCTACACGTGTAGCAGACACCTGTTCAGGGAATCTACCTTTCTAAAGCCAATGTAATGCCTCTTGTGTCAGGGAGCATAGACCGGAAAAGCTATGAAAAAGAAAACACAGATCGAATAAAACTCAGTTAAGCGTTAAATTCTTTAAGATGGATTTCCACTTTTTACTCGTTTTAGTTGATAAATTTATATCTCCTTTTACCTCTAAACTTCCACCTTTAGGAGGGGAAAAAATTAAATCATATTTATAAAAAAATCATAACATTATATTCAGGATTTTTTTTAGGGTTTAGTAGATCCTTCTCGAAACCCTTATGCTGAGGGTGATGTGTCTGTCCGTCCGTCGCTCTTAGTTCATATCTCCTAAACCGTATAAGCTAAAATGTTAAAATTTGAAATACTGGCGTAACTTTTTGACCCACACATAAGAAAAATATAGAGAAGATAAAAATTTGATTTGCGCATGCGTAATTTGTAAAAATGTAATAAACTAAAATATTTGTATTCTTTTAATTTTCGAGTGGGGTATCAAATGAAAGCTCCTGAAGAGTAGGTTACAAATCATTTACTTTTTTTTTTTTTAAAGTACTTAGATACAAGTACTTCCCTGTGATTTTAAGATTATAAAGGTATTGCAATTAAATTTTAATTGTTGAAATGTGGACTGTTCAACAAAAGTAGCTTACATACGGTCTCGTATTAATTTTAAACGTCTGTGCAAATGTAATATTGATTACAAAATAAGTATTACCCCACTGGGAATTGAAATAGGTCCAAACCACACTTTAAATTCCCCTTGTGAACATTTGTCCAATATTAGAACGAGGGGAGGCTATTTGCCACACTAATTAGTTTAAAATTATTATCAGCTGTTTAAAGCATTTGTGATGGCGTGCTTGACATTGCCTTTCTTTACTGGCTCTATTACTAGTACTAGATACGTTGTAATACATCATATTTATACGTATTATATAAGTATATAGGGTAATATTGTAAAAAGTTCCCACGTACGTATTACTTCTTTATTGGCTTGTCATGCAGCAAGGCAAGGCTAAATTCCCAGGGGACTTATGTTCGATATTTTGAAGTGGCTTCAATCGATATCGGAAATTATATAGCACACCAGATGCAAGTCCAATGGACAACACTGCTGATGGACAGCTGATGGAAGTTCATCAGCTTTAATGAAACCATACACGGAGAAAAAAGTAGAGTATTGATAATTCTAAAATGGCATCCCCCAACCCGCAATAAGTGTTGGCTCAGGAACAAACCTAATAGAATAGCTGTAACGCTTACCCAGTGTTAAAATTTTGGAGTGTAGACACAATGATATAAGAGTTAAGTCGACATTACCATTTTCAACACTAATGGCAACACTAGCGATTTTAGGGTAAATGTAACACTATAAGGGTTGCGAAATCAGCGTTAAAGTAAAATTTACTCTAAATCGGGAACACTAATAGTGTTAACGTAACTCACTAATGTTCTTCCAACTCTGGCATTGCTAGTGTTGGGGCTATATGGAAGGCCTCAGATAGAGTTGAATTAACCGCTTAGTGTAACTTTAACACTAGTAGGGTTGTCTTAAATGCACTGTTTAGTGCTAATTCAATTACAGTAGCATTATCGTGACACCTTTAAAATAAGCGAGGAAGGTCGCTCCAACACTATTAGTGTTAAATTGAACCGTGAACTGGTGTTGTTTCACATTTTACTATGCTTGTGACCAAACTATACTAGTGTTAATTATACTCTAATTGGTGTTGTACCTATTCTACGTAATGGTCATGTTAACCCTTGCTCTGGTGTTGCCACCACCCCAATAGCGTTGCCCGTACTCTGTACTTAAGAGTTGTCGCTACTCTATGTAGTGTTGTTCGTACTCTAAACTTAAGAGTTGTTGTAACTCTATGTAGTGTTGCTTGTACCCTGTACTTAAGAGTTGCTACTACTCCAAAAGGAATTTCCCTGTACCCTCGCGGAAAACCTGCTGGTAGGAGGTTTCCGCTCTGATGTGAAGGCACAAAAGTCTCACAAGACATTTAAGCCTTCCCATCAGAGCGGAAACCTCCTACCAGCAGGTTTTCCGCGAGGGTACAGGAAAATTCCTTTTGGAGTAGAAGCAACTCTTAAGCACAGGGAATTTCCTTTTGAAATCCCCAAAAGAAAATCCTTCTGCTTGCAAATGTGCTTAAAAATTATGTTGCACTGGGTAAAATAGCAATCAATATGCGTGCACAGAGTGTAAAGAAGCAATTTTTAAAATGACTAGAACATATAATGCCAAGTGAATTAAATATAAATTTTGAAATTGAAGTAAATTTAATTGTTTATAAAAAGATTAGTGATGTACATTTATATTGATTGCATTTTTATCCATTACAATTAGGGTGAAAGAGGGTAGT
The DNA here is from genome assembly GCA_951217055.1 of Gerris lacustris. Taxonomy (NCBI): domain Eukaryota; kingdom Metazoa; phylum Arthropoda; class Insecta; order Hemiptera; family Gerridae; genus Gerris; species Gerris lacustris. The sequence continues at coordinate 148,020,973 of OX578276.1, read as the reverse complement.
TTTGTAACGATGATAAATAACAAATTATTATAACTATAAATTTTATTGTTCACTAAATAAAATTATATGTACAATTTTTTTTAAACACAATAATTTTTAAAGTTGCATCCAATTGAATAAAAAATCATGTATTCGTAAATTCATTAAGTAAAATAATTTGTATAGTTTCATGAAATGTACAAAATAAACACAATTTAAATAAGTGACTATATGTAGTAGAAAGTAATGAAATAAAAAATGAATAAATAATAATAAATTTAATAATGAAATCATAAATAAATGTTTCGATTATTTATTTACTTATTTTTAATAAATAAAGTAAATTAAATTAACTTAGAAATGAATATATTTACATCGAGTACCTACTCATTTATTTTATAATTTATGTTAATTAAATTCAATTAAATACTACATAAAATGTATATACTTACATTTAGTTTTGACAAATGACACATCAATTATTTTTATAATTGTACATATTATGATCTGTTTAGTTTATCTGTGCCTCCCTTATCTATTTAAATTAAATTAATAGGTTAATAAAGAAGAAATGATGGAAGTTAACACTTATAACTTTTACACATAATGAAAGTCATAAAATCATGTATATTTTTACTTTATTTATTATTTTAAAAAAACATTTGCTGTCTACATAGAATAAGAGAGGCCACGATAAAATTGACAGATTATAATTAATATTTACATCATTAAATTACAATTTAAATTAAGTTATTTACACTGACCATTTACATTATTAAAATACAAATTAAACGACATTATTAATTATTTACTTATTTTAAATAATAAGTAATTTATAATAACAAATAATAAATACTAATAATATATTACAGTATGAATTATATGACTATATATTATGATATATTATAGTATATTGTTATACTATATATCTGTACAATTTATTAAATATACTTCCTTAATTTGTTAAGTGCAGTGCTGTCCATTTAAATTTTTAATTATGCACTTATTACAAATAAATAATAATTGATATTCTTACTGCTAATTAACTACGTAATAGCCCCCATCATTGGCGTGGACAGTGTTTACAGGCCTACATGTGTCATTATATCTCATAATGTATAAGCTATAAACATTTTGAGGAATAACTTCATAAGAGTCCAAATGGCTAGAGAGGCCAATATTGAGATAGTTTTCAACTATGAAACAAATACGTTCATCAAGAGTAATAATAATGTGTTTTATGTTAGCAAATTGTGGCACACCTTCAATTTTGTTTATAACGATTGTTTGTCCGATCTTAAATCTTGTTCCCTTCGTTTCAACCCAAGGAAAAGAGGTTATTGGACTATTAAATTTATGCTCACTTTCAGTGAGTAGTGGTTTTACAGATTTGTCTAACAATATCTCAGGAGGGCCTACTGAGAACCCAACATCATTGGGCCCTTTATTGGCTGTGCCTATTAGTTTATAACATTGTTGTAATTGAAATGAGGGTGGGCTGCAACCTTGCGCCATAAACTTCCTCAACAAGTGGGAGGTAACCCTCGGTAATGAATGTAGTCATGTAGTCAATTATTTTGCCAACTAGATTGTTCGGCAGAGAAGAATCACTGTAAATGGCTGCACACAAAGTTGCGGCAGCTTCTCTTAACCTCTCAATACGAGGCTGTGAACTAGAGTCAAAACAGTTGTTTACATTGTCACTACTCGTGGGAAAATTTTGTTGACTATTTTAAGTTTGTGGGGCACTATGCGTACTAAGGTCACTTTCTGCTTTAGTCAATGTTTGACTATAGCAACGCTTCAGGTGCCTTTTGAAAACAGATAAAGACTGAAAAGTCCGGTAACAACCGGTCATCGTACATTTATATGATTGATATGTCGTGTTAATGTCATGTTCATATTTTAGATGAACAATGAAATTGTCTAGGGACCAAATTTTCCTGTGGCAAAACTGGCAACTATAAGCCACTGTGTCCATCTTAAAAGACTTAAATTTGAAATACTTTATATGAAAATTTTTAAGAATTTACGTTCGAATTTTAAGAAACAATTAATAAGACTTTAAGTTGTCAAAGTTAACAGAGTCAATTTTGAATATTTAACATCTAAATTAATATATGTTATATCTATCTATACATGCAAAATGTAGGTTTTTTTAAACTTTGAAGATTAAATTTAGGCAACAGTCTGCTCAAACAATTTTATAGTTGCCGTTAGAGGTGGCGAGAAATTGTTGTTATCTTCTTCTATACCGTATACGTACCTTTGTATAAGAGTCCATATAAGCTCGCTGGCTTTCGGGTACATGCATTGAAGGGCAAAGAACGACTTGAAGCAGACATCAACTGCCTTCAGGGTGTCGTTGAAGGCGTAAAATGTCTGGTAAATCACAACGTAAGCTGACTTGAAGTCAGAAGGGTGGAAGCCCTGAACGATTATGTACGGCTGGACAGTGTCCTTTATTTTCTCTGCTTCCGTGGATCTGCGTTGTATCGTTTCTTTGATATCGCCCGCAGTCTGTAACACATAACCAAGCGCACATTACAACATGCAGTTGAAAAGTATCAAGGGAAACAAAGGATACAAAAATGGAAGCTTGAGACCAGAGGCCGCTTTTTAAATTTTAAACCACATTCAAAACATGACTTTGGAAAAGCACATTTGAAAGACCATTTAAAAGTAAAATTAAAATTACTTGAATTTAATTGAGTTGAATTGAATTACTTTTTCTTCTTGGGCTTTCTTTGGTCTAACTTAAGGGATTCTTTTTTTTAAGCTTCACTCATTAGGTTTACACTTCCTGACTGAAGTATAATATAGTTTAAAGCCTCACTTTACTGTATGTTTAAACACAGACATTAGCACTGACACACAACCCAGTTTCTAACCAAAAGCGAAGATGTCTTAATTACCTCAATGATAGTGATCAAGGAGTCCTGCCCTTCGGCTATTGAAAATTTTGCAAGGCCTTTCTTCTTTACAGACGTTTCTGCAGTGGAACTTCTCGGCTTGCCCCTCCAGGTACCAGTATCGCAGCAAGCAGCCTGATGGCTGCACAGACTCTGTGATCTGAAATAAAAAAAAAGTTTTTAATGAACATGTTTTATTTCCTCTTAAAATTAGGGGGAGGGGGGGGGGGGGCATAAACATACTTATTTTTGCACAGGTCCAATTACATACTTTTCATAGGTTTTCTATTTTCTAACACAACTGACAGTAGTAGTGGCCGAATTGTTGAAATGACAGAGATATACCAATGAACCACTATTCATGAATAATGAGTTACTTTGCTTTAATTTATTTTCAAATTGTTCATTAATACATTTAAGTATAGTTAATTAACAATTAATTTTTGGAATTTTAATCCTATAATTTTTTGAACTAAATATATTAGGCTGAGACAGAAAATGAGAAACTGTGAGACACGTAATAATTCCAGAGTAATTTGGATTGGAATTAATCAAAAACAATTTTTTCTGGGTATAAGGTGGACCCAGCCCCAAAAAACCCGGTGGGTTTAATTGGGCTGGGTCCACTTTGGCGAGCCCTGAGTAGGAGAAAAGTAACTAAGGATGAACACTTACTTTCATCTTCAGAAGACTCAAGGATCCCGAGCAATTTGCGGGAGGATGGATCGGTAACTATCTCTCTTCCAATAGCCAGTATTTTCCTCTGAAAGGAGTTCCACCCTGATGTTAGCTTGTAAGATTTTCCCGGGTGAATATAGTCAAAATCTTTCTCCAGCTGCAACAATGACAACCAACATAAAATATAAATATATTGAAAATAAGGAGAAATACATTCTACATGATAATATAATTGCTTGAGAGCAAATGAATGACTTATTAATGTGTCACATTTTTTAATTAACTTTGTGAAAAGAGTTCAGTATATTCAGCAAAAGAAAAAAAAAACAAAGTAACTACAAGGAACAGGTTTAAGATCGTAACAGTTTAGAGGTTTAAGATCGAGCAGGAGTTTTTATGAAGAATAAATTTTTTTTGAAAACCTAAAAATAAGAAAAATTTTCCTCTCGGATACTCTGTATCTTGGGACACACTGTATATATATATATACAGTGTGTCCCAAGATACATATATATATTTCTTTTTTTTTTTTTAAATAAGTTTTAATTTAATAAAAATAAATAAGAAAATGAACAGTGGTTTATGAAACTATTACGTCAATGGAACACAGGGGTCTATGGGACCCCAACTCTAATTCTAATGAATACTTTAAAAATTTATTCGAATAACATAGGTTCAAACGTAAATTAGAAGAGAGTCTATGTTAAGAGAAATAAAAATAAAACAATCAAAAACTCAATTATAGCTTTCGTGCATGGGGTCTGTGCTCCACAAATATTTTATATATACTTATAAAAGTTTAGACAACTTATTTTTGAATATTTAGCTATTCTGAGGAAATTAATAAATTAACTATTCACCTAATAAAAATATTAAAGAGTGACAAAGATGTGCAAAAAACAGAATTTACAACTCCTACAAATATTGAATCTAATTATTTAATGAATAAAGTTATTTACCTGTAAACACAGATGCAAGATGAGAAAAATTCCACTTGTGTAACAATGGTACAAGGTCCATTTTGCACGACACTGTATTGACGCTAATTTATATAAAAGTCCTAAACACGCACAGACACTATTTACTATGTAACACTATATTACACTCCAAAACACTATTTAAGAGAACGCTATGAAGTAGTAGTGAGCTCTGTGACAACACACAAAAAACACAAGCCAAGAACTATACATAAATATGCACTTGTTAAGGAAATTGGCATTTGTAATAAGGAGTGACTAACTTACTGAAGGTAAGCGGAATGTGGAATGTAGCACTATAGGCACGGCCGCGGAGGTTATATGGGATTCCCCCCCACTCTAGGGCCCTTAGGGTTGAAACAAACCGAGTAGGTGTCGATATAACTCATCATAGAGGTATTTTAAACCTTATAGAGTCAAATTCACTCGTCTTTGGATTGAAGTAACTAAATATGAGGCTTGCTTCAACACTAAGCTCGTGTTACTTCTAGCATACAGAAACACTAACTACAGTCACGAGAAATCTATTTCTTGTCAGTCTGACACTAAGAGAAAACCACATGTCTACAACAAAAAATGGACGATTGACGCTATATCGTGTCTGGAAACAAATTAATGTACCTTATTTATAATTAAATTATGCTTGCCTCTTCTCAAGAAATGAAACAATCTGTATATATACAGCCACAAAAAGCGCTCAGAACGTTACTAGCGATATGTGGGCGGCCAATTGAAAGCATTAAAAAGGACAAATAATATTAAATTTATTTAAAAGGACGGAAAAGTATATTTAATTTTGTTTTACATTATTGGTATTAAGCCGGCCAGTTTACACACGTGCAGTTTTAACTCACACTTTGAAACTGTTCGTGTGTGAATATTTCCGTCTCAGTTCAACTCAATTGTATACACTTAAACTGAGACGAAAGTTCATTCTTCAAATTGGATCCGCCTTCCAATCCATTATAAAAACTGAAGGATTTAACTTACGTGTGTGCAGTTAACTTACGTTTAACTATACAGTGTACAGTTTTAACTGACAGTTAAAGTTTTGTATGTCTAAATCGACAAGGCGTCATTTATCGGACGCATTATCTTAAACACTTAATAATTTGACTGATGTCCAGTAAACTTTAGCTTGAAAATTTGTTTCATATCAATCTTTTATATACCTCTAGTATTAAGCACATGGTAACCATTTAAAATATGGTTATCCTCACCTGTGGAAATCCCACACATAACTTCCATGAAATGTTGTCGTGTCAATACGTGATCAAGAGAGAACTCAGTATTTACATACCCATTTTCAGGGAAGTATAAACACTAAAATGTTAATAGCTCCCAAACCGCTTGTCCGATTGTGCCCAAAAGCTACAGGTACAATCTACCATACAGGACACATATATACCCAAAAAGAAATTGAAATCAAATAAAGCCAACTGAAGTTATTTTCGACAGACCGATTGCGTGCTTAAGTGACTGCAGCTCCGTCGTGAGCTCAGATGTTCGGGTTTGCGCTATCAGTTTATCCGACAAAAGTTCTGAAAAATTGCCGCAAACCGCATCTCAATACGATGTCTTGATAAAGTTTAAACTTTCGAACTAACGAACGTACGTATACGTACATGTATACATAAATACGTACGCACAGACATATATGTATACGTGAATCGGATTTTAATGATATCCCCGGGTTCGCAATACCTCTCCTTCACAGAGATCATTACCAATAATGAAATGATTTAATTAATTTAAAAAATTATAATTCAATGTCACAAATCTGGAATGACACATTTTTACTGTTCCTCGCTACTAATAGTAGTATAAAATAAAATATAGGTATTAAAAATAAGGTTTTTTTTTTAAGAATGACAATAAATCAGTTAGTTCAGAAAGTGAACTCTTAAGTGAGAAAAAGTTCCGAGGTACCTCGTACCGGATTTTTTTAACCTGTCTTGCTGCATATAATATATAACTGTTGCACTCAGAACAAATATATTTAATGATGTAAAATTAATTTAGTCTTGTGTTTCTCTATAAAGGCATGATTTGCTTTGACAATAGTATCTGGGTATAAGGTTTTTCTACATTCATCTTATGCGGATTACATTTTGTACATACTACCTTTTTGTTCATATACCTGCGATGGTTTCTCCTTAAAAAACTTTAAACTGGTCATGACCTGTAATTGTTTATTCCTAGTAAAAATAACCAACTCAAATCCCTAACGGGGTTTTATCTATATAAGGTTAACTTTTCCAATGAATCATAAGATCCCTTACTTAGGGGGAAATACTTTTTGAGTAGAAATTAAAGTTAGTAAACATTTTAAAAATTAAATCTGAAATTGTTTAGCACGCAGGTAAACCAGGATTCTAAATGTACCCAATAATGTGTATAACTGTACACAATAATCCTTTCCTAGTAATAGCTATATGTCTTAAGTTAAAGCTATATGCATATTAAGCTTTATATTTTTTATAATCCTTATGCTTCTCGAAACTTAAGCTTATATATGGTTACAATTTTACGGTCAACGACATAATATACACGCATAATTTGGATTTGTCAAAACATTTTTAAATTATATGGGAGTATATACAGTGAATTCTATTTTATAGTATATAGTATACATATAACTGTGTATATATATATATATATATATATATATATATATATATATATATATATATATATATATATATATATATATATTTATATAAACTGTTTTTTTTTATTAAAAAAAAGGTGTTCAGCGGGGCTCAAAAAGTAAAAAAATATTAATAATGCATGTTTTAAAGAATTGATTTAGATTTTACGCCAAAAAATAAGAACTTTTTGTATCATGAATTTTATCAATATATATATAATTTAGGCTATCAATAAGTCTTAGGCTATAGTGTCTTATTAACACTAAGACCAATGCTTATCTCAACTCTAGAGTTGTATTTACAATAACATTAAGTTATTTTTTAACAACTCCATAATTCTTCTTCTTATAACTCTATTAGCGCAGCGACAACGCTAAAATTGGAGTAATTTTTTAGTTTCGGGATAACATTAAGCTAAAATTTAATATCAACACCAAATTAAGTTTTGCTGAACACTATGTAGTGTTACAAACGCTCTAATGGAGTTTCGCCAACACTAAAAACTCAAAGTTATACGCAACTCTAACGTAGTGTTGCTGGTACTAAAAACTTTACATTTACGATAACTCTAAAAAAAAAAATGTTTCTTGTGGCAACGCTATTAGTGCCAGTACCATCCCATCATAGTGTAAATTCAAACTTAAAGGGCCTCAACACTACCGACTTGTTGAAAATACACACTCGATTTTTCTCCGTGTACAATACAGTTAAGAAAAGTCTTCTGGTTGGGCATTAAATTCGACGCAATATGGTATCAACAATTACATTACTCTTTCCCCACTCTTTAACACCTTTAAAACTTTATATATAATGTCATGCTGACTAAATACTTTTTGGAGTTATGGTTAATTACACAATAGAATTAAATATAAATAATCATGCAAATGAAAGGCAAAGGATTTAAATTTAGCAAAGTAGAGGAGGCAGAGTAATTACAAAAACTAATCAAATAAAATAAGATTCAACAAAATCAGACCAGAATTAATTTGAGTCAGTAAAGCCTCCTCCAGACTGCCGAACCGAACAGAGGAAACAAGCAAACCATTGGTCGAGTCGCATGCCCAGTCTCAGATGCGCATGCCCAGTCTCAGATGCGCATGCGCACTTTAGACTGTGCATGCGCAGATGCTTTGCTCGTTTTGTCTGTTTGCTTCGGCAGTCTTGACAAGGATTGAGTAGAGGTCAGTAATTAATTTTTCAACTAAAATCCAATTGTCTTCCATGAAAATAACCTTCCTATTAACAAAACATAGTTCGTCTGACTTGTTTTATTTGTTCTTATGGATTGGGAAAAATTATAGTTAAATCACCCTTATTAATTTAAGAGCAAAAAACTCTCTAGACTAGGATAATGTAGATAACTTTCGCCTCAACGTTTCACACTAAATACTGTAGATAATCAATCAATCAAGTCTTCAGGCTAGACATTGCAGATATACAATATGAGCAAACTCTTCGGACTAGACACTGCAGTGTAGGTATTCAATATAAGTGAACCCTTCGGACTAAATACTGTAAATGCATTTCGCACAAACTACTTGAGACTAGACACAGTAAAATATACAATATAAGCTAATTCATCAGACTAGATATTATAGAATTGTAGATACATTTCACACAAACTCTTCAGATTAGACCCTGCAGATATATATATATATATATATATATATATATATATATATATATTTTTTTTTTTTTTTTTTTTTTTTTTTTGATTTCACTAGATACTCTATTATTAAAATAATTTTCGCGTTAATAAATCTTTGTATTAAATACTGTAGATAATATTATCTCAAAGGCCGAGGTTCTTTATGCAATAATTTGTCCTTTTCACTGCTTCCTCCAAACGCTAAGTTGTATACAACTAATTTGGAGTTTTGCTTGAGTAATATTAACCAATATAATATACTAAGCAGATGAATAACTCAGACAAGCATAATGAACATAGCGGTTTAATATTGGATAGTTTTGTGACAGGTTAGCTTTATGTTGACTGCGTAGGTTAATTAAACTAAGGCTTTGATATTTTAGGGTTTATAGTGTCACTAAATTAAGCGAGGATTGCTTAATTTGCCACGTGATTATTTGCTGTTATATGGGACCTAAACTACATGAATTTTGCAACATAATTATCAAACGGAATAACCAGACGTGTGATTACAGCCCGTAGAAAGGTCTGTCGGTCCAACAATTTATAACCGAGGTTAAAAGGTAGTAATTTCGACGTTAAAAGGCCGTGATTAGACTGCTAACTGCCAACGCCAGATACAACCGAATTCGATCCTCCCCTCTCTCCAAGTTCACATATAATTTATTAGGCATGAAGCCCCCTCCCCTTTACCACCCTTCACAGCTACGTATACAGGTTAATGAACTGACTGACGTTCAATTGCTCTCTTATTTTTCTCTCCTATAATAGTTCTTACTAACATCAGAATAATCTCAGACATGAAATGAAATTTCAAAAGTAAAAGAAATAAAGGGAGGGAGAGTGAAAGAGAGAGAGAGTGAGAAATAGAGTGTGAGAGAGAGAGAGAGAGAGTGAGAGAGAGAGAGAGAGAGATTGTGAGAGAGAGGTATATGGGAGGGGGGGGGGGAGAGAAAAAACATTATGGACAAATCAAAATAAAAATTAATAAAAATACGTGAGGGGTGTCGCGGGACACCCAGTAGGAACGAAGTTTCTTACGCTTTTCATTAAATATAATAGTACATTACGCGTCGAGTGCGGAAAGTAGCATTTTGCATGCGAGTGTGGAGTTTGCACCCGAGCGACAGCGAGGGTAGTAAAACCACACGAGCAATGCAAAATGCCGTTTTCGTACGAGTTGCTTACCGTACTTTAACTACGATTGTTAGATTTAAATAATAAATACAGAAAAAAATAAACTTGCTGTATGTAAGTTCGTATCTCTCTCTTGATAAAGATGGCATTAATTCTTGAGTTGTATTTTTTGCCGAATTAATTATTTCTGGAGGAGTATTATTCTCCACATTTTCGTCAAAGTCACTTGATTCACTCATTGTTATTCACTAAAAACTCGATATAAACAGTTACTTTAATAAATGAACAGCAAATTAGTTTTGTTAAATGTAAACAAACTCGCTAATCGTGCATAAAGCTGAAGAATTCCTCTTCTTGAGGAATTCTTCAGAACTATGAGACGCGCATGCGCAATGAATACAAGTACGTAAGCAATCACTTTCTACGCATCTAAACAAAGATATAATGTTTATATTTCGTATCAATCGTAGATAAATTATATAATCACACTGCTAAGTTATACGATACGAACTACTCATACATGGCGGAGTAAAAAAATGTCAACTAAATCGGTCAACTTTTACTCAAGTTATCGTCACACGCGTAAACGTTACTGACAGACAGACAGACGGTAAATTTCGTGTTGGTCGATTTTTCGGATTCACTCCCGGACACCGTAACGTGCCACTAAAAAAATATCGTTCTATAAAATATTTCCTACATTGCTCCTACTTAAATTTCTTATTCACATAATTACTTAATAATTCTATTAATTATTGTACTTCTTTAGAGTGTTACTCCCCTACGAATTTTTTTAATATGAATGGATATAATTTTTTTTTCCTTTGTCTAAAGAAATATTTAGAAAAAAGGAATGTTTATCCAATGTACTTTGTGACTAAGGGGAGTAACAGTCTAAAGAAGAACATTCTGTATTCCTTCTTTAGATTGTTACTCTCTGGTTTTTTCATAAGAGGAGTAAGAGTCTATAGAAGTGCCAATTAACCAATGGTGGGTAAGGGCTAATTGAGGTATGGTTTTACAAACCTTTTTCCATTAAACAAAGCCTTTAAGAAGGGCCAAATGTTAGCGCTCATCAGTTCATCAAAATCAATGAATTTCATTCAGCCGGAATTCTTAACAATTGGATTTTCCCTGGATATTAACTTATATTATGGTCAGAATCGTTTCCCAGAACAGCTCCCCCAAAGTTATAAATAAATTTCTCGATTTAGCTACGAGGTATGATTTTACTGATCATGACAATTTTTTATTCAAATCGGTTCAATAGTTTATAGATTCCACGCGTCTACACAAACTTCAGACGACAGAAATCACAAAAACAAATTTTTCGAGGTTCAAAATACTTTCTTTTTTTTTTAGGAAAGGTTGCTTTATTTTTCTTTTTTTTTTAAAGGGGCTTTTACACCCGAAGACGCAGATCAATTAAGTGGCATATTGAACATACCCAGGTTAGGAACCATACTCTTCATATTGTTGTGAAGTGGTTCATTAATAATCATGTCCCCATCTCCATTTCATATCGAACTGAGTTTGTTGATCATGGTTTTCATGCCGAAACCTGGTGGCCCTTCTCTTTCGAGCAGCTTCCCATTTTCTTCAAATCTTCGAGTAGCTTCCCATTTTCTTCAAATCTTCGAGCAGCTTCTCATTTGCTTCAACTTTTCGAGCAGCTTCCCATTATCTTCAAATCTTCGAGTAGCTTCCCATTTCCTTCAAATCTTCGAGTAGCTTCCCATTTGCATCAAACCTTCAAGTAGCTTCCCATTTGCTTCAACTCTTCGAGCAGCTTCCCATTTGCTTCAACTCTTCGAGCAGCTTTCCATTTGCATCAATTCTTTGAGTAGCTTCTCATTTGCTTCAACTTTTCGAGCAGCTTCCCATTTCCTTCAAATCTTCGAGCAGCTTCCCATTTCCTTCAAATCTTCGAGTAGCTTCCCATTTGCTTCAACTCTTCGAGCAGCTTCCCATTTGCATCAAACCTTCAAGTAGCTTCCCATTTGCTTCAACTCTTCGAGCAGCTTGCCAGTCCGGGAATTTTATCAAGTGGGCACCCATGCAACTACTGACCGCCCGATGTTGTTTAACTTGACTGATTAAAAGCCAACCTTTCTCTCCTGCTGCCTACCCGAGGTTTCCTTGTTTTAAACACATACAGATATATACCATAGACACTTGCCACTAGCACAATTTCAGGGGGAAAAGTATTTTTCTTTAATTATTATTATTGTTAGAGTGGAGCCCAATTGGAACACTATTTTAGCAAGTTTGCAATCATTATAAGCGCTAGTCATCCAGGTTATGCGCTACTATACGCTAGTAAATTAGATATTGACAAAGAAGAGAGACAAGTATAGAGCTTCTGAAATCATATCGGTGTTATTAGTGATAGTTATCCTGGTTAGCGAACCTCTTCTTTTCACTAAGTAATTAAGATATTGACAAAGAAAGGAGACAATTATAGAGCCCCTAAATATTAACAGCAATTCCTTATCAGTGCATTTGATGTAAGCTATTGAAGGTAATTTCTACAAGTTAAAAAGTATACATCGTGACCTTCCAAAACGCAGTATGATAAGAATTCATTTTGACAAAAAAAATTGTATACTAAAAAGATGGATAAATAAATAAATATTATTGAGATAAAGCACGATAAACAAAGAGAAAATGTATAAAAGGAAACGAGAGATAAGAGAGAATTGTTTGATGTTTATGTGTGCTAATCTCAGCCAAGCTTGTCAGAATCTGCCTTACACAATGTACAAACAGACTTCATTTTAATTTAATGCGAAATCATTTTTTTCTTTATTTGCAATTTCAAAAACTTTATAACGATTCTTGAAATTGTTATAACAAACACAATGAGTTAAAACTCGAGATAACAAGATAAATTATAATTACTATATACCATATATATATATATATATATATATATATATATATATATATATATATATATATATATATATATATATATATATATATATATATATATATATATTCATAAGTTTTCTAGATGTCCCTATTTTATCAATGTTAATATATATATATATATATATATATATATATATATATATATATATTGTATATATTATAAAATTCAAAATCATTCTTAGAAATTCGGAAAATTATTAAAATAACAAGCTATACTCAAAGTTAACATTAGAATGAATAACAATTCTCCCTGCACAACTGAGACTTGGTTAGCTGGAGAATTGTTGATTTTACTTTTGTTACTTTTGTATTATAGTACATTGTACATTCTACAAACATTGCTTCATTTCAATATTTCGTTTTATTGTCTCTGTTCGTGTTAGAATATACACACAGTTTTACATACTTCAATCAAACTAGAGTATGTTATAAGAAATACAAACTGGCTACGAACAAGTTTTAAATGTATATTGCTGTAAATAAATAGTAATGCGTGGCCCAATAGCCCACGAAGTGCAGAAGCCTATTTGCTACTACTTTGAAACTTAAAACGCTTAAAATAATAAGATTTGTAAGCGTGAGAATTCGCACGAAGTTTTACTCAAACCAAAACAGTTAAATTGTTAACCGGGTCGCCAATTACTAATTTTCCATGAGTTTTCAAACCCGTTTTGGTATTCAAGACCCCATGGAAACGATGATTTTAAAACGCTTTGAGTTCAAGGTCACTACAGAAAACCTTTGGTTTTGTATTCAAACTGTTTTGAAAAAATAGCAATGAAACGGGTATTGAATTTAAAAGCAGAGATGACCAGAGATATGATAACCTGATTTAACTATAACTTGTCTGGGAGTTTATAGTATTCAAAATTGTTGTGAAAACTGTTTTGGAAACTTCTCATGGAAACATTATTGGTTTGAAACCAAAACAGTTTTGAAAACTCATAGAAACGTAGTACATATTAGGGTTTGAAAAGCAGCGCTCCCAAATTTAAAGTTATAATTTAGCAATTTTACCTTGGGATATGATTTTTATGAATTTATTATTCAAATTCCATCGATACCAGATAAATATTATTTGTCGATATGAGAATACTCATGGAGCTAACACTATTATACAGCTCTGATAATGTTTCGTATATAAATGTTTTCAACTTTGGTCAATATTGGTACCGGCATTAGAAGACTCGGATGAACCAGACTGGCATATCTCTTCCATGATGCTACACATTGGACTACTGGAAATATTGATAAGATCCAACTGCACCGTCTGTCAAAATAACAGTCCCAATGCAGTCCCATTGGAAAATAACTAGAAATGCTGAAATTTCATTTATCAATCCATATATATATCTGATTGACCTTGCACGGCCAATGAGATTGTAAATCATACAAGATCTATCGTGTAAGGCCTTGCAGTCCAGGAGATAGTGTGCAGAAAAGTGTCTGACTAACATTAAGCTACAATTTTGGTACAAGTTAATTTTTTAGTGCCCTTTAAGAATATGCGGTTGGCTGAGTTCGTCTGTTGGACATTGCTTAGCAATAGCCATTTGAAAAAAAATCAAACCGGCGGCCATGTCCTACCAATTGTGGTGGACAATGTGATTTTCATGATCCTGAGTATAAAATTAGTTAGTAGACCAAAAATAAAGTTGATATTAGTTTGTCCTTTGATAGGTGCCCACAATGATTTGGAGTAATATTTGCGAATAACTAACTACCAAGGGATAAACTAACATCAACTTAATTTTCGGTCTACTAACTAATTTCGTACTCAGGATCATAAAGATTATACAGTCCACCATAATTGGCGGGACATGGCCGCTCTCCACCAGTTTTGTTTTTTCAAATGCCTATTGCCAAGCAATGTGCCACAGATGAACTCAGCCGATCACATATTCTTAAAAGACACTAAAAGATTAACTTGTACATACAATTCTAGCTTGATGTCAGACACTTTTTTGCACGCTATCTCCTGAAATAGTACTACTTCTTTACTGATTTCAAAAAATGTTTCATTGATTTAAGATTACATTTTACTGATATTGACATACTCGTAATTAAGTTCATTTAAGGTGTTAACTGAACACAAATGTTGTCAACATCAAAGGTATCAGATGATAAACACGAGTGTTTAATTACTCACCTGTAAATAATTAGTTTGTTTGAAGTTAGATAAAGCGCAATTGTACTACATTAATATCATTATCGATATTAAACAGGTTCTCTTAGTATGATCCTTCGACCTGAAGCACCTTTCTAACCAAAGCATTAGTTTAATTAAGTTTTCCGACTTAAGATGCTTTGAAGCGAAAGAAATTAGAAGCAGGAGCTGAATTTGAAAACCGCGTGACACACAGGAACGGAGTTCGACCCGAAACACGTTTCTCCTTTGTCAATGTTGAATACCGAATTCATCTGGTAAACAGACGTCGAATAACATTACATCCAGAATATATAATAGCTCGCACTTTGTTTGAAAGGCTTAAAGCTATCTTTATTATGTGATTAAATAGAATTCTATATATTCTCCGCGTTTTCACTGGTAAATCCAATTAATTCCTATCTCTCATTAGTCGATGGTAGAATTTATTTCCAAATATGAATCAGATTTATAATTTATATTTTATGCTATCAAATTTTAATTTGAAACTTAACTGAACCAAATTTATATGTATTCAATATTTTACTTATTTAGTATACGTAGTACATAATATCGAGAGACACATTTACACGGTAGCTACCAAGTAGATTTCAATATATTTACTTTGTAGGTCCCTTGAGTCCAAAAAAGAGGTTTTATCAACAATGTAATTTTAGGGCCACTAACCCTGAAAATCTTTAACAGTTCCAATGATTGTGATTGAAAAATTCATTTTTTTTTCTACTGAACTCCTCCCTTTACTCTGGAGCATCTTTAAATCTGCTCGCACGTCGTCGATGGTCCATGGTTTTGTAGATTCTTTTTTGGCATCTAGCTATCGTCCATACCAGCGTTTCCCAACCTTTTTGATGCCGCGACCCTACAAATGTCTCCTTAACATTTTCGCGACCCTCCTTAAATATAGTGTATTGCATATTTCAAACTCTGCAAGGATTGCAGGGATATGCATGGCTCCAAGAGCCTGAATTCTACAAAAATCATTACTGGATAAGAGAGGAGGGACTGTAGACAGATATATTCTTTTAAAAAACGAAGTAAAAAGATCATCTTAATACGTTTAATGGCATTGATTGATATGTTTATTTTTTTATCTTGTCTGTTCTGAATTATATCAGTTTTGTATTACATAGAGCGATTAATTCCTGGACTTATGTTAATGGGCCCGCGATTAATTCCTGGACTTATGTTAATGGGCCCGCACAAAGACCATTTGTCCGAATTTTATAGAAAAGAGATAAAAGCTTCTAAAAAGTTTTATTACTTCTTGTTGCAATACCTTTTATTTTTAACAACCTTTGAAGTGTTCGTGTTTATCTTTTCCTAATAAATTGATCGATATAATTTTATTATCTGACCTTAAATAAATTAAATTTGTGTACCTATTTTAATTCTATTGAACTTATTTATATTTATGGTTTTTGAAAATATTTTGTCTGTATAGTTTTAAACATTTTTCGCGGCCTTAAAATAGTTTGTCGCGACCCTGTTTTGGGTCGCGACCATAGGGTTGGGAATCGCTGGTCCATACGGTTTTACATATCCAAGCCATCCCAATCTAAGATATTTAACAAATCATAGATATCCGCTGTTAGTTTCATTAAAAAAGTGCTCGATTAACTTCTATTGACTTTATTGTGACAAGCACGAACATTACTGACTTACAGGCAAAAACTGTCCTAACAGCGACGGACCATCAAGTGGACTGATCAGCCTCAAGTGACAGACCTTCTGATTGACTTTTCACTCAACTGACCGGTTTTCAGGAAGAATGTTCAGTCTCACTAGGCCGGCCATTAGTTGACTGTTCAATCTCACCTTACAGACCTTTAAGTTGACTGTTTATCCTCAACTGACTGACCTTCAGGTGGACTCTTCAGCCACAACTGACTTGTCTTCAGGTAGAATGTTCAGTCTCACTTTACTGTCTTTAGGCTGACTGTTCACTCTCACCTTACAGGCCTTTAGGTTGGCTGTTTATACACAACTGACTGGCCTTCAAGAGGACTGTTCAATCTCGATTGCCTGGCCTTCAAGTTGACTGTTTATCCTCAACTGACCGGTCTTCATGTGCACTATCCAAACTCACCTTACCGGTATTAAGGTTAACTGTTCTCCTCAACTAAATGGCCTTCAAGTGGACTGTTCATTCTCAACTGACTGGCCTTCAGAATCCTAGGTAGCTTAAAACTTTATTTAGTTACTATAAACAAATATACATATTAAGGTTGAGAATACATTACTGTCCTGAATTTGTAATAAATAAATATTCAAATGATTTGATTGATTTGTTTAAGTCTCTATGAGGTAAATCGCATGCTAGCCGAATAAGCTGTGTTTCACTCTAGTTAGCTGTTTGAGATTAGAACCAGAGCTGTCAGTGTTGCCACAGTAGTTTCATAAATGTGGACGTGCCTTAATCACTTTCCTATGCTAGTTAACGACGTTCTTCTACTACTTTTTCTTTTTATTTAGTTATAGTTATTTATTTGTAAGACAGGATCTATAACAAAAGAAAGAAGTAAGATCGGAAATAGGAAAACTTACAAATAATTAAAATAACGAGTCTAGTCGAAATACAATGTTTTCCCAAATTTTTTAAATTACTTTGAGCTTTAACTTTAGGAGAAACATTGTAGAAGAACCTTTCTTATTCTGATTGCCAAACAAGTTTTAAGCTTTTCCTCTAGGACAGAGGTTAGTAAATTTTCCATGAAACTCGAGTGCCGGGCTTTTCTTTGCTTGTTTCCGATGATTTGACTGGTTGAAATATTCAGAGATTTTCTTTACTTTTGACTCGAGTGTCTTGTCAAGTGAAGGCTCAGCTGACTTCAACTCTCCCACTCACTATTCGCTCAGACCAAGCCCTTATTAAATATGCACTACTCAATACATTTTCCAGAAACTAAACATTGTCGTTTTTCACCATTTTTATTATTCTTGTTTTACAATGGATGTGTAAATAAAAATCCGTCATGTGTTATCCAATTGTTAGTTGTTTTAGGATTTAAATCATTTCACCCCGGAAGGGAATCGATCCCGGCCATACCATCATTAGCTATTTTATTACTTCTCGAAGCTTCAGGGTACATATAAAATTAGTGAGACATTTTTTAAAAACTTAATTTTTGGAAACCTTTAAACGTGTAAATGCATTAAAATCTTGATCTTATTTTTAAAATTAAGTTAACTATTGGATCATCAACTTCTTCTGTACTCTACTCGCCATCATCTACAGCGTCTCTGGGTGTGAGGAGGTCCTCTGGTGCTGCGGCTTTGGGGCTGCGTCGGGGGGTGTCGCGTCCTCCGCTGGATCTGTCGGTCGTTGGGGGGCCCGGGGAGAAGGTTCTTCTTCTATCGGAGGGAGAGGGGCCGGAAGCTCTGGGCGGCTCGATGGGTCGGTGGGTCCACTGTGGGGGTGGGTCCCCCTCGGGGTCTCTCTGGCTCAGGGTGCTGGTGGCCGCTGAGCGCTCGGGGGCGCTTTCTTCTTATCGTCATCGTCGTACAGAGAAGTAACTGACATCGATGAATCCTCAGCCTCTTCTTCCTGACTGGAGCAGGAAGCATAGAGGAAAGGTAAGTCTAGGAAACCAGGAGCACACGATCATCATATGAAACGATGATGACGTTGTAGCTCTTGGTAGTTGTAGTTATAATTATAATTATAGTCGCGTGAGGTACCATATGTTCCTTCAAGAGTATGGTACCCAAAATGGAGGGTTTTTCACCGGCAGGGATTTTAGTGGGGTAGGGGCTACCAGCGTCTGTCTCGGTGTCGGCTGAGCAGTCGGGAAGTAGCTCAATCCCCACACTCAGGGATCCCGGGATCATGCGATAGGTCTCGTTATCGAGAGTAGGATAGCGAGGCTCCAGGGTGGCTTAGCTTAGCTTCATACACCCTGGGGCATAAAACTTTTGCCCTGCAGGAGCCGTTGTCTTTTCCCGCCAGTCAAAAAAAAAAAAAAAAAAAAAAAACTATTGGATATTAACTAGAGATTATTAATAGAGTGCTGCGCCACCTAATTGCTTCGCATCCAAACTCAGGAACCTTTTACGCCCGGCGCAACCCACGCCACGCACAGCCCACGCGTGGAGGATTGTAAACTATAGGTTCCTAACATTGCCGTATATTGCACCCAACCCACAGCTAGCCTACACAGTCGTCACCCATGCGTGGACAGGTTTGTGCCAGCAGTACAGATTTCGTGGGTCGTGGGTCAGACTTTTACTATGGATATCGAGGAACTAATTTTCATTGTCCAACAGAATCCAGTATTATAAAATATCAGCCATCAAGATTACATGTGAATCAAGCTTAAAGATGAAATAAATTTATTTATTTTTATTATAAAATACTGTATTTCTATAAATAATAAGTTAGGTAAATAATACATTTAATTTAACATGATTTTATAATTAATCAAACAATTAAAGAAAAACAAAACTACCCGGGTAATAAAAAAAAATAAACCATTCGACGAAAATTTTACTTTCGTTATAATACATAAAAGAAGTCAAAAGAAAAAGAACAAATATATTATTAATACTAAATTATAATTATTAAACACTTTTTTTTTTCAATCCATTATCCTAATTAATTAATCATTGCTAAAATTGCATAAGCTAAGAATTTGTTAAACATAATAAGAAAAAAATAATACATCTAGCTTCTATTAAGTTACCTTCCGCATATATTATATCTATATTTTTAATAATATTAAATATAGTTTTTTAATACAAAAAACCTTTTATTTATTTTATTTTACTTTGTATAATGGGAGCCTATATGGTAGGACAAAGATTTCATGAATTTCTGTGAACTAGTCCCTGTTCAGCCGGAAAGTTTTTCTTAACACCCTTTCAGGAATTTCCTGACACAATTTAAATTCTCCAGAGGAATCTCTCTTACGTAAATATTTATTTTGTCTACCTTTCTTTTTTGTTTTACTTAATAAATGAATAATAGCTAGTTCCTCCACCTCAGATTCTGATTCGAGATCGAGAAGAAGTAATGTAGAAGAGACCATGGTTGGGCGTGGACTGGGTTTTAATATGCGGTGCCTAGCCCATGCGTGGACGTGGGGCTTGAGTGGGTTGACGTGGCCTGTGCGTGGCGTGGGTTCAATATGCGCCGGCCCTTAAGCTTCACTGTTATGGTATTAAAATAATTACTAATTTTTTCCATTTCATGGGAAAACATTGAATTAAAAATATATGTTTTTGGGCATTAAATCCACATATCGACATTTAGTGTAAAAAAAATACGAAAACCAGTATACATTTGTCTAATTGATATAGTAGATGGATCTTAAGCCTAGTCTACATTGGTCGAGAAAATAGTCAAGTGCACTAGCTTGCTTTTTAGCACAAGGGACGGTCGAGTAAAATGGTGTGCTGTTTTTTGGAAGAGTGACTCTAAAGTCGTTCACACGTACTTGAGATAGCAGCCTTAATAAAGTGAGGTTATTACGTTTTTGTTCCGAATAATCCCGCAATTATTATATAGAAGAGGTATTCAACGTTAGGACGGACGTGGGGTGGGGGGTCTACTCGCCCTTCGGTGGGCGAGCTACTCTACCACCGCACTCGCCCATTTACTCGACCAACTTTTATCCACTCTCCTCGACCGTTTACTCGCCTTATTGTTCACATTAGGCAAGTAGCTCGGCCGAGTGCTACTCGACCTAGATACTCGCCCGTTTACTCGACCAATGTAACTTTTTTTTTGGCTTTAAGGTGTGAAATTGTGAAACTAATTCATTTTGATTACCATTTGGTCCGCTATGAGCACTGATATCATTATATATAAAATTATGAACCTCTATCGGCGAAATAAAGTACTCCAATGAATAAAAGTAAAAACCAATCTACCTCCTATTATATTCTTCCTGGCACGATATTTAAGAGCGTCACATTTTGCATGTCGTTTATTGAAACTTCAGTCTGTCTATCGTCAAAATATTGTACTATAAATGAAAACCTATCGACCTCCTATTAAATTCCAACTTCCAAGCACTCTTAGTTCTTTGCGTGACGGAAATTTCTTCCTTACCTCCAGAACTAAAACATATAAATTTAAAAATAAAAGGTTTCATCTGATTCACCAAGGTTTCGCTGCTTTATTTCACAACTGTCATTGTAGCGTAAAGCAATTTAACTTGCTTTTGTTTTGTTTACTGTGTAGATTTTTCATGCTTTCACTTCTGTTTTTGCTTGTTTTTTTCGTTGGTGGCTCGGAACATTGCGTGTTTTATGATTGGTATTTATAATTTATGAGAAGGTAGATTAAGGGAAGGTAATTGTACTGCGGTTAAATGAAGAGTGGTTTGGAGCAAGCAGTTTACAGTCAAAGGACGAAACAATACAATGTATATATGTTATACTTTGATAATAATGTTATCAAGCCAAGTTATCAGTAAAGTTTCTCTACAATAGGATCAAGTAAATCAACTGTTCTAAACTGTTAAGTTACAATGATACTAAATTCATTCTTACAATACTTGACTTGTAATCTTACTTGCAAACCCAATTGTTTATCTTTAAATTTATTCTTTAAGCAAATAATCACCATTTTAACTAAATTACACTAAATATTTTGAAGACATTGTATATACAAATATTGCTTTCTCACGTTTAATTACTAACGAACACTACGAAAGAATGGTCACCATAGTGTACATCACCGGTTTGACTGACGCAAACAAACCTTTCTTAAAGACAATAATGGCTTGTAAAAGAATAAAATCAATAAAGTTGTGATAGGAGTGATAGGATGGGCTAAGTTAATGTTTTATGTTGACTGGTTAAAGTTTTTGAGTAATGTCAAGTGAAATACAAGATTTTAGTAAGGTGGCGCTATCTATCTAGGTAGATAGAAAGTTGGTTGTTGTAGTGAAGTGTATTGTGTTGGGTAACTTGATGGCAAGAGTAAGGTGGAAAGTAAAGAGATAAGAGGTAGGTTCTGTAGCGCTGATAACACCGGAGTATCATAAGAAACAAACGCTTGATAACCTGCAACTTGATAACCTTCTTGCTTCAATACTGAACCTGGGTGAAGAAACACTGAGACGCTGTCATCCTGAGCTAGTGACATCAGTACTATCTCCAAGTCTTCTTTCCTTTCACATCATCACCTGTCATTATCTATTTACATACAAATAGATAAGTAACAACTTGCATTTACTTTGTCAACAAGAAAACTCAGCTGTGAAAAGAACACGTCGTAACGGGCAATGGAAAAGAAAACATAAGATTAGGGCTGGTTATTGTAACCTTGATTCTTCCCTTTCTTACACGAGTATGGTTTACTTTAGGGGAAAAAAACCTTCTGGATCAAAATTGCCTCAAATGCGACCTATTTAATAAAAAATTATAAAGTATAGAACTCAAAATGGCTACTTCTTATTTAGATTGTTACTCCCCTTATAGGAAATAAAGTAAGGGAGTAACAATCTAAAAAAGGTACACATAATGTTCTTTTTTAGATTGTTACTCCCCTTATATAAACTGAAGTGTGATATTCCTTCTCCCAAAGTACACTGGACTTAAAATACTTTTGTCTTTGTCTTAATTGTTGTTTAGTCAGTCATTTATATTCTAAAAATCGCATAGGGGAGTAACATTCTAAATAAGTACCATTAAATGCACATTGCAGAATAAAAATGGATAGCTCTGAATCCAAACTCCTAAACAGAAATTTGTTTCAGGTATCAAGATACATTTTATATTTTTGATCTCATGACTGGCCGTCTTTCACCATTTAAGCTAACAACCGTATCCTAAAAAACCAATCATCCGATTTTAATGAAAATTAGATGGTGGGTAATAATTCGATTTCTGTTAGTCACATATCTATTTTAACCTTTTGTGGGTATTACTTTCTCTTGCGCATGTCCATAAACGTTTTCTTTCCGACATAACCGAAGGTAATGGAAGCTATGTGATCGTTCTAAACAACGAAAATTGTTTACGTCTCCAATTTAAAAATATCTATGACAGATATCCGTTGAAGATGTCAGGGCACATTTTTTGGTTCCATGTCTGTCTGCCGGTCTGCCTTTCGTTTGATCTGTCAATCTGTCTGTGGTTTAATTTTTGCGATCCAACATATCTTAGCTACTGCTCGTTCGATTTTAAAGAAAATTTGGATGGTATGTTATGATTAGCCCATTGTTGGTTCCACATAAGTTGTAACCCTATGCAACCATTTGCTTCTCTTCGAAGTGCAGAAACATACATTCATTTACACCTATATCTTTAAAAGAATTCATATAATATTCAAGAAATCGGGATGCTTTGTCAAAATTATCCAACAGGTCCCATGATATTTTAAATCGTCTGCACCTTTATATTTTACTAAATTTATACATTTATTCGTGTGTACAAAATGCAAAACAATTTTGACAGATTATATACAAAGGAAAAATTAAATAAATAAATTAAATAAAAGCCTAACATCAATTCAAAGGATTCGAGGAAGCTACGTAGCCCACTAATTGGCCGACTATTTTTATAAACATTTATATAATATCTTTAAAAATAAAAATAATGAGTTATTTGTCACAAATAGCCCATACAAGGATCCATATAAATGTCAACCTTCCACAAACATTTAAATTTAGTAATAATTTCTAGATAAAAAGAACTTTTTATATACTACGTTTTTAAATTTTCTGTTGAATCGTATATAATGTTGATAATATAATTGTTATTGTTATATAATATATAATGTTAGTGAAAAAAAAAAAAATAGTTCCGAATTTATTTACTTCACATAGATGACAATCATCTAGAGAGCTGATCTTAAACCTAAAAAAGGACAAATCTTTGTACAACGGATCTCCCCAACACCAAATCTAAAGCGTGCCATCGATATATTTGAAATAATATAAATAATATAATCGATAAATAATATAATCGATATTTCCTGTTTTGCTGTCATTCAATGTTCAATGAAGATTGCAAATACTATGGGATATGTCAAAACAAATATAATAACTTACGGATTTTTTCCGAACTAACTTTCCGTACAGCAAAATTTGCTGAAAACCAATTAAATTCTGCTGAAAGATGGCTAAAAGTATTAGAATAATGCATTGTCATCGTGTTCTGAGCTATGCTAAAAGTTTCAAATGTCTAGCTATTTGGGAAGTTAGTTAGAAATCGATTGCCAGATTTGTACCGGACAATCAAACAAACAAGAAAGCAAGCTAATAAAAACGTAGTAAAAATAAATTTGACCGCTGTAAATCGGAACAGATCTAAACAAGTACAATTTAAATTCGCAGTGAGGTTACATTAGTTTATAATCATGTGGCCTTTTTGTCCAATAGTTGGACGTGAGGAAGTTATGTGATACACTAATTGCCCACATTAATGTGTCTAAAGAATTTACTTTAACTACATGTATGATTGCAATCCTATAACTTTACTTTACTTTACAGGGCTTCTCCACTTATCAGAGACTGCCCGTTATTCCAAAATTTCACCCTCGGTGGTCATCCTAGTCTCCTTATTAGAAGTTCTGCCCCCCCTCATTGATCCAGGACCTTCAGGTCGTTTGGGGACGGTCTATCTTCGTCCTGCCGGGGGGTGACCTCTCCAGCAATCTTTGTGGCCAACGCTCCTCTCCCATCCTCTTCACATGACCGTACTAAATGCTCGCTCCTCAATCTGTTCCTTCGTTCTCTTTCCATCTGCTGCCAAGCCTATCCTTATATTCCTCATCCTTTCTAACCTGGATATTCGTGCACTCCTCCTCTGTACATCTATCTCCACAGATCTAATACGGTCCTTCTGCCATTCTGTCAGCTTCCAAACTTCTGCTCCATAGGATAAAACACTTTCAACAATGGTGGTAAGAATAGTTTTTCTTTCTGCTTCCTACCCGTCGACCGATCCCACAGAACTCCATTCAGCATAGCAATAAGGCTTGCAAGCTTAAACCATCAATCCTACAAAATTTATTGAAACAAATTTGATTTGGAGAGACATAATATTTGAATAAATCCAAGGCTAACAAGAATTTTGAATGGGGGAATCAATAATCACTTTAATTATACCTTACTTTAACTAGAAATAAATACAGGAAATTTCTGTCGGTAATTGCTTGAGAAAAATACATCTGATTTTCCCGAAAATTTAACTTTTTAAACTGCTTCTCCAGTTGTCAGAATCAATGACTAAAATAACACACTCCGTAGCAAAGCCTGGCAATATAGCCGTATATTTTATATAGCAACTAAATTGATTAAAAAATGTGTAACTCACACACAAGTTATTTTGGCACTTTTATAGAAAAGGGCCCCTACTTTTTGCTTCCGAGCTTACTGAAGGTAACGGAAGCATTGTGTTAGAGGTGGTTAGAGAATTTTATGTCTCCAATGTTAAAAATTCCAGACAGAAGTCTGTTTCAGACATCAGAGAACATTTTTGGTCTCGTCTCTGTCTGTCTGTCAGTCGGTCTGTGTGTCCGCGAACCGTGTCTGAAACGTGTGACGATAAATTGAGTAAATGTCGACCGATTTTGATGAAATTTGGTAGACATGTTCATTTTACCAATATCCAGGAGGAGTTCGTTGGACAACGTTATCCGCCCAAGCATTCGTGCGTAACGCTCCCGTGAACCTGAACTATAAATTTAAAATTGAAATTTTAGGTCAGGAAAAAATTAAACTTCATCTATTCAATAAGACAAACATTTTTTTCACATGTTTTTTTTTAAAAAAACATGTGTTAAAAAACATTTTTTTAGTAAAACCAACAGCGACACATCTATGAAGTGTTTTAGATCGCTAAAACTGTCAATAGTTTTTATTATGGAGAGAACGCGGGGAAGGAAATAGACGAGGGGAATAGGAGGTGGCTTGGTTCTCCACCTCTCTATTTGACCTACCTCTTCAATAGCACAGCAAACCTAGGGACCTCGAGACCAGGCGACCAGGCTTCATTCGCTATCTGTACACTGTTGTATTCACTTCTGTGCACACGTTATCGAACTAAAAAAAGCCTAAAATCATTAAAGTATACGCGATAGGACACGAGCAAGCTATGTGCCACTCTAATTGGCAGTGTATTTTTAATCTAATTTACTTTCGGACAACCCAATACACACTTGTTTTTAAATAAAAGTGTGATATACCTTTGTCCCAAAGCACATTGGGCTGATAATCCCTTTGTCTTAATAGGTAGTTAGACTAAGGGATATAAACTCTCCTGTATATTTCCTACACAAAAAGGGGA
Organism: Gerris lacustris; assembly: GCA_951217055.1. Taxonomy (NCBI): domain Eukaryota; kingdom Metazoa; phylum Arthropoda; class Insecta; order Hemiptera; family Gerridae; genus Gerris; species Gerris lacustris. The sequence goes on along the minus strand of OX578276.1, from coordinate 147,994,652 downwards.
CCCCTTTTCTATAAGAGTACCGTTGTTTTAATAATAAAATGGCTGTGCGTGAATTCTCACGTAAAAAGGGTTCCGTTGGTATTGTGAACATGAAAGTAGTTAGTATTGAGGTGAGGGGGGGGGGGGCACTCTAAATGTTGATTTTTTTTGACAAGATGGCATGGAAATTTAAACACTTTCCTCAAGTGTTATATATTTTCTACTCTTCAACACCTTTCATTTCATACCCCACACAAATTTAAAAAAAAAATTGCGTGACATGAATTATCCGCCATTTTGATTTGAACAGCTGATAATTTTGAGTTCGCTATATTTTTCCTGTGTGCGTGTCAAACGATCTCTAATTCTGGAAAAATTTCATGTTTGGATCTCTTTTGATTCAATACTCATTGGAATTAAAAACTATAAGGGTGTCTATTTTTAGTTTTACCAACGAAACCCTACATAGTAGTGTTTATATTCATGATCTTGACTTTTAAGAAAAAGACTTTTAGGTTCCTACCTTATTTTCTTTTATATGTGGCTTTTATTTTAAACTAATCCATCAGAATAAATTAGATGTGACAATTCCACAAAGAAAAAAACATTAGTATTATTTGTTTGAGTGTATTCTATCCATATTTAACAGTAAAAAAAAAAAAACTGAAAGGAAAAATAAAAAGGTTATTATAGGAAAAAATAAAGAAAAATTCTAACTGTGGGATAAAATACAAGAGTTTCACATTTACTTGAAGGCGGCTCTTGTATTCTAATTATTTTATGCTAATATTAATTCTGTTGGTAATTTTTTATTTTGGACATTTTTAATGGGAAAAAAAGAAAAAATGTTATTTTCCATTCTATTTTCATTTCATTTTTAATGGAATAAGAAAGGAAAGGAAAAGGTAATTGTATCTCTAATATCTTTATATTTATCATCATCTTTGTCACATTGTTATCATATCATCGTCATGTATATTTATTTTTTTAATACATATTATATTTTGGTTCGTATTGTAATAACTTTGAACCGAATATAAGAGATCTTAAAATTATATATTATTCTTTTTATTTTTTTTAAATTTTTTTTTTATATATTTTTATTTAGACCTTTATCATGTTTAACTCGCATTATCTTACATATTTGAGACACAAAAAAATGTGATTTTCGTAACTTCGTGTAAAAATAACTATTAGAGATTAATAAGAAATCCAGCAAAGCAGTTTCATATACGTGTTCATAGTAAGATTATAATATTTAAATTTAAATTTAATTAATATATATTTAAACACACTTTAAAAGGTTGCAACAGGAGATTGTTAACACTTCGATTTTCGATTTTTTGTGAGTAAAATCAAATTTATTTTATACCTCAATAACTCGGAAAATAGTTTTTTTTATCGACATTAAATAGACTAAAAAAATATAATTCTTTAATGAAAATATTTTTCTTTAATTAATTATTTATAATTATTTCTTGTTCGATATTTTGGGGGGATAACGCTTCTAAATTTAAAGTTTTAATGAAGATATTCATGAAGACATTGTTTGGTTTCACGACCTAGTATTGTAAAGTGTATTTAATTATCCCCCAGTTTTTAAATCTGCCAAACTTGTTTGATTATTTAGCAATATTTAAGGAGCGTAGACAGTTGAAATTAATCTCGTTCTATCTGCGGGCTACTTTCGACAAACCATCCAAATTTAAAAAAAAAAAAAAAATATACTGCCAATTAGTGTGGCACATAGCTTCCTCGCATCCTACCATGTACTATAACAATTATTGTTATATTACTTTATTGTTATATTGTTTATTTTGTAATAACTATTAATAGTTTTAGCGATCTTTAACACTTTGTAGCGGTGTCGCTGTTGGTTTTACTAAAAAATTGTATTTGAAAAAATGTTTGTTTCATTGAATTGATGAAGTTAGATTTTTTCCCCGACCTAAAATTCCAATTTTAAATTTAAAGTTTACGCGAGCGTTGCTCGTGAACGCTTGGACGGATAACGTTGTCCAACGAACTCGTCCTGTGTATTGGTAAAATGAACATGTCTACCAAATTTCATCAAAATCGGTCGACATTTACTCAAGTTATCGTCGCACGTTTCATAATTCGCGGACACACAGACCGACAGACAGACACAAGACCAAAAATGTTCCCGAGACCAAAAATGTAATACGTCGCCACACAAACAAGGTTGGTAGCGCGCCTTGTGGCGGGCGTATCACTGTATATATTTTAAACTTACAACTAAGTAAGGAAGAGGGTTTCTCACATAAGAAAACTCGGGTTCTAAGTTGGAGGGTGCAGTAATGCCAACCCTCCTAGAACAAAAATAAGTCAATTAAAAAGGAACAATCGTGAATTCGAGCTCCCTAACATAAGAACTTACAAAATAGGGCCCTATGGGAGCTCGTATTTATAACATAGACATTTGATTATAAAACTTTACTACATCAGTTTCTATTTAAATATTTGAAGTCCAAAAAAAAAGTGAAAATAAAAAGATTTGGCTCGTTGACCTGATGGGTCGCCTTTTCCCGCGGAGGACGGGGTTCCAACGAATAAACTTAGTTTCCTTACCTTCTCGATGCTTCACAGTTTCCAGGTAATCCAAAATGTTAATCCAATCGTAATTCACTTAACACATAGTCGCACGGCACACAGCTAACGGTATACGGCACACAGCCCAACTTACCGTCCGAATCCTTGCTTAGAACTGACTCCCCGGCTCAAGCTGGCCTGTCCTTATATTTGGGAGTGTTGGGACGGTACGTGCCTGAACGCGGCTCGTGCCTGGACGTATCTTGCCGTGTGTGCGTTTCGTTCCTGGACGTCCGGGGTGCACGTGCAGTGGGCCGTAAGCCGGGCGGAATAGGCGTCCGCTGGTGGTGGGGGTGGGCGTGCACTGGACTAGGGACGTGCCTGTTCATGCCCGGGCGTGCCTGTGCGTGCCTGTGCTTGCCTGTTTCATGGCGTGACCACGTGGGAATTCGTTGTTTTTTCAAAGTAGCCAGGGGGGCCGGGGCTTCCGCGGCCACCTGGTTACACTAATGTCTGAAACGGATTTCTGTCTTGGAATTTTTGAAATCGGAGGCATAAAAGTTTTTCGTTCTCAAAAGTGAACACAATGCTTCCGTTACCTTCGGTAAGCTCGGAAGCAAATAAAATGACTACTTTTGAAGATATAGGAATAAATAAATGTATGTTTGCGTGCATGTGGAAGAAAAACAATAGTAGAAGGTTGAAACTTATATGAGACCAACAATGGACTCATTATGACCTACCATCAAAATTTGATTAATATCGGACGAGTAGTTTTTAAGATATGTTGGTTCGCAAAAATTAAGTGACAGACGACGGCCAATAGACGGACACGGAACCAAAAATGTTCCTTTATGTATGAAATATGTAAGCTCGGAAGCTATCATTTTTACAGGGCAAAATGTTTTATTTGCAAGTAAGCTTTATATTTTACATTGTATAAATGCTTAATGCTTCTTTAAATGTTAAAATATTTATAAACAAGAATAATTGTGCTCGTGAAATAAAATTCAACCTGGGCGCTTTTATAAATCTCTACTTCCTCGATTTTTTATCTGTCATTTATATTATTAATAAACGTTTTATAAATACGCGTTTTTTGAAGGTTAAACATTTATTTATATACGAAATGGACGTGGGAAAGAGAGTTAAATATTGTACATTGCAGAATAATATTATAGCTTCAATATATTATTTACTTATTTTTGCTTTCGAGGTCACCAATCAATGACCCCTCCTACACGGTTTATAAACCCGAGTAGGAGGGGTCAATCCTTCATTCGGTTGACCACTTAGTCTTAGAAGTCAGTCAGTCAGTCACAAAGCATTTTTTTCGGAATCTTCGGAATGCAGAATTCCACAGTTTTGATGTAATCATATATTATTTTTTCTATTTAGCTTCGAAGGCTGAAAACAGAGGGTTGAAACTTATTAGGGCTAATTATGGCCTACCATACAAATTATATTAAAATTGAACGAGTAGTTTTTTTTAAGATATGTTGGTTCGCAAAAATTGAGCGACAGAGAGTCAGACCGACAAACAGACAGACAGACAGACATGGAACCAAAAATGTTCCCTGACGTCTGAAACGGATTTCTGTTTTAGAATTTTTGAAATCGTTCTTCAGAACGATCACATAGCTTCCGTTACCTTCAGTAAGCTCGGAAGCAATCATTTTCTTTATAAGTAGTTTGAACCTTTTGCTAAACATTTTTATGTAATAAATCATTATATTTAACAAACCATGCTTAACAAACTACAAGAAGAAGCAGGCAAAATAGGACTCAGGATCAACAGTAATAAGACTAAATTAATTAAGATTAACACGAATGATGGCCATATATATCAAGGAATGAACCGGATAGAAGAAGTACAGGAGTTTGTTTATTTAGGAAGGTTAATATCGGTGGATGGAAGCATGAAGAAGGAAATATCGAGAAGAGTAGCAATGAGCTGGAATGCGTACAACAGATTCCGAGGTATTCTAAGATCCAAGATTGATATTGAGAAAAAAATAAAGCTATGGAAGAGTGTTGTATTGCCAGTCCTAACATATGGTTGCGAAACATGGACACTGAGTAAAGAAACCATAAAGAAGCTAAGGGTCACTGTTAAGGCAATGGAAAGAAGTATGATCGGTATCACCAGAAGAGATAAAAGGAGAAATCAGTGGATCAGTACCAAGACCAAATTAAAAGACATCGGCAGAACTGTACTTGAGAGAAAATGGAGATGGACCGGGCATCTAGTAAGATCAAAAAAAGAGCGACGGTCAAAGGAAATATTACACTGGTGGCCATTAACAGAGAAAAGGAACAAGGGAAGACCAAAGAAGAGATGGGAAGAAGAGGTGAGGAAAGTTTGTGGAGTGTGCTGGAAGAGAGTAGCTACGGAAAGGTCGGAATGGAAAAGAGCCTGCGACATTTATTATGATGTTTGGATGATGTAATTTTATAATTTCATTTGATCTCGAGAACGAAGTCGGAACTCTACCCTAGGGAACCACGGCTAATTGCCGATTTGCAAAAAAAAATGTAAGTGAATATCAAATCAAAAAACAAATCAAATTATTGTGGCACTTGTAAATTTTCTTTTTTGCAATAAATAGTTTTTATTATTATTATTATTATTATCATTATATTATAATAAGATATGTTTTTCTTCCTTGTTTACCAAAGGAAACAATTTCAAAAATGTTGGGAACATTTCTGGTCCCCGCGTCTGTCTGTCTCTCTGTCATTCAATTTTTGTTAGCCAACATCTCTTAAAAACTAGTCATCTAATATTAATGAACTTTAGTAGGTAGGTTTTAATTAGTTCATTGTTGGTCTCTTATAAGTTTCAACATTTTGCCTCCATTGGTTTCTTTTCAACATTCGAATAAAGTAATTTTTAATAACACTTAAGTTTAAAAGTGCCTTATTTGTAAGACATTATAGCTTGTCAAAAATATCCATCTGGTGGTCCCATAATAATTTTAATCATCTGAGCTCATTAAATTTTGTTAAATTGATACTTTTATTCTTGTAAAAAATCAAAACAATTTTGAATGAGTTTAAAGGGGGGGGGGGGGGGGGGGAATAATAATAAAAAAAAAAAAAAATCCGTTATAAAAGCATGACATAATTAAGGTACGTGAGGAAGCTGTATCCCATATCAATTGGCAGAGTATTTTTTAGTTTGTTTTTTAAATAAAGTCAATTTAACGGGTTTTTTCAATTTCCTTTTTTTAGGGTTTCGTTGGTAGAACCAAAAAAATGAAACCCTTATAGTTTCGTTCCTGTGACCGTCTGTCACTCTGTACGGTTCCAATAACTTTTGAACCAAAAGAGATAAAAACGTGAAACTTTCCAGTATAACAGATCGTTTTGACGCGCACACAGGAAAAATATAGCGAACTCAATATTATCAGCACGTCGCGAATTTTTTTTTTATTTTTTTAAAATTTTGAGTGGGGTATCAAATGAAAGGTATTGAAGAGTAGAATAGAAATATATATACCACTTAGGGATAGTGCTTAATTTTCAGCGGCATTTTGTCAAAAAACATCGAAATTTTGCGTTTCCCCCCCCCCCCCCTAAAATCGTATTTCCGCTATTACTTAAAATATAGAAAAATATGCAAAATGTGTGGTCTGCTAGGCCATAGAAAAAATAAGATTAGCAATTTGATCTGATTTACTGGAAATCCAAGATGGCGGATAATTCATGTCACTCGAAAAAAAATATTTTTTTTAAAATTTTGATTGGGGTATCAAATGAAAGGTATTAGAGAGTAGAATAGAAATATATATATACCACTTAGGGATAGTGCTCAATTTTCAGCGCCATTTTGTCAAAAAACATCGAAATTTTGCGTGTCCCCCCCCCCCCCTAAAATCGTATTTCCGCTATTACTAAAAATATAGAAAAATATGCAAAATGTGTGGTCTGCTGGGCCATAGAAAAAATAAGATTAGCAATTTGATCTGATTTACTGGAAATCCAAGATGGCGGATAATTCATGTCACTCGAAAAAAAATATTTTTTAAATTTTGAGTGGGGTATCAAATGAAAGGTATTGAAGAGTAGAATAGAAATATATATACCACTTAGCGATAGTGCTTAATTTTCAGCGCCATTTTGTCAAAAAATATCGAAATTTTGCGTATCCCTCCCCTAAAATCGTATTTCCGCTGTTACTAAAAATATGCAAAATGTGCGGTCTGCTGGGCCATAGAAAAAATAAGATTAGCAATTTAATCTGATTTACTGGAAATCCAAGATGGCGGATAATTCATGTTATCCGTTTTTTTTTTTTTTAATTTGGAGTGGGGTATCAAATGAAAGGTATTGAAGAGTAGATTTCAAAAATGTATAACACTTGATGTTAACATTTAATTTAGCGCGCCATTTTGTCAAAAAAAAATCTAAACTTTTCTCCGCTCCCACCCTTACTAATTTTGTGTTCACAATACCAACGAAACCCTTTTTACGTGAGATTCACGCCTTACCAATTTTTTATTTAAAAAACAGTAATATTTCGCCCTATAATTTGGGCTTCTACCTTCTAACAATTTTCTTCTCGGTCACGCATTATTATTATTATTATTATTATTTTTTATCCATCCCCGGCATTTGGTATTGTAGCCATTATGCCTCCAATAAAGAGAACATAGCCAGTTGTGAGGTGAAAATAAATTTAAATATTTATTTAAAAAAATAAATAAATACAACTTATTAATTTTTATTATTACGCTTGTAACAGGATTTTATTTAAACATAATTTAATTGTATCTTCACTATTTGACTGCAAGGAGCGAGCCAAAACCATATTTTCTATATTGTATTATTACATAAATGAACACTTATATCATGTTGCCTTCCATTCTTACTTTCTCATGTGCGGAGTATATTCAGAAAGTATTGTGATAACTCGAAAAATTAATATTGAGTTCTTGATGGAATTACATGTTTTGAGGTCCCTTGAGTCTAAAAATGTGGTTCTGATGTCTGTAGCCTATGCGCACGTGTGGAGCCTAACCCGATTTTGATTAAATTTTACATGAATGTTAAGAAAATACGTACACCAAGGCAAAATCAAAAATCTGATCGTGCTGAAAAATCGAAAACAATGTGTAATCAATCACCTGTTGACCATATCAAATTAATAAATAAATCAAATTATATATTATTGGATTTAAATTTAGTCTTACTTTGTGTATGAGAAAGTCTTGGTAATTTGCTGTTTGTCTAAATTTGCTGCTGATGGTATTAAAGGGTGATTAGACGAACTAATCGTCTCCCGAAAGTCGGACCAAGAAAACCAACCCCTTGGCCCGAAAATCTAATCTTGTAAACCAAGTTTCTGGTCACGTTTTGGGGGAAGAAATCAGACTGGGAAGTCGGATTGAAATCCCATCCGACTTAAGGTAGAGAAGTTGTGGAACACCAGGCACCCTTCACTGCGCTTTGCGAACCGACAGTGTAATCTTCTTCGTCGGACTTGATTTCCCTGTCTCGAAGGAAAAGCCCACGAAAGGAAGGTAGCTACTGACTGGATAGAAATGCTTCGGGCTGTGTAAATACAACGCACCTCACGACTGAGCCAATGCTGCGCATCAATGTTTCAGGGAATTCCGTTTCGGTGGAACTCAAAATCTTGTTTCACGCAGCAATATGCTCCAGAGGCGTGCGTACATGTTGAGACACCAATTCAGACTTGATTCAGCCCCGCAACAATAACGCACATCATTGAGTTCCAGTGTGGACTATGATTATACTGCAAGATGATATTTTAGAGAAACAAAACAAAGTGAATAAATACGGTAAAAGAAAAAGAAACAGAAAGTTCGCTTGTTTACACAAGTAGCGTGGGTAAGGTTGTAAGCTCTAGTAGTAAAACTTGAGTTTGCCGCCGCACCACGCGCTACTGTCTATTTCTCCTTAACATTTAGTGCCCTTAGGAATCATTAAGGCTTCGTTTTAAGATCTTAGAAGAAGAATGACTTCAGGAATTAAGGCGTATGAATAGTTAAAATGACCAGATTTGTTACAATCCATATTAGGAGGGTTGTAGTGTTGCGGGTGCGTGTTATACTGGGATTGAAAAAAAAAAAGAAATACTTCTTGCATAAGAGTCCGCAAGACAGTGAGACATTTTCATATTTTTGCTTGCGTAAATTACCGACACAAAATGTAATAAAATCGGTAATTGATTCAAGTAATTGATAAAAGTAGATGGAAGATAATTTTTATTCTTATCTCCACACCGGCACTGCAGCGGCTTGATTACAAAATACTGAATTCAAAGGTGCCGGCCCGCCTTCTACGAATTGTTGATATGCCTTAATACTAGGTAGGCCGAGAGGGCTGAGAGTTGATGGCAACCTCCTGTACTTTCCTAACTCCCTGTCACAAGTATAAATCTTTTCAACTCTCTTCGGCCCTATGACGTGCGGTGGAGGGAGGCCCAACAGCTGGGGACTGGATTACACACCTCCTATAGCTTTTTAACTCCCTGTTATACTTTTCTGAGTTTTTAAGATAAAAGTAACGTAACGTTTTTGACTTATGTTCCATAGCCTAAACATAAAAATGTCAAAAAGGTCTAAAAGGGTCTATTTGCCGGGCCATTCTTCACCTGCAGTTACTACTACCAGCTGTTGAAGCTTGCGTTTCAAAATTAGCGAAATCCCAATTTTAAATTAAAAATACTAAATTCTCTTCATTACGAAAGTCATAAAAATAACATGAAATTATCGATAAGGGATTATACTCGAAGCTTGGAAAAAATCTCTCCTGGAATAAATATTTACTGATACATCTTCCATTACAATTATTAGGAAAGTGGAAATAAATCTAAATGGACTCTTTGTTCGCTAATTAGCTTAATGGTCTAAACAGGTTTTCAAAGTGGACATCATAACGATAACACAGAGAAACAATATTAACTAGGATCACGCGTGTTTAAGTAATTGTAGTGAAAGCGAGAGGGCGTTGCAAGGGTCCGAATTAGAAGCGAGCTGTGGGACCACAGTGGGATTACCAACAGAGTAGAATTAGAGATGAGGCTGCGTTATTAGCCGTTGTGTGAGTTACCCGGGTTTATTGGCCATGTACTGCCGACAGAAGCTTCGTCCTCCCTCTAAACCCGTTTAAGGAAACGCTTTGAAATCCCGTGTGAAACAAGCTGGGGAATTGAAGCCAGTACAGACCCAGAGGGGTCGAAACCCCCTCGGCTTCTAATCGGTCCCAACCCCCCTTTCACTGAATCAAAGCGCTTGTTATTATTGTCTACCGTCGCCCGAAGAGATTCCCTAATTTATTGTTATTGTTTAAACTGTAATTACCGGCCCAGTAATGATGGTAATTGTGTTTTCGGGGAATTTGGAAGATCCGAAACCTAATGGCTATTTTGTATAAGATGAATTAATATGGGTAAAATAATTACATAATGGCTTATGTGTACGCTTAATACCTTGACCGTTATCTATAAGTATAGCATAAATATGGAATGTGGTTTTAGCTATATTAGTTAAGCCATGATATAGATTATGGTAAAAGTGATAGATTTGTCTAGGTTCGATCATTGACAAAGAAGACCTTAAATTATTATTTGAAACTTAAACCTAAAATAACCTGTGGATTATAAAACTAATATTTAAAAATCAATGCGTGTTCAGGTGTTACATCGGTCAGAATCACGTTTTTATGGCTCCCCGCATAAAGCTAACGACAAGCTGTAGGTTGTATACAAATAAATCTAGGTTTTAACCATGAATGGTTTTTTACTTTCTCATATTATGCATAGTAAATAAAAATATTGTAATGGCTCGAAAATGTAAGGTCCCTTAGCCAAAAGAAGTGTTTAAAAACTGTCTCCCTGTGGTCCGTAGTCTGTAGACCCAGACCAGTGAGTTTGTGAAGTTGTGTACTTTGCCTTAAGTAACATTGTAATATGTGCATGTAGCCTAAACTTCAGGGCTGATATCAATGAAATACTTGTTAATTAATTATGTTCAGAAATATTATAACAAGCTATAAGCTATTATTAAAACAAGCTTAATAAGCTAATAAAAAAAGCACATACAGATTACCTAAAAGAAGAATTAAAAGAAGCTGATAATGATGCAAAGAAAACCTGGACTGTTATAAATAAATCGTTAAAAAGAACCCAAATCGAACAGACTAGTATACCACATTTAAATATAAACGGATCTATTATAAATGGAAATGATAAAGCCGATATAGTAAATAGTTTGAATGATTATTTTAACACTGTAGGTGAAAAATTAGCAAACACTTGCATTTGCAAAAACAAATTGCAAATGCAAAAAATTAAAAAAATCAAAAACAAATGGTAATATTGACAAACCTTTATTAAGCACGCCGGTTACAATAACAGAAATAGAGAAATACATTCTAGAGTTAAAAGCAGATACGGCAGGTATTGATAAAATTCAGTACTAGTAAAATATTACAGTGATCCTAATAAAGAATTTATAAATCATAACTATGCTACAAGATCAAAAATAAAGCAACATATTTCCCTGCCATCATGTAGTACTACCAAGAAACTTAACTCTACAACTTACTTAGCTCCTAAAATGTTTAATCATCTTCCCTTATATATTATACTAGCTCCTACAAAGAACATTTTTTAAAAAAAATTAGATTTACACTTTAAAACTAAATTACAAATATCATAACTTCATAAAAAAAAAAAAAAAAATTACATTAATATATTAAAGAAAAATTCTAACTTATATTAATATTAATCAAATTATAATAAATATTATAAATTCCCTACCAACATCATATAAATAGTAATTTAAAGATTTGTTTATTTATTTATTTTTCGTATTAGATTTTAATCTGTAATATAATAGGTAATATTATAGTTATACTATGACAACTATAATAACATGATAAGAAATTGCTATAGTCATTGGTAAACTAGCTTTAATAAATAATTTTTGATTATATTAGATTAATATTTGCGATACCTAAAACATTGTGATATTTTAGCTTTTCTAATCTATTACTCCTTTAAATGTAGTATTTATTATACTACTGCGTTAAAAATTGTTTTTTATATGATTGTGTTGACTATTTATTTTTGTATGTATTTTGAGTTTAAAAAGTAGATAATAAGAGTATCATTGTATTAAAATATATTCAAGCCAACACATCAATAGTCTACTATACTTTGACATAACATTTTATTTACATTCTATCTATTTATTCTATGATACAAAAAGCCAAAAAGCTATGATGTAAAAGCCTGAAGCAGAGCCCTCACTCTAGTATTCTCTTACTACCGAGGGCTCTCACGTATTAGAGTAGAATTAATAAATTGTAATATGTAGATACTTTTAGATGTGGAAATAAACAATATTATTATTATTATACTCTGAGGTGAAATCAAGAAATAAATGTTAGCTAAAAATTTCGGGAGTGCAACTCCCGAAACCTCCTAATAAAAATTAATTGTCTAAAATATTTCCTACAATTTTTATTAAACAATTCTATTTTGTAATACGTATATATGTGAATTCAATCGCATAAATCTATTTCTGAGATTTTGATAAAAATCAATTTAATTGCATTGGGCGAGAAGTTGGATTCGATTCCCCACCAGGGAGTAATTATTTTGAATGATGAATTACAGATAAATCGAAAAATTCGAAACAAACGGAAAACACAGAACGATGAAATGATGTCTATGAGTTAATTCAGTCCGAGTTGTATCGGACAAATTGGTTTTTTTTTTCTACCAATATCCAATGTACAAAATATTCCGTGTAAAGATAGTATAATAGAGAAAGATATTTATATAAATATGTAAGTTTAGAAAGATAAGGTTATATATAAGGGTACGATGGAGCTTAGAGATGTCTGGTGCCCTGTACCGGTACGAAGCCTATCATGTGAGTAACTGCGTGCTTAGCTACCTTCCTATATTGTCATTGGTCCCTTAAATGAGCCAATAAAAATGGATATATTGAATATAGGGAAGCATCCTACGTGTGCCCCTTACCTCTACTTAACCCCTTTTAATAAATGTTACGTTATTTATAGTCTACTATAAAATTGCTTCTATCTAAGGTAATTGCCTGAAGAAACTGTACAACAAGCTTTGGGGTTTTATTTGGAATATAATATATAATTGGAGACGAATTTTCAAAGTTTTTCAAGCAATTTATGATGTAAAATGATTAACACTATAAATTACATGATACTGCACTTTTAGATAATAGACAATTTGTGCTCTTTGTTACCTAGTTTAAAAACTGAACTAAATTATAGAGGGATAAAAAAACACGTATCGGACAGAATTTTATTTGTAACTGGGACTAGTCCATCGTTTCGGACTGGTCCATCGTTTCGGACTGGTCGATCGCTTCGGACTGACAATTCACACACAATTGGTAGAGCATTGGACTGGTAATCCAAAGGTTCAGGTTCCAATCCCGGCGGCCGAGTGTATTTTTCGGATGTTTTTTGGTTGGGTGTATTTAAGTGGACTGTATTACTTAATGCAAACTCCGATCACCATTAAGTCCAGACATGTCTGTACTGATGTCGCTTGTTACCAGAGAGATCAAGGATATGCGATGGGTAAAGAAAGTTCTTAGAGACCTCAGAATTATTTCTTGTACTCGGTACTGGCTAAAAGTACCGGTGTGGAAATCCCACACATGACTTCCATGAAATGTTGTGGTGTCAATACGTGAGCAAGAGAGAACTCAGTATAAACTACATCGTACAAACAGCTAATATTGATTATAGTTTTGCAACAGAAAGCCAAAATTAAATAAAAATAATAATGATAATAAACACAATTAAATATATAGTTAACATAAAAATAAAATGTTACCTTATAAATGTCGGTAGAATGTAAAAAGATAAGAGAGAAAGGAGGTTTGTTTACATCTAGAGTTCTAGGTGAGTTTATGCGAAAACAAAACAAATTTATTAATCTTTATCCTTTATTACAAAAAAATTAACTATTCAATTTTTGTTTATTTGTTTACATTTTCTTTATACTTCTTTTAACTATACGATATAAGAATATAATAATAAAAGAATTTAGAATCAGCTGATAAAAAAAAGTCGAAAATTTAACAAAAAACTGAAAAACATGTCTCTATTTAAGGTAGAAGGGATGGTCCTACGACAAAAAGTCATAGGACCAAAGTTGTAGATCTTTTAAAATCAGTTACCGCTGGTGTTATCCGCTTTTCGATACGACTTACAGTTTAGCCGCAATTTGGTTCCGAAAAAACCTTTAAAAAAACACTAAAATACCAATATCTCCCAAACCGCTTGTCCGATTTTGCTCAAAAAGTATAGGTACAATCTACCATATATACCCCAAAGGAAATTGAAATCAAATAAAGCCTACTAAAGTTATCGTCGACAGACCGATTTCGTGCTTAAGTGACTGTAGCTCCGAAACGTCGCTACGATGTTCGGCTTTGCTACGATGTTCGGGTTTGCGCCATCAGTTTTTCCGTTCAAAGTTCTAAAAAATGCCGAAAACCGCATCTCAATACGATGTCTTGAAGCGATGTTATAAAGGTTTTAAGTTCCGAACGAACGTACGTACATACATACGTACGCACAGACATACATGTATATGAAACGGATTTCAATGATACCCCCGGGTCCGTAAGACCCCTCCTTCACAGAGATCTCGGAATCACGTTTTGGAGGGTATCACCATACTTCCATTTTCATGGAAGTAAAAACTGTTTAAAAGCCCAAGGAAATCAACAAGTTTTTCCACCGACATGAAAACCTCGGGACCCTTATCAGATCTAAAGACTGACCACCCGAAAGGACTGCGTTTTTTCGTACAACTAGTGACAATATCCTATGGAAACACGACTTTTTCACAATTTTCACTGAGAGAAGTCGGGACCTAAACCCTATGATATAATAGTTTACTATTTCAGCTTGAAACATAAGCACTTCTTTGCTATAATCCCCGAGGATTAGCAACGCCTACCCTTGTTCGATGGAGTAGGTGGTGGGCCTTGTGAATAATTTAACATGGGAGCTTTTATTCATTTGATATATAAATACCTGGTATTAAAGGGCGCAACGTTATTTCTGCTTTCCAATAACTTTGGATGGGTGAAATAACGAAAACCCGATTCAAACGTTCCAGCGTATAGGAAAATAAAAAAAAAAATACTTGTGGTGTCGCGAGACATGTTAGAAACGAAGTTCCTTACGAATTTCATTAAATGTAAAATTATAAAATCTCACTGCTAAGTATACGATGCTAACTACTTATACTTGGTGGATTTAGAAAAGAGACAAAATTAAAAGTAACTAACTATTTGTAATTAGCGGAGTTAAGGCAAAATTAAAAGAAAAACTTTTTTGAATCATTGAAGCGAGTGTCTTGATATAATATTGAAAAAGTTAATAAATAAGAGTTGATAGTTAAAGAGGATTGCTGTAGCATGTAGGGAACAGAACTGTTACCTACCCGGCCTACTCAATTTAAAATACATATATCGACGGTTTGGAAGAAGACCGTCACAAAACCGATTTTTTGAGAAAACCTTTTTTTTGTACCAAAACACTCCTAAGGAGTAGTACTTTTATGTAGAATATTGTCATATTTCTAGTACAAACACAGAACGCCAGAATGAGTGAAATGCCAGTCTGACATTTGAGAGTATTGTATTAGCATTATGGTCTAAACTGTAACAAATCAGTGTTCAACTTGGGATCCAAGCGGAAACGTCGCGTTTTTTTTAATAAACTGTCACAAAAGTGTTTCTTACAGTCTTCATAATAAGGTAAGAAGACATATATATCTCATTTTTGTTCAATACCGACACAAATGCTTTTATGACTATTTAACCCATAAAATATTTATTAAATGAATTGATCAAAACGTCATACGTGCGATATTATGACAATTTTGATCAAAACAATTATTTTTTTATTTTTTTAAAACAATTATTTTTTAAAAAAGTGACCCTCTTGCATACAATGTTATCTACATTTATATCATTTTGTAACAATATTATTATTTTATAACAGTTTTCCACTAAAATAAAGCTTTATTTAAATTAATAAATATAATTTTATAACAATTATTTTTTAGAATTGTCAACCGTAGATTAGTAACCTTTCGTCATTCACGAAATCGTTAACCCTACTCTTATCTATGTGTTCTCCGTCATATTCCCTTTATTTATTTACCAATCGGAGTTTTAACCCTGCAGTGGTCGCGTGGGTGACTAGTGACTATTGTCATTCATGTGTATGTTATTTTGATTATAACTTTCTTATAAGCATTGGGGTGGAGTTGAGCACCCTCTAATCTAGTCTATTAATTGGAGGCAGTAGATTGTTCCGTGGGATACCTGGACTCCAGGCCTTGTGAAGGTGATGTTATTATCAATTTAAGTTGTTTGGAAGACAAAAGTTTAGCAGCAAGATGGAAATCAACCGAAATAAAAAAGGTTAAACTAACATCAGCTAATAAACAAAAACTGGACTCAATGGTAAAAAAGGACGCTTTAGTTCAATTAATAAGTAAAAAAAAATATTCCTTCATTTTATGAAAACATAAAAATTTATAACATGTTTTATTTGTGTTTGAATTTTAATCATCATAATATTTTTTCCTTCTTTTTTTAACTTTTATACCTACCTGATATGTTTTATACTATATCTATTTTTTTAATAAGTAAGAAAAATACAAGCATAGCGTACAATACCTATGCATGATATACTGCTTATGCATTTGAATGTTTATTGCAGCAATGATAGTATAGTTATTTATCGATTCCTTAATAAAGACTCAAAACTGTTTTTATTTTTTTAAATGTTTTATTTGTGTTTCAACTTATTTCAATTTGACTATTTTTACTTTTCATTGTCATGGCATTTTATGATCTCATTTTATTTTATTCAATCAATATTCAATTTAAATAAATTATAGAAATCAGTATTTATATTTTCCTATTTCTATCTTTATTTTTAATGTACGACAACTTAAAAGATTGTGTGCCATAGAGTCCAAGGTAATTTGGAAAATCTAAATGTCATTATTATATAAATATGGAAAAGTGATATTATTTTTATGGGCACTAGTATAGACTAAGAACCTAAGTCAATTGATTTTCAGTATTATTATTTTTATATAGACTAAGAACCTAAGTCAATTGATTTTCAGTATTATTATTTTTATATAGACTAAGAACCTAAGTCAATTGATTTTCAGTATTATTATTTTTGTCTTTATTTATTTAAGAAGAATTATATGAAACAAAAGAACATTTAAAAATAAGTTACTTGTCTAAATGCAATAGCCTTGGCACTTACAGTTCCTATTTATTTCAACACTGAATTTACTAACTAAAGACAAAGACTGAATAGAATTGTGTCTGATCTCGTTTTATTAGACATGTTATATAGTTTATGTATGATTTTGATTTTTGTACTTTTAATTTTAGTAAATAAATGATGTTAATTTGTAAAATGTTTTACCAAATTATTATAAACCCTTATGTACTAATATGCAATTTGCTTACTCTTTTTTATGGAATATCGTCACAAGTACTGATTTTAATTGAAAAATTGCCTAAAAATTAAGCACTGAGCTTAATATGTAAAAAGTAGTAGTATGGCTAGGTTTTCTGAAGTATATAGAAGAAGTTATTATAATATAAAGCAAATCCAACAACCATAAGGTCAATAAATTCGACATCAAAAATAGTCACTTTTTTCTTTTGCTTCTCCTGTAAAATTTGAAAACACGGTTTTGTGACAGTCTTCTTCCAAGCCGTCGATATCACTTCTCTACACAAAAACTTGAAATTTGACAAGCCTGTTTCAATTGTACTTTAGACGATGTGTATGAAGTTTTATTAAATTGTTACGTCAGAACGTAAGATTTAAAAGCCGCCCCAGAGCTTCCTAGTTAATTACCACCTGAAGAGGACCCCTCGGTCACAACATAAACTCTAAACAAAACATCTTCTCCATACCACATCTCCATGTCTCAGGCGCCCCCTCAACTAATTGATCGCCGATCTCTGGACATTCTATAGATCGATACGTCCATGGATCAACAGCCTCGCCCTCAATGTAGCGCGCAATTCAAAAACTGCACAGTTTCATCTTTTAGCGATATATTTATCAAAATATTTATCAGCACTTAAAATTAATGATCATTATCACTTAGAATTTATGTACATAATAATTATGTTTTTTTTTAAAATAAATATAGGTATTATTTTTTCTTCAAATTTGGCGTAGATGTTTCTTGAAGTCATAAACAAATGAAACAAATTTTATTTGTTGTATATTTGTTGATTTTCTTGAAATTTGGCTTGAATTAAGTCACGAAGTCCTTAAAATATATTTATTTCATTTTATTTCCAGATAATAAAATTTAACACACTGTCCAAAAACACCAATGAAATTATGTAATTGTTAGTAGTTATGAACAAGGAGCTTCTATACAAAGTTCCCACAAATACAAATGTTTCCTTTACATTATTATATTTAGGGTAGCAGTGTATTTATTGATTACATAGTTTGTTTAGTAAGTATCGGGACTGAATTTATGTAAATAAATTTTTAAAAAGGAATATAATATACAATTCTATAAGTTAATATTTTTCAAGATATAATCCTCTTGCATCAATACACCGCTGCTAGCGCTTATTCTATTGTTCATATTATGCCCCCTAGAAGTCGGAAACCGCAAGGCTCGTTAGACATCCCATCGAAGCCACTTGGACCGCCTCAATCGTCCTAAAATGTCATCCTTATAGGTCTATTTTGACCTGATGGAACAAAAAGAAGTTAGTGGGAGTCAAGTCTGGAGTTTAGGGTGCTTGTGGGTGGTGATGCTAGTTTGTGTTCGACCAATACTTCCTTCACAATAATTAGCGACATGGAACTCGGCGAATGGTCATGATGGAGCATCCAGGTATCCCCCCCGGCAGTCCAGGCATGGGACTCGGCGAATCGTCATGATGGAGCATCCAGGTATCCCCCCCCCCGGCGGTCCAGGCATGGGACTCGGCGAATGGTCATGATGGAGCATCCAGGTATCCCCCCCGGCGGTCCAGGCGGTCCCCCTTCGGATGCGGCGGACAATAATAATCCTCAAACGTTTGAGCACTCATGTGTAAATTTTGTCGTTCACTATTTATCCTGCAGGCACAAAGTCCTTGTGGAGAACTTATACGTCTAATAAGACAATTAGCATCAATTTAATGGCTAATAAAGACCTTTTTTGGACAAGAAGGGTCCCCCCGCTAATTTTAGTTTTTTATACCACTCAAAAACACGCGTTCTGGACATTATTTCGTCCTTGCAAGCCTTAAGACTCATATCAAAAGTATCCTTTGCTGATTTGTTCAGTTTAACACAAACTTTGATGGCACAACACTAGATGATTCGCTGTGTCTTGCCTCTCGAGCTCTAAACATACTTTCACTCCGGGCTCGATCTCCACAATTCAAAGTGTCGATAGCAGCTTAGATGGGTATCCTAGCATACATTATATCCCCCACTAGCGATCCTGCTCATAGGGACTACCTTCAACTCCTTCTCATTGATAGGAAAAATCTGATCCAATCCTTATTAAATAATAAGGATAAAGAAATAAACCTGCAAAATGGCTCCTCCCATTTTTTTATAAAAAAAATGTATGAAATAGATTTTTAAATAATCAAAACTAAAATTTTTATCCTCAAGTATTCTAAAGCTTTTCTTTATTACACTAAAGTAATAATGGAAGCCCCAGTTTTCCTCGAGTTTTAAAAATAAATGAAATCATAATTCTTCAAAATATATGAGTGAGGTTCCTTTCTCACCTGACACCTCACAAATTGATCTCGTGGAATCTTCCAAAATATTCCTCCCAGGTTTGAATAACCTGCGGGATAATTCAATTTTAAATTAAATAAGGGATTTTAAATACAGGGTGAGGGTTAGGGTTGGCACCCTTGGGCCGAGCGAGATATAGAGAGAGAGGGAGGTTTAGTTGAATTATGGATGTGCATATAATTCTGTCGGTGTGGTTGGTAGACCTGCCTATGCCTGGGATGACCTTATTTGAATAGCATTAGCCTAGGAGCTCTTAGTGGGACCTTCCCCTCATACTCCACCTGCAAACAGGCAAAACCCCTTTAAAATTTTAATTTATATCGTTTCTTCTGCCCACCCTTTCTCCTCCCCCCCCCCCTCCTAAAAAAACCCTCCTCATTTAAAATATTTGCGGGGTTATTTGGTAATATTTTACAAAGAGAGGAGAATGAGGGAGTTACTGGCTCATTGATTATTCAGAAATTAGACAAACAGGCTTCTCTCGATTTTTTAATATTTATTATTACATTTTTTTTTCTTGCTAAATGATTTAGTGATTTTGGTTTAATACTTACATACCCACTTCATTGTCGGATTGGAAACTTATATCAGATTTAATATATATATATATATATATATATATATATATATATATATATATATATATATATATATATATATATATATATATATATATATATATATATTCACTTTGAAACCAAAATATATAGAGATTGTATTTAATCTATTTTAATACAAAAATCGGGAAATAAATTTTAGCTCAAAATTTTGGCGCGCTACCCGACAAAGACCTTGATAAATTGTAGAACAAAATTATTTTTTTAATATTGGATCTGACGATTTTAATTTTAAATATTTCATATCTTTTAGTCAATTTAAAAACGAATCTAATAATATAAATTGTTTTTCCGGGAAATATATAGTTTCAGAGATTATAATTAGTTTGAATTAGCTGAAAATCTAAAACGAAATATTAAAATTCACTTGTTAATAAGCACTCGATAAATATGTTTAATTATAAATTGATTAAATTAAATTTTATTCTAATTAAATTCAATATTGCTATGTATATGAGATAGTTTTGTGTTTGCTGTACTAATTTTATCGATATCGGTTAAGTAATTGAAGTGCACAAAATACGTTAACAGATGTTTTAAAAAAAAATATTTTCGAGAAAATCCATTTAACTCCACAAATAGAACTAACGTGATATCCTAATGATTTCTCTATACAAACTAAATTACAGTGAGAATAAATAAAAAATAGAGATAATGATAATATTTTGAGAAAACGGAGATAAAAAATAAACTCTTCTCTCTTTAAAAGGTTTGACATTTTTTCTTTTGTTTTAACTTTTGAAGAATGTTGTAAAAGAAAAAAATGTCTAATAAGCGTTTGTTTTGTTAAAAGCGGAGAAAAAGACAAGAAGAACAAGAAGCGTTGTTATAAATATTCAGAGGGTTGCATGTCTTGAAGAGACAGGCAAGATATTTAGCCTGAGGAGTCTCAAAGTCCGCCTCGTTCATCTACCCTGTAGATATTGCTCCTAGTAGTAAGTTCGAGCAAGAACCTAAACAAGACCTATTTACCATCCATCTGTTGCTCTTCTGTAGAAGTGAAAAGGGCTACATAATGGCGAAGGGTTAATATTGTCGGTTGTAGAGTTGGCAAGGGAAGCCGAGGGCAGGCTGCCAAGTCGGAGCAGAGCAACAGGGCTGAACCCTTGCCCTTGTGTAAGTCCAAATTCTCCTGTCTGCAGATCCTATAACTTACCAGCAACAGGCTTGTTAACCACTCCTTTAAACGAATTATATCATATCATATTAACCCAATCAGTTTTACAATACTCTTCTCGTCTAAGTCTAATAATATCAAACTCCATATCTCATTTAATTTAACGTTTATATTTCTTTGAAATCACAAAATACTTATTTTCTTTTAACTTATCAAATATCAAAAACCAAAAATTAACATAATATACATTTTCAACTATATATTTATCAATCAAATTAAGTAAAAAAAAAAATAAAAAAATAAAACTTTGGGATAATTCTTCTCATAATTTCTTTATTTATATCATTATAATAAATAATTTATTCGTCCGGAGCTTTCATTTTTCCGAGTTTCTCGCTTATATTAATTTATAGCTAAACATTATATCAAAATCAATGTATTACATCTTTTATCTATAATACATAACATTGTTTAAGTTTTGTCCATATGTTGATCAGAATTGCAACATTTTTTAATACTTTTCCATTTTGTGCATTATGAAAACCAAAAGGCATTACAAATTTTATAAGTTATATGAAAATAACACTTTTGCATAAAAACACGTATATAATTCGTATAAGTATTGTGCATATATAACATTTATAGATGAAGTTAGAATTTTTTCTCGTCCTAAAATTCCAATTTTACATATGAAGCTTACGTTTACGCAAGTGTTCCGCGCGAACGCTTGGGCGGACAACGTTGCCTAAAGAACTCGTTCTAGGCATTGGTAAAATTAACATGTATATCAAATCTCAACTAAATTGGTCAACTTTTACTTAAGTTATCGTCATCAGTTGATTTCGTGACGGTCGTTTTTTTTTTTCACTCCCGGGCTTTAGACGCTGTAACGTGCCATAAGGGACTTCGTTCTAATAATAATAATGCTTTGTTAATTGTTGGTCTTGAGCGCAGTCCATTTCTTTGTTAAACCATTATGAATGTTTGAAATAGAGAAATAGGAAATGAGTTATATCTTTACTTTATTACGAGTTGCATAATATCGAACGTATTTGAGTAGATTCCATTTAATATTTTTAGCTACTATAGTATATTCGGATCTTTATCTTGTAGCTCATTCGTACTTAGCTTACGGCTCTCATAAAATGACATTCTTTACTTAATATAATTCTCGCTAACACCTAACCAACTCAGTAGTCTTTACAGAGAATTGTATGAAAAGGCTAGCTAGATTCCACGTCCAAAGATTGACAGTGGCAAATCCAGAGATTTATTTATAAAGATTTTGGTGAGCTCAAATGTGTTTCTGGATTTAAATTTTTTATTGCTACCTCTACGAGGTGTTGATTTTATTGGCTAAACAAGTTAAAGTTGACTTTTTAAGTCTCTCCCTTTCCAGTTTTTTCTACTGCAGACAAACACAGTCGCAGTATACTTGTTTAAGCTTGGTCTAGTGTCGCCTTCAGCCAATTAAGTGGCCAATCGACGCTTAAAGGTTGGATTCCTACTTTAAGTCTTGAAGAGTGAGAATAGGATGTGATCTGGGTTTTCTCGCCCTTCATTCTGCATGGTGACAACGCTTGCAAAGGAGGCGTTACCTGCCTGCGAAGGAGGAGAATTTATCCTCCTTGGTGTTGCGTGTCATAACACGCTTCAGGTGTACTGGGGCTTCACCCTCAGGTCAATCAGGAGTCCTTCCCCCCTCCCCCTTATGAGATAGTGGAATAATGCAAAATAGGGAAACTTGGCATACACCCAGGGAGAAGTCTCTGCGTTGGGGTAATAGTAAGAATAGAGTCGGTCCCTTAGCGGAAGGCCAGATAAGGAGGAATTAATACTTGGTCAACACAATGAAAATAACTGTTTTATATGTATATAATATATTTTTAATGGCTTATAAACATTGTCTCATGGGAATAATAATAATTGACATTGGCGTTAAAATAAATGCATTTTATGATCAGTGGTAGTACCTTTTTACTTCTAATGAATATACTATATATAGGTGTAGGTGGATCCTCTTAAGGGTAAATAATTTCAACCAGTTACTTAGGTGGCGACAATTCGACCTATCCGATCATTATAATTATCGGTCCATAATATTTAAATTGATTGAGTTAAGTTATGATGAAACTTCTTGAGCAGCTAAGGTTAGTAGTTTGGTTTGCCCTTCTTCTAACCTTCGTTTTTTTGTGGGTAGATCAAGGGTAAAATGATTAAGAATTAATAGAGGTGACCTTGTCCTCTCATGTCACTTTTCTTGAAACTACAAAAGTTACTCTTAGGGATATGGACGTTGTTGTGCGTTATTATAAGGTAAGACTTTACTCTCGTACTATTACGAAGACTTTAACTGAAAACCTAAATACAAGATTAAATTTAAAATTATTTATTTTCCTGGAAAATCCCAAACGCGATTTTCGTGTTTCAACTTTACTTTTAATCAGTTGAACCGCTGTGAATTTCTTTTTAATATTGTGGATATAAACTAAGCTATTTTATTGCTAGAATCGGTTGTGAAGAAATGGAACAAATTACAAATCAGAGCAGGTGTTTTTAACGCTTGCAATTTCCCCCCTACCGCGTTCTTTTTCTCTCTTATTTCCCTAATTCAACCTCGATTTTCTTTATTAAAAAAAAGAGGGTCCTTTTTCATTCGAAATAAGGACCTTATTCATAAAGGAAAGGGTTATAAAACTGGTGAGTATTGTTAGCGGGGGTCTAAGTTTGTCGGAGACTAAAGGACATTGTTAGAACAGAAGGAGTTTTAGTAAAGGAGGCAACTTATCGAAACTATCGAGCAACTTAGTGTTTAGAAAGTTGCTGCAAGCTTGCCCCTCAAACAAACTCTATAGAATCTAAAACAACCACTATTATCATTCATTATACCACTTTCATGTGCTTATACCAGTTTCAACTAGCCCATATTCACTTGAAACCACCGACCAGTCCTTCGGGAATCTCCCTCTCTAATCACGCCCAATCCAAACTGTTCTCATTTTTAAACTACACAAAAGACTCCTAAGTAATTTCAGAATCGACTCCACCGAATTTAAATTGTATAGTTCAATTTATACTTCAAAAATGCCTTGGTCTAATCTAATCTTTATTTTTAAAATTCTTTTAAATTAATCATGAACAAAAGACAAATCGTTAAAAAAACTGAACAATATGACTCGTTCTTTCTCATGACAGAATTTCATCTTCCAGTGTTTTCCATTTTTATCAAGCTTACCGAAGGTAACAGATGCTATGTGATCGTTCTGAAGAACAAAATATTTTTGTGGCTTCGATTTAGAAAATTCCATGGCAGAAATCTGTTGTACACATTCATCAATAATGATTTTTTGTGTCTGTCTGTCGCTCAATGTTTGTAAACTCACATATCTTAAAAACTACTCGTCCGATTTTAATGAAATTTGGATGGCAGGTCATAATTAGCCAATTGTTGGTCCTATTCACGTTTTAACCTTCCACACCCATTTCACATGCGCACATACATACATTTATTTACACCTACATCTTCACAAGTTCTCATGTGATTTTAAGTTTCTGTACGAAGTACAAAAAGAAACCCTGAAACCCCTTATGCTCTTTCTGTCTGTCTGTCCGTTGGTATGTTTCAATTCATAAACTACTATAGCTAGGATCATGAAATTCGGCACACAGGTGCATCTCGGCATTTGTGACAACTGCACACTTTTTACAGTCATGAAGACTGGCAAATAGTGTGGCACATAACTTCCTCGTATCCTATCACGTACTTCATTGATTTTAGCTTTTAAAATCCCTTTATTTAACTGTTTTCCCCGTTTTTTTTTTTTTTTTAAATGTCAATTGCTTGGATTTTTTACATGAATTAAAGTATAAATTCAGCAAAATTTGAAGTGCGCAGATGGTTAAAATTGATCTGGTGCTATCTGTGGTCTACTTTCGACAAACCATGTATATTTCATAAAAATCAGGTGAGTAATTTTGAAGATATAAGTGTAAATGAATATATTATGTTTGAGCGCATGTGGAAGAGAAACACATGGGTGCAGATAGTTGAACCTAATATTGGACTAACATTGGGCAAATTAGGACCTAACATCCAAATTTCAATAAAAAAATAGACATTAGTATTTTTTTAAGATATGTTGGTATTGTTGGTTTGCAAATACTGAGCGACAGACCGACAGACAGACAATGAACCAAAAATGTTCCTTGATATCTGAAACAGATTTCTGGTTTGGAATTTTTAAACTCGGAGACATAAAAAACTTACGTTCTTCAAAACGAGCACATAGAACATAGCTTACCTTTTTTCCAAGCTTAAGCTTGGAAGCATAATCAAAACAATTTTAACAGATTTAAAAAACTGGGGAAAATGAAATAAATTTGACAATAATTGGTTATAAAAGCATAAAATTATTAAACTATACGGAATAGAACGCGAAGAGGGTATGTGCAACACTAATCGGTAAACTATATTTCTCTGTTTTTACTTCTTTCTATAATTCTAAGTATTATTTTAATGTATTGTATTAATTATTTTATGTGACTAATGATCATTTATTTTATTTATGTTGCAGGTCAGTGTTTAAGGAGTAATATTGGAGTTAAACTAGAATCGTAGCATAAATCTGTGGTAATGTCACTTTTACAGTTATTTTTATTTAATGTATTCGAGGAAGAAGCTCTTGGTTTATTTTAATTAAAAATAACTTGAGTAAGCACCTTGATAGTTGCCTTGTAATGTTCACAAGTCTTTTAATTAAAAGAATAATTAACTATAAAAAAAAGTAATAAAATTTAGTTTCCCCTTTACTCTAGCTAACGTTATAACCTCGTAACATTGAGCATCTCTACTTAAATTTCACTTAAACAAGCAGTTAAATTTAAATCTCTAGTAACTTTTATATCTCTGTATATCCCAATAATAACTGTAGTATGACTTAACTAGGAGTAATCTGTACTAGTATTCATAAAAAAATACACCTAATGTTGATTTAATATGATAATCCAAATGCAGTCCTTGCATATCAATGCTTAGTTTTAAGGGGGTGGCACACTTCGCCACCCAGGTAGCGCCACCTGGGTGGCACTACCCGGTCGTCTATGAGAATAGACGGAACCTGTCACACGAGGTACCGCCACCTGCCGGGTGGCACTATACGGTCGACCGTCCGACGGTCTAGCTGCCACCTACAGGTGGCGCCACCCGGTCAACCCATTGTTTTCAATTGAGCCTGTCACACGTCGCCACCCAAGTCACGCCACTCAGCCCCTACTCCTTCAATCAAATATAGGGGAAATCAAATCTGGGGCTGACTGCATCCCTCAAATAAGTGGGTGGCGCAAGTCAGGTGGCGGGAGCAAGTGGCATCAACCAGGTGGGCGCCACCCAGGTGGCGCTACCCAGGTGGCGAAGTGTGTCACTACCCTAAGTATATTTACGTACTCTAAGGATAATAAGAGAAACATTTAGAGCAGTGTTTCTCAACCTGTTTGTACCCGCGGACCACAAAGGATTGTCAATGGCTACCTTGATCCTGCATGTCTTTGCACAACTTCACATGCATATGTAGAGTGGAAGGGTAGTATTAATTTGA
The DNA here is from genome assembly GCA_951217055.1 of Gerris lacustris. Taxonomy (NCBI): domain Eukaryota; kingdom Metazoa; phylum Arthropoda; class Insecta; order Hemiptera; family Gerridae; genus Gerris; species Gerris lacustris. Next base: position 147,967,938 of record OX578276.1, on the reverse strand, counting down.
TAGCTATTAAACTCAATTGAGGATATTCATGAAGTAGTGGCACCCAAAATTCGGTTATATTTTTATTCTGAGATTTTACTTGCTTAAGATGAGTATCAGCTGCAATATCAATCAGTTGTTCTTGTTCTTCAGAGTTAATGAATTTTTATAGAAAAGAAGGTCCTGTGAAGAGTTAAGAAACTTGCTGGTAACACAGCCTCTTGATTCCTGATTCTCTGTGCCGCCTTATAGGATTTATACCTCAGACTAGCTCTGTTATTTTATTTGAAATTTAATTCTATAAGCTGTTGATATTTGACTCAATACATTTGATTAATTTATTTCTTGGTTGTTTTCTCACTCTTTCCGCCGACCACTTAGAACAATCCCGCGGACCATAGGTTGAGAATCACTGATTTTAGAGGACTGCCCTAGCCTAGTGGTTAGCATACTAGAAGCAAGACATGTTTAGCGTATACTAGAAGTGAGACATGTTTTGCGTACTAAAAGCGAGACATATTTAGAATTTCATAAGGAAGACATGTTTAGGGTATTAGAAGCGAGACATGTTAAGAATACTAGAAGCATGACATGTTCAGCGTACAATAAGCGAGACTAGTTTAGCATACTTGAAGCGAGGCATATTTAGGGTATTAGAAGCGAGACATGTTTAAAATACTAGAAGTATGTCATGTTTAGCGTGCTAACAGCGAGACAGGTTTAGAATACTTAGATTGTTATCAAATCAGTTATTGTTTATTTTTCATTTTTACCTTTAGCAAATTGTTATCAAATCAGAAGACAAGCGCAAAATGTTCTAACAATACCTAGATCACAAACTATCTCAAACATCACATGTCAAACACTGGACACATATAGGAACGAAACTATATAATAAATTGCTGAAAAACATAAAACTAGTTCAGAAAACACAGCTCAAAATACTTTACGAAAAAAAATCGGTCCGAGACAACTCAGACTAACCTTCTCAAATTAATCTTGGTCCCAAATCCCAGATAACATAAATACATTCTTATCTATACAGACAGATACGCGTTTCGAAACGCTATCGCTGTGACTGTAAACCCACCATTAGCCTCCCGTAGAACCTTCCAAGTGAAGTATGAGCCCCACCCGACTCTACCGTATACTCCAATCATCCTTTTAAACTATAAACTCATCATGATTAACTATTAATTTGCTAATATTAAACATTTATTGCATTAAGCTCGCTTCAATGATAGAGCCACGCGATGCATGGTTTATTATTTAGAATATGTTCAACAGGTGGTTGTTTATTTTAATTTATCTACTTGCGGCAGCAAAATGAGGCATTATTGAACTGATTTCGGGCAGAGAAATATGATTTTACAGCCCAGGTGGTAAAATAAAGAAACATTTTTATGTCTGGGCAGCAAAATTTTTATTGTTGTAATGTTGGCAATAACAGTTTATACTATTATCTCTATCTTATAACATTATATATTATAGTTTAATAAGTAAAATTTAATAAATAAACGTTTTAATATTTAAATAATTTGTTAATTCTGTTAAATAAGTTCAATGAATAGTAGATCTTTAATTAACAAAATACCGGAGTCACTGGCCACACTGCAGCTTTATGTAAACATCCAAATTCCATATTATTATTATTATTGTTGAAGTCATTCTAGATTAGACTAGCAACTTTTCTTGATTTATCCTAGTTTTTTATTTTAAGCAGTAGAAGAGATCTTTAATTATTTTAGTAATTTCTTAGTAAATAAAAATATAAATAAATATTTTATATTGCGTGCATTATTCTTTCAGAAGTTATGTATGTAATAAACGTGTGTTTTGTATTTGGTTGTTATAGATTCAGTTTACTATTCACTTATTGGTAATATTTCAAACCTTATTTGATTTCTTTATCTACATTAATTTTAGTTAATACTTATGTTATTATTTATTAATGTGACACATAGTAATTTACTATGTTATATAAATAAAGATATTATTTTAGTAGTTTATTTTTCTGCCGCCCGTATGCAACAAGGCAGCAAAGGAAACATTTCTGCCTCGTTTATTCAATGCCTGCCACGGTTTCGCCTCGGCAGTCAAATTGGTAAATTACCTTCCTCGGCAGTTAATTATCATAGCCTGCCCTCGCCTTCGGCTCGGAGGCTAATCTAATCACTCGTCAGTAAAATTCCATTTTGCTGCCTAGTTACATAAGTAACTATTTTCGACTTTCAACAAAACCAGGTTTTTTTTGGGGGGGGGGGGGTTCATCAATGTCTCGGAAACCATATTTTTCATGGGAAAAGTTTCAAATGTATCGTTATGATGCCCCCAGATTAATTTCAACTGTCTGCGCTCTTTAAATTTTTCTAAATTGATACTTTAAAAAATCAAAAAAATTTTACCAGATTTAAAAAACGGGGGAACTTTTTTTATAAACAATACAATAATAGGTTTTAAAACCATAAAATCAATTAAATATACGTAATGGTACGCGAGGAAGCTATGTGCCACACTAATTGGTAGATATTTTACAATTGGCTGACGAATGTTCTTGTTTGAGCTCTATTCTCATTAGATTTTCTAAGCATTTATTCAGTAGGGTAGTTTTAGAAACCACGTGCGTAAAATTATAACAAATAATTTTAATTGTCTTTGTTAAAGTGATGATTGTATCATTTATTTTGGATGGATATTGTAGTTCTTTGTTATTTGAGGTAATGTATAATTCAGTGAAACATATCTCGAGTATATAAGTGAAGTTTTCAAAGTTGTAAACAAGTAGAAAAGCTTTACAAGATGAAATTCTCTCTGTACAGACATGTTTACTCAGTCTCGCAGTCTTGCTACCTTGCTTTTAATTTTCACTTTACAAACATTCAGGGGATTTTTAGTTTCCTCGTCGAAGAAAAGCAAACAAGGTCCGGGAAACCTCTCTCAAGTTTCTTTGCATATTGATTCGTTTCAAACATTTTCTCCTTTATCACGTAACGTAAATTAAATTTTGAAGTATTCGGGTTTTACAAAGAAAATAGAAATGAGACGAACAACTTTATAACCACTAATTAACCAGCAAATCAACTTGTTTCTAAACACCTTCAACCTCTTCTCAACTTTTTTAGTAATTTTGTAATATATTATATCTTATTACTTCGTGTACATTTTAACAATTTTAGTGTCAAATTTAATGACTTGATAAAAAAATTAAGTAATTACCACTTTATAAGCCTAAATAGAAGGTTCCTAAAGTGGGGGATCAGGAAGTCTAAAGGGTGATAGACAGTAGAAATTAATTTATGAGGGGGGGGCACATATCAGCGTTTCCCTTATAATATATTATATACACAATTCGTGTTAGTGAGAGACACCAAGGGATGTGCCACGCAAGCGTTCAACATGTACTCTCGTCTGTGATAAAGCCCTTTATCTGATCTCCTTGATCTGGTATAGGTCCAGAGTTGGGTGAGCATCGTCGGGCCCCTGATGAGTCGAACGTGACGAAACGATGCAGGACAAGGCGTAACGCCGAGCCAACATCTTTGTGACGTAAAGTCTGATGTTGGAACAGTTCCTATGTGGCACATCCATTGGTGTCTCTCACTAACACAAATTGTATACCTCCTTATTGCAGTGTGCAAAAACACGGTATTACATTGCAGAAATATATTATATATATTGTGAGTAGTGTGAGCACAATACATTTTTTTGTAGAACGCCAGCTTTTAACAAACAGTAGTAATCTTGTGCACCGGTGAGACGAGTTAAATTGTAAAAGATTCTGTTGGAACGCCGAGAGAATGTGCGTGAAAAAATGGATCTTGAGCCGAAGTTTCTAACTACCTATGGACTTTACTTCGAGATATATCGCTGTTCCCCTGGGCCCCTCTAGGAGACCTTTTCTACCCTTCAATATTTATACTATTTATACTATACACTCAATAGGCTTACTACTACTATCTATAAAAACATTCTAGATCCTCGAGTATCAATCCTTATAACTTCTAAACGGAGAGTCGTGAATGAATAATTGTTTTTTGCATTAATTTTATTTTCTTTATTGCGGGATATGCATGCTTCTTTCCATCATACTCTCATCTTCTTTATTACGTTGCTAGTCAGTGTCCTCGTCTAGCTTCCGCATAGAAGGACTGGCTTTACACTCACAGGGCTTGTAGTGAGTCACTAAAAGTCACTGAAAGTCACTTATTTTGACGAGAGTCACTTTTTTGTCACTTATTTAAAAAAAAGTCACTGAAAGTCACTTATTTGGGCTTACAAGGATTAAAAAAATTATTTTTTGTAGTTTTTTAAATACAAAACATATATTTTAACTGTTTTTCAAAAGGTATTTTGTAAGCTCAAGACTTTTTTTAACTATGAATTTTATATTAGGCCTACTTTGAACTGTGATGAATGATTCAGCTGGCGTGTGTTGTGTTTTATCATCAATATTATATATCAGTCTTTACCTGTAGTGGTGCCGCCCGGAAAATCAACTTTTTCCGCCATCTTGAACGCAGTTTGCTGAGTCAGCAACATTTAAAAAAATCGTAAAAATTTTCCTGATCGAGTTGAAATATGGCACGAATATACCTCTGTATGACAAACTAGCCCACCAAATTCCATTTTGATAACGCCATTTTGAAGTTATCAATATTTGAATTTATAAACTTTGACGGTTAATAATGCCGAAAGTATAAATACGTTTTTGACTTATATCATATCGTTGGAACCGGAAAAAATTAAAGAAAAAATATAAAAAAAACAGATGAAATTCCATTAAATATTTTAAAAGTTATATAAGTGAATATAATTATTCATTAGTGCAATAATTTTGGTGACGTCAAAGTTTGTTTACATCTATCAAAATAATACCGCCAAACTTAAAATAATTAAATAAAATACATATATTAAATTTTTTTTTTTTTTAAGAATGATCATAAAAACATTTACATAGTTCAAAACGGTCACCCATCCATGTACTGACCTCGTCCAATGCTGCTTCCTCTTGCTGCGAAGCAGCAGGAGAGGCCACATTGGTGGCCTCCGAAGTGAGGAAAAGTTCCGAGATACCCCGTACCCGATTTATTTATTTTTTTTTTTCGTACAGTTACGGTACACAAAATTAAATGAATCAAAGCCGTTCCAAAATTTTTATAATTGCATTTGTTTAACAGTGCTAAACAACAAAAATAATTTTTTTTTGCTCAAAATTAAGTCACTTAAAGTCACTTTTTTGGGGAAAACAGGTCACTTAAAAGTCACTTATTTTGAAAAAAATAGTCACTAAAGTCACTTAATTTTGAGGAAAATCTGCTACAAGCCCTGCACTCATCACCCAAAGTTCCTCTTTGTTGCTAAGTTTACTCCAGACCTGAACAAGTGACGATATTTATTATAAGCTCTCCACCCAAGACTTACTCTACGACTAATTTCTTTGTCACCATCGTCATACTCAAAAGGGTGATTGATTAAGGATCCCAAGTAAATGTATTCATCTGCCGATTCTATTTAATTATCTCAGCATTTGATATTTCCCCTATCTGTAGTGTTAAAAGGCATGAACTTGGTCTTTTTTACTTTTCCTCACAAGGCTAACAATATAATATGTATTACCAAAAAGAATTGTAAAATTTAGGGATTTACAATTTATTTAACAGGAATTTTAAATCATCTTTTTATTTTTCCTCACTCCCTATTGTAGGAAAAGTATATTGTTTTCACCTAAATTTTTTTTCGAGATTCCAACGGAATTATCCGTTTTGGGTGTTTTTAAGACCTCCTGAGGGGTTTTCAGCATGACGTCTGTATGTGTGTATGATATCATCGAAGTGCCCTGAAGTGCTTTGAAACTTTGACGCTTAATAATACCGAAAGTATAAATACGTTTTGGACATACAGCATATCGTTGGAAACGGTAAAAAATAAGGAACAATTATAAAAAAAACCCGATGAAATTCCATTAATTAGTCAAAAATGACAAGCAAACATAATTATTAATTAGTGCGATACTTTCGTTAAACGTAAAAGTTTGTTTACATCTGTCAAAATTCAAATAATTAAGTGAATGAAAATAAATAATGTATATATATATATTTTTTTTAAATATAATAAAAAATCAGTTAGTTCAAAACGGTCACCCGTCCAAGTTCTTACCACGCCCAATGCTGCTTTGCAGCAGGAATAAGTTCCGAGGTACCCCATACCCGAGTTTTATATTATCTATATTCCTACTTTCTTTGAATGCTCTACTAGTTCCGATAACATTTTCGTAGCTTCTTGGTGGGATTCACCATTTACTTTCATTCAAGAGCCATTCCGCAATTTAATCGGTTGCACGCGTCATCTAAACTTTTGTTAAATAGTTCCCCGGATAGTATATCACCTTGCCTTACCTCTCTTTTAACAACAACTTCTCTCTTCTCGTTATCTAAACCTACTTTCTTTATATATCTATATTTAAGAAACTAGTTTCTTTATATAGATGTTTTCAAATAATCCCACATACACCTCCTCTAACCCACTATTTCTTAGCCCTTTAATCACATCTATCCTGTTCACCGTATCAAAAGCATCTTTTAAAATCTTTAAATAATAGAATCATCGGGAACTTATATTCAGTGCTCTTCCTTATTAATTGCTTCACAACTTATATTATTATCTAAGGTTGACATGTTTCATATAAATCCTTTCTGGGTATAATAGCAATATTTTCATCGATTCTGCCACCTATTCTTCTTGAAATCAGATGCATCAGTCCCTTGGATAGACACGAAAGGAGGCTTAAAGTTCGATAATTTTCCAGGTTTAACTATTTCCTTTCTTATATAAAAGTATGAGCTTAGCTATAAACCAGTTATGAGAGATTCTTCCGTGTTTAATACATTAGTTGTATATGTGAGCAAGAGCATGTATAAGAGTTTCTCCCCCTGCTTTAATTTCTTCTCCAGTATCCGGTCTAGCCTTGGAGCCTTACCCTTACCCCTCTTGATTTTGTTGACATCCCGTCCCACTTAATCTAGAGTCACAACAGGTACTTCATTCATGTTCATATTTCTATTTTTCTCGCTCTCTATTGATATTAATTCCTTATCATTATATAAATTAGTATAAAATTTAACTATTTCAACTAATATTTCATCATACTTATTCAATAAATTACCCTTGTTATATTTTAGTGCATTCAGTTTCCTTTTTCCTAAGGACTGACTTTTCCAGTATTTTATTAAACTGGTTCCGTTTTCTACTGCGCTTTTTAAATCTTTAATTTTCTTCTATTCACTGAAATCTTTGAAATTTCCTCTTATAATATCAGCCAGTTCTTTCAGCTTTTCCCTGTAATATTTTTTTTAAATTAATTTTCTTCTCTTTCTTATTAGTTTTCTTATTTCCAGGAGTAGAGTATTTTATTTTCTGATTATCGTGATTCTGAATTTTTTTGAGTCGCAGATTTTAGGGATAGTTTAATTTTCTCTTCTAGTCTTTCAATATTATCCTCCTTTTCTAAATCTTTAAATCCAGACTCTAATAAAACTTGGTTCATATGCAAGGTCTACTCCGTCTATAATATCCATCTTCTTCCCTTTATTCCACAATCTCACACTGGTTTTAGGTTTCTGTAGGAAGTAAAAAAAGAAACCTTATAGTTCCGTTCATGTGTCTGTCTGTTTGTCTGTCTGTCCGTTGGCTTGTTTTGGCTTGTTTCAATTCATAAACTACTATTATAGCTAGGAACATGAAATTCGGCACACAGTTGCACCTTGGCATTTAAGACAACTGTACACTTTTTGGAGTTTTTACACTTAATATTTTCAAGATGGTGGGCGACTAAAAAAGTTTTTAGTCGCCATGACAATGCAACTATTATAATTTTACACTTATAATTTTAACTTAATCGTACAGAAATCGGTGATTATCGCCTCTTGTACTTACGTGAAGCGTGCCTTACTTGTTTATTTTTAATATAGCTTTTAGTGGTCTATGATCACTACCGACGTCGATCATATCTTCAGCTTCTACGCATCTTTCACTAAATCTTTTTTATTTGAAATTATTAAATCAATTTTATTTTTGTTACGCTGTCAGGACTTCTCCATGTCCACTTCTTATGATCAGGTTTGTTAAAAAAGATTTCATTTTACATAGTCTATTACCTTCTGCAAACTCCAATAACCTAGTGCCTCTACCATTTTTGAACCCTACACCATGATTTCAAACCCAAATTCTTTCCCTATTTTTGAGTTAAAATCACCCATTATCACAGTATATCTGCAATTATCTTCGTCTAGAGCACTTTCCACAAGGTTGTAGAAACCCTCCACTTCAGAATCGTCGGCGTCGGATATCGGAGCGTATACCTGAATAACTTGCATCCTTCCTCCGCCATCACACTTTCAAAACTTCCAGATAAGTTTGCAGATCCTATGAGAACAAGAGTTATAGCAGCGAATATCTTTCCGACGTCTTTTATTTATTAAAAATCTCGTTCCTCCGTAAGACCCCACACCATTTAGATACAATTCCATAGCATCATCGATGGTGAATTTAAGAACATTATATCTTTATTTTGCTTAAATATCTATCTCTCCTTATATATATATACGCATCTATTATATATTATAACCTTATAAGACAATGTGACCCTGCCTTCTGATTGGTCTACTAGACATAACGCTATCAGGATCCAGTTACCCCCACCATGACTCCCGCCCGTTCTAGCTGCGCATCTTTTTCGTCCTTCTTCTCGTAGCAGCCTTGGAAGGGTCAAATTCATCGTTCCGCTGAAGAAGCACATAGGCCGGCCGGCCGATCCCGTTTTGGGTTATGTTTTCCGCAGTTAATTTAAATTCCTTTATTTTTCGCGCGATCGCGTTATTTTTGCGCTTTACACAAAATTATAATAAACACCGGTAACTTAACAAATTCTCCATGGCAGCTTCGCCGACGCGTATCTTCTAGACTCCAAACCTCCACCATCTGAAGCCTTAGAACAAACAGGTGTTACAGTTTCAAGCTATCTTTTATCTAAATTATGCATTTATTTTTTACCATACAAAATTTCTTTTCTTTTTTTTCTAAGTTCACCATATATTTTCCCCGTCTACTTGTATAGCGTGCTCTATGGGCAGGCAAGATTCTTATTTTTAGAATCGCCCCAATTATCCAATCGAGATCAATCAAGCGTTCATCTTTTCTCCTGGTTTCACTTAATCCTATTACGTCCCATTATACAAATTATGTGAATCACTCACTATATCTTTTTTAAAAAAAGTTTATTTTTAATAAACATACAAAAAAAATTAAATGTTACATAAACTGCCTCTAAAATTTGGTCAGTGTTGGAGACAACAACTAACTGACCTTAAAATGTATAACGAAACAAGTGGCAATATGAAAATGAATAAAGTGCGCCGAGCCTTGGGCGTGTTCAGCTTATATAGACATAGCAGCTCTGACGTCAAGATTATGTTGTGAGTGAATGTGTTTGTCAGTGTTTCTAAGTATTGTCAGAGTCAGCACCATATTAAAATATAACTTACATTTTCTAGTTATGTTATCACTTCCTTTAATAGAATATTTTCTCTTAGTGTGCGACAGTTGTACATATAAAATAAAATATTTTTTCTTTGAACCTTGTTTGTATTGACGTTAGTTGGCAAGTTCAATAATTGCTATACTGGTGATCTTATTCCGGTGTTATTTGATTTAGACTCTCCACGTCTGACTTTTTGTTGTTTCCTCCCGAGATTTTATTTTATTTGAAGTTTCACCTTTATCCCTTCTGAAATACTCTGGTAAATATCGCTGGTCTAATTTTCCTACGCTGTTTATCCTCTTAGGTTTGTTTCCATCTTCATGACAGAGTTTTTGTTCGGTTTCGGCTCTAGTAGCCTTTTAAAAATGGTGAAAATTTTAAAATTAGGATTCAGCAATCCCTTGCTCGTTTGTATTTTCTCAGATTTGGGACAGAATGATAGAGGAGGGAAAGCTTTGAAGGAAAATATGGAGGAGTAGGCGGGAGAGTGAACGTAAACCAGAATGTTTATTAATAATTGTAGGACAGATTTTGTAATTACTTAATTTACCCAACTAGTTAAGATTGATTTTGATGCTGCAAGCAACAATTTACTCATTAAATTCAGCTGGCGTATCCATGGGAGTCTAATAAAGCAAGCTTAGTTTTAGTAATTAAAACATGTGTACCAAATTTTGAACTAATTAAGCCGTTTTAGCTCGCATCTTCACAACGCACGTGTGGATAACAACTACTGTAAACACAGTGCTTCGGTGCTCATTTCTTCTAATTGTAGGAAATTTGTACTATCAATGAAATGTCCCGTCTAAATGTCCGGTCACATTGAAGTGAAAATTAAATTACGCTGCTATTGAATTAATTGGTAAACCGATACTTTGACTAGAAGGCCCAGCAAACCTTTGGGCTTGCACCAATTATTGTGATATCGATCCGTTACCTCTACTTTGCTATACTACAATCTCACCAGAAAATGTTCAAAATAATATTTTCAATATCCAAATTAATGACCGTAGTAGTGTTATAAAATCTGAGTTACTTATACAGATGATTGAATTTAGTGTCCTATATATAGGTTGGTCCAAATGTCTCCCCTCTCTTAAATTTTGAATAGTTTGAGATAAATTAATTAATGCAACTTAGGGCATCTGTTTAGGGGCAACCACCCTATTTGCCCCCAGACCACCAACATCAAAATTTTAAATTAGAGTGTATATTTTTGATTGTGGATTAGGATTATACGGCAAAAAAAAAAAATTTACGTGAAATTTTTTTTCTTTCTCCAATATTTTATATATAGCCAATAACCCTTCCGAAAATAGTAAAAAAATAACACTTATACCGTTGTGAACGGTTTGAGATAAATTATTGAAACTTAGGGCATCTGTTCCATAAAGGGAACTTTGTTTTCATGCAATCACTCAGTAGGGGCAATCACCCATTTTTCCCCCAGGCCACCCAACTTCAAAATTTATAATTGGAGTGTTTATTTTTGTATATCTTTAATATTTTGCCCCCAAGATAGAAAAATAAAATCCTAAGATTGAAAAATAAAAAGGGGTGATCTAAACACTTTTTTTCTTATTTTTTTTTTAAAAAAAAGTTAATATTTCATTCCTAAATTGGGATAACTGCAAACCAGAAAAATGTTTTTTTTATTTTTTTTTATTAGGTAAAGTCTTTTTGTTTCTGAGCTTACCAAAGGTACCGAAGAACGAAAAATGTTTGTCTCCGATTACAACAATTCCAAGACAGAAATCCGTTTCAGACATTAGGGAACAGATTTGATTCCATGTCTATCTGTCGGTCTGTCTGTCAGTCAGTCTGTCACCAACATATCTTAAAAAAACTGCTCATATGATTTTATTGAGATTTGGATGGTAGGTCATAATTAACCCATTGTTGGTCCCATATAAGTTTCAACCTTCTGGGCCTATTTGTTTCTCTTCCACATGCGCACTAACATACATTTGTTTACACCTGTATCGGCAAAAGCACTTTTCAGATTTTTATGAAATTTGGATGGTTTGTCGAAAGTATAGCCTACAGATGGCCCCAAATTAATTTCAACCGTCTGCATCTCCCTCATGATGTTTAATTCTTTTTAAACATTTGCCGCGATTCTCCTTTATACTTGTTATCGCAGTTTTCACACAGTGTGAAATATACAAAACCCTTTTCCTCTTCCTTGGGAATTTGATCTTTTATCTTACTAAACATCTTGGTTTTCATTTTATTTGTTGGCTTCATACCAAACTTGATTTCTGTGCAAAGTAATTATAAATTTCCACTAAAAGGTGAAGTCACAAAAGTAAAGTGTTAAATGTATATGAAATAGTTATTACTCAATTACAATTGAATCTAAAAGAAAATAAACTAGGCATCGCGTGGCTCTATCATTGAAGCGAGCGTATTGCAATAAAATACTGAATAATTATAATAATAATATATAATAATAAGCCTTTATTAAAACAATAGATCAATACACTATTAGTTAGTTATTTATCATATACATAGTTGTTTTAAGTCGGCATACGCCGAGGCCCCATTAAGGGGTAGGAGTTACCACCTTTTCGTTTATACTCATTCTTTAAATTTAATCAGTTTATCACATTTACTTAAATTTTTAGTTCCCTACTTAAGTTCTTACATTTAATAATACGATATATAACTTTACTAAACTATATATAATTTATCAAACATAACAATACTTTATAACAATATGAACAACAATCAGTATAACTTTATTAATATAAAATAACAGCACACAAAACAATACTACTTAACATTACAAACAACAATCATTATAATTACAACTATACTAACAATATCTGTACTATAATATTTTCAATAATAATATATTTATTTTTGTTCGAGTACAATTAAATCTTTCTAGCCAAAGTTCATTCACTCGTTTCTTGCTATGATATTATGTTTCTTATTTATTTATGTAATTAAATATACCTATCTCTCTTTTTGTATTTTATCTAATTTTTATAGAGGTAAGCTTTACAATATATATCAGCCATTCTCTTCCACTCATTCCTATCATGTGCTATTCTTTGCCACAAACTTTTCCTATCTATAACCCTGCGCATTTCTTCATCCCATCTTACACTCGGTCTTCCTTGATTTCTTTTTCTGTCTCTAGGGTACCACGACATCATTTCTTTGGTGAATCTATCATCCTTCACTCTTACAATATGCCCACTCCATCTCCATTTTCTCTCAGTCATAGTCTCACCTATATCCGCTAGCTTTGTTTGATTCCTAACCCAAGTATTTGATTTCCTATCCTTCCTACTAATCTTTAGCATGCTCCTCTCCATCCTACGCTGTGTTACCCTCATTCTCTTTATCACTTTTTCCGGCAGTGCCCAAGTCTCACATCCGTATATCATTACAGGTAATACACACGCATTCCACAGTTTTCTCTTTGACTCCATATTTACGTTCGACCTAAATAGATATTTATATTTATTAAAACTTCTCCATCCTAGTCCTATCCTTCTTCCTATTTCTTTCTCGCTTTCCCTTTCCTTAATATTTATCAGACTTCCTAAATATATATATTCCTCTACCTCCTCTATCTTGCTATTCTCAACTATTATTTCTCTCTTTTCTTTTAAATTCACTGACATAACTTTGGTTTTATTTATAATAATTTCTAAGCCTATCTTCCTTGTTTCTTCGGTAAGTTGTATTAGCATTTCTTCAGCCTGCTCGTAGCTATGTGCCATTATTACGACGTCGTCAGCAAACTTGAGGATGTTTAGATATCTTCCATTCACTTTTATTCCTTTTCCATCCCAATCCAGTTTATTACAAGCCCTTTCCAATGTCTGAAAGAACATCTCCTTGCCTAATTCCTCTTTTTACTCTGATTTTTTTCACCTCTTTGTCGATTTTTATATTTAAACTTGCCTCATCATATATATTTTTAAATATTTGAATGTATGTGGCATGTATTCCGCTGTCCTTGAGGCATCCAATAACATGCTTCTTCAAAACTGAATCGAACGCCTTTTTGAAGTCCACGCATATTAGCACTAGAGGAAAGTTATAATCGTGAGCCCGTCTAATCATTTGCTTAACTACGAATATATGATCTAAGGTAGACATGTTCTTCCTAAACCCTGTTTGTGTTTCTTGTATATCTCTATCAAGTTCACGTTCTATCCTGAGTGATATTATGTTCATAAACATCTTGTATACGGCTGATAGCAAGCTCAGTGGGCGATAGTTTTCTATATTTAGTTTGTCACCTTATTTAAATAGCAGAATAAGTTCGGCTTCACACCATACTTTAGGGACATTTCTGTATTTTAGACATGTATTAAACAATCTCTGCGCTGCTGATGCTATAGTCTCTCCGCCTGCCTTTATTTCTTCACATGTTATCCCATCATTTCCTCCTGCTTTGCCTCTCTTCATTCTTTTGATTACCCTTTCCACTTCCTCTTTAGTAATCTCTGGTACTTCTTCTTCAATGTCGTTTATCATTCCTGCTTTCTTTTCGTCGTTGAGTATTCTATTATCCGATTTTTCCGTCTCAGTTCCGATTTCTTTTGTTGTATTTCCATCGATAATATCATTATACAGTTCTTCATAAAATTCAGTTATAATATCCACTATTTCTTTTTTCTCTTTTTTAATAATTCCTTCTTTGTCCTTCATTCCTATAATTTTCCTTTCCCTATAGTCTGTGATTTCCAATATTTTCTTAGACTTCCACCTTCCTCTATGATTTCATTTAATTGATCTATTTTTTTATTGTCACTCCAGTCTTTCATCTTTTTTCTTATCAGTTTAGACAACTCTGCTCTTTCTAAATTATCTCTATTCTTCCTTTTTAGTCTCCTTCTTTTTTGCCAGTAGTCTCTTTATTTCTTTCGGTACTTTCTTATTCGACTCTATTTTCTGATTTCCTCCAGTTATTTTATTCGTTACATCTTTTATAGCTTTACTCAAGGTATTCTCAAATTTCTCTAAATTTTCACTATTCTCATATAGTTTCTTATCCTCTATTTCTTTAATTAACATACTTTCATAATCGGTATAATTAGTTTCGTCTTTCAGTTTACTGTTCCTGTACATAATGTTTTTCTTTGACCATGTGTATTTTTGTTTTTTAATTTTAAGCATTACTTTGACAGCCCTGTGGTCACTTCCGATATCTATTGTTTCGTCCACTTCTACATCGTGTATTATATATTTTTTGTCGCATATAATAAGGTCTATCTCATTTTTTGTTTGCCCGTCTGGGCTAATCCACGTCCACTTCTTGTTGGATGGCTTTTGATAGAAACTATTCATAATAAATAATCGGTTTCCTTCAGCGAATTCCAGTAGGTCTTTACCTCTATCATTTCTCTCACCATATCCGTAATTACCTATGGCTTCTCCATCACTACCTGCTTTTTTTCCAACTTTAGCATTAAGATCTCCTATAATCATGGTGTACCTACGGTTATCTTCATTCAGAGCTGTTTGCAGCATGCAATAGAACTCTTCCATTTCTTTGTCGTTCGCTGCCGATGTTGGGGCATAAACTTGAATTACTTTCAATCTCCCACCACCACAACTATTATCTAACTTCCATATAAGTTTCGATATACGATGACTGTAAGATTTGTACCCTATTATGTTTTTCTTACTCCGGTTGTTCACTAAAAATCCAGTTCCACCCTGTGAGCCAATTCCATTCCAATATATTTTTTTATCATCGTCTAGAGATATCAGGTGTTCTCCATTCCTTCTTACTTCACACAAACCTATTATGTCCCACTGCTTCTCTGCAGTTACTTCTAGCAATTCTATTAATTTATTATTATCTTTAAGAGTTTGACAATTATAAGTGTATAAGACAATATTATTTTCTGTGTCGTTCCTTCGACATCTTTTCTTCATTAATTGCTATGCTGTGGCTTTCGGTTCTAGGATATTTTCAGTTCCTTCGTTATTTTTCTTTTCATCTTCTTTTACTTCTGTTACTTTTTCTTTATTTTGATTTAAATATAACCCGAGGAAATTAGTAATGGTGTTTTGTGAGCTTCCATCGCTGTTTTGTTTCTTGACTAAATTTTTGCTTTCGTTCTTTCCACTTACTCCTTTCGTATGTTCCCATTTTGAAGTTGAGCTCAGTGCCCTTTTGTCTGTCTCAATACTTGATTGTCCTATTTCTGTGTTGATTTTTTCTTTTCTATCATTTCCTTGAATTGGTTCAATGTTCGATGAGGTACTCTGGGTACTTCCTTCACTATATTTTTCAAGACATACTAAGGTGTTTCCATCTTTGGTTTCATTTTCGGTAAATAATTCTAAGCCAGCATTGTGTCTTTTAGGATTGTTTCCTTTTACTCTGTTTGTGCTATTTTCCCATTTACGCTCATTTCTATCGGTTTCATATTCAGGCGTTTTTGCTCTGTCATATGACCTTTTTCCTTTCCTAATTTGACTATCACTATTTATTCCTCTTTCCTCTATAATCAGCTTATCGTACTTTATGATAGCAAATTTTCCTTCTTTCCTAGCCTCCATCATCTTATTTGAGAGGTCTTTTCTTGTCTGTCTTATTTCTGGCGGATAATCTTCATCCAAGAATATATCAGTACCTTTTAACATCTTTTTCCTTCGCATCATCTCTACTTTTATCTTATTTCTAACTAATTTTAAACAAATCGGTCTGTTATCTCTCTCTGGGATTCCTTGCCTTCTTATAGAATCTATGTCGTATTCATTCAGTTCTAAATCTCACTTATCCCTACACATTTTTATGACTTCACTTTCAAGTTGTTTTAGGCTTTCAGGTTTTCTTTCATTCACCCCATATATAATAATATTATTTTTCCTGAATTCTCTCTCTAAATATGCTATCCTTCCACTTTGTTTCTCTATGTAAGAAGCATTTTCACTTTGTGTCTCTTCTATTCTCTTTAAAGTGGTCATCACAGTTTTATTTCTATTATCTACATTTTCATTTATTTGATCTCTAAAATTATTGAGAAGCTCTTTCATATCATTCACATTCATGTTTTATTTATTTTACTTGTTCGTCTTCTTGATAAGTATATTAATTGTTTCTTAATTTATAATCATATTTTTGTTAATTATTTAATAATTATTACAACAATTTTTACTCTTATTTAAATATTCATTCAATTTTGTAATCTGTTTAATATTATTCATAAAATATTATTGATCTGTGGCTATTGATAACTAAAAATATAATATATTGTTTAAGACAGGAAGAAAGTAAATTTAAATTAATTAGTACAATTAATAATAAACTAAATCAATTAATTAGATACATGTGGTTAATTAGATTCATTTTACATGTGGTTTAAATATATTTGAGGATATAATACAAACAAGCAGTCTCTCTTCAATATTGATATTAATAATCGATCTTCTATCTTCACTAACAAGATCGATAGCTCTGAGCGATAATCCCTATGTCAATACATCGATGAACTTTTTATATTTATTTTATTGTCTTTGTCGATTCTTGTATGACAAATATTGAGTTTTTTTTCTGTATAATTTTCTGATAAATATTTTTTAATCTGCGAATTTAAATGTATTACATATTACTCTAATATTTTAGTACTTTTATCCTACAATGTTTGGTCTTCTTCCACTTCGATTTTCTGCACTTTCGATCAATAAATCGATTCATAAACTATTAATCGATATTTTGATGAAATCTCTGGTTGACTAATATATATTTTAAATTTTATTAACATGTTTAATCTTCTTATTATAAATGCATGTTTTTAATCAATGGGTTGTATTGTTTTCTTGGACTTTTTAGATCTCTCTTTAGACCTTTATCTAGTTCACGTAAACAAACTCCACCTAACGGTTTGTTATCAATACCAGCTCTCAGAATATATTTAAACTCCGACTAGTAAACATCTGTTCCTGTATTTCTTCAAATTTATTTTCACATTAAGAATGTTTCGCAAGTAATAATTTTTAAAGTACTGATTTAAAATGTCTAAATATTCGTACTTGCCATTGATGATAACAATATCTGATCGATCGTCCTAGAAGCCATGTTGTTTGAGTCTTTTTTTTTAATCACTGTTTTTAACTTATATATTACACTAATTTCTCAGTGAATTATTTCTACTCTTAGTGTTTTTAGTGATAAAGTTTGTGGACACAATTATGTGCACGAAAATGTGGATAAACTATTACAAATTCTTTGAAAATTAGGACACAAAACAAGGTACGTATTGTCACATCTGATCATGCGCGGCAACTCACACTGTACTGAATATTGAACAAAATACTGAATATTGAAATTTATTAATCATATTGAATGTCATAGTTGAAAATGAGTGGAAGAGGGTAGTGAGGGCTAGAGTGGGGGTACTCGGTACAAAGCTTTACTTCCTAAACAAACCTACACACAACACGACTATAATAATAACCACCCGTAATAGCTTTTAAACTAATATTATAAATGTATCACTTCATTACTCAAATACTACTGCTTGTATCAAGTTGAAATTTTACATACTTGTTTCAATTGTACTTTAGACGACGTACATGAAGATTTATTGAAATCGTTTCGTTAGAACGTAAGATATCGGTAAAAAGGTTGTTTTCTCTATTTTAAACGTTTAGGTCCGCTTTAATAGTTTTATTTGTTTACGCGAGCATTACGCGCGAACTCTTGGACGGATCACGCTGTCCAACGAACTTAGTAGTAGCCCGAGTATTAGTAAAAGGAAGATGTATACCAAATTTCAACTAAATCGGTCAACATTTACTCAAGTTATCGTCGGACACTTAAACGTTACACACAGACAGACAGACAGACAAGATGCATATTTTGTTGAATGTAAGAAGCTCGCTTACGCTCGCTTCAATTATCTAGAGAAGTGTATTTGTTAAAATATTTCGATTGCAAAGTTATCCTGAGAAAAAGGTATGTTTTGACATACTCCTGCTATTGCATGTATTTACATGGGTTTCAGTGACAGGTTATACCGAAGAGAAGGTTAAGGGATGCTCTTACTGCAGGTACTTTGTTGACCAGTCATCTATTCTTTCTTAAAGCTCGATACAGGACACTAGAAAAGGACAAGTTGAAGGTGTTAATGTACCTGTATTCTTAAAAGGACTTGGTATTGGACCTTATCCTTATATTCACTATAATCCATTATAATATATATATATATATATATATATATATATATATATATATATATATATATATATATATATACATACATAATATATACATACATAATGTATGTATATATACATACATATATTGTATGTAACCTCTCTGCTTTAATTGGATCCTTCACTAACATGACAATCTTTCTTACCCTTTATAGACAAATCATCTATTCACACTCACTCACACACATATACACTACAACAGACAAAATAACCTTTACATTTACCAACGTCATTCTTTACTCTTCAATGTTGACAACACACTGTCATTCTACTCATGTAAACTGTCTCCCGTGCTCGTGTTAGTGTCCAGTATTTTTCAGACTTATCTAGATTTTTATAGAATATATTTTTTACACACACTCACAATCTACACACATGTATTTGTATTTGATGTATATTCGTTTGGTTGGAAACTTGTCCCTTCTCGCTGTCCCTTTTTTCCAGGACAGCGATCAGTAAGTAAGATAATTTTATTTAATATTACAGATTTTCCTTTTTTCCCCTTCAGGACGAGAAAAATAATATTTTTTTTATTTATTATATTTTTATTATTATTTTTTGTATCCCATTTCCATTTCCAAAGCTTATATTCTTTTTTCTTTTTTAACAAAGAAATTATATTTATTTATAATATATTTTATATCATTAAAATAAATTTTTCATTTTGATAAATGAACAAGATAAAGTTTAGTTTGCATATTTGACCTATATTATTATCAATAATAATAATAATAATAATAATAATAATTGGATTGGAGTAAGTATTTAATTGTGATATTTTGTTTGAGTCACGTTTTGAGGCCTCTCCAAAATAGGGTTTTTTTGGTTGTTTTTTTAAAAATCTCTGTTGTCTGCGGTCTTCTGTCGACAGTGCAAACACGAGGAGTCTCAACTATTGTACATATTTGGATTAAATTTAATATTAAACTTTATATAAGTATTTAATTTCTTTAGAGGTGAAGAAAAAACTGTGAAATTCATTTACCATAAGAGAGAGTCATAATTGTGAGTGAGTTTAACTATGTTTGCGACTATGGGCTCGATTTGATAGTAAGTCACATGTTATGCAAAATTTAACGAAATTTCGGGGTGTAAAAAAATGTTATCTGAACTTTATGTTTTCGAGGTTGCTGAATCCGAATATGAAGTCAAAATTTCTCTTATACGTACAGTTTTCTCGGAAAATACGCCTAAAGTTCGGAAAAATGATGTTTTTGTGGGATTTCGACTCAAATTTTGCCCAAAAAAATTTCGTAAAATAAATAAATATTGGGCGTTTGAATATCTTCAAACCATGAAGAACACGAATCTAAAGCCTTGTCCACACTAGTAGACATGTTGCGCGATTTTGGTCTCAGAGACAATGTCTAGCGATTTGTCTATAGACATCGGCTAGACAAGGGCTAGACAATCGGCGACTACGGTCTCGTTGCTAGACCAAAAATCGCATGTCTATGGTTTTCCATTCTAAATGGTAGACACGTTGCTCAACATGTCTAAAGTGTGGACGCTTGCTAGACCTAGGACCTAGGACGTCGTTGCTAGACCTAGACAATAGACGGTCTCAGAAAACTTCTATAGACACGTTACGCAACATGTCTACTGGTGTGGACTAGTCTTCAAGTAAAACAAAATCTGCTGACCTTACTTTTTTAAGAAAATTGAAAAATAAGAAACAAAAAAAAAGATTTTTCCTCATATTGAGACTTATTTTAAAAATTATTTTAGTGAATTGCAATATATGTGACCGAGGGGGAACAAGAATTATGGGGGGGGGGGATAATAAAAAAAGGGCAAAATCACAACTTGTATGTACTTTTTTCAATTAAATATGATATGCTAAAATACAATATTCTCCCTCTCCCAAATATTTCTTTTGTGTCCTCCCCCCTCGGTCACATAAATTGTAATCTAGAAAAATGTCACAAACATTTTTGTAATACTCGTATAACTGAAAAAGCAATAGAAATACAAAGACTCATTAATAATATAAGGAAAATCAAATTTTTTTCTGTCATATTTTTCAATTTTCTTAAAAAAGTGAGGTCAGCAGATATTTTTTGACATTAGATTCGTTCTTCTTCATGGTTTGAAGATATTAAAAATGCCCAATTTTTTTACAAACTTTTTTTGGGCGCAAAATTGGGTCGAAAACCCCCAAAAACACAATTTTTCCGAAATCTAGGCGCATTTTGGGGGAAAACTGTACGTATAGGAGAAATTTTTACTTCAGATTCGGATTCAGCTAACAAAAATACTATAGAAATGGACATTTTCATTCTGAAGCTTTTTTTTGCGGAACAGTGTAATTATTGTTAATTAATATCTAAGTTTGAAAATAATTTGAGTCAAATGTGGTTTTAATTTATGCGCTTCCCAGATTTTAAAATAATAATAAAATAAAAGGAACAGAAATTACGAACAGAATTAATTTTTTACCAATTCTATTGGTATAATTTTTTTTAGCAATTGAAAAAAAGTTTGTAACAACGACTGAAGATGACTTTAAAATAAAATTGAAACGTTAATTAATTCATGACGTTAAATAGTAATTCATTTTTGTGATCTACACTTCTTTCTAAACCTCTACTCTACAGCCATCAAATAATTATAAGGGTGTATCATAAGTAAATTATTATCTATAATTAAATTTTATCTTAAACTTTAGAAAAATCTTACCCTTTGCCATAATTGAGAATAAATTTTCATTTTGAATTTGATGGTGCTATTTAAACTATTGTTATGGCAAACAAATCGATTTTAATGGATTTAAACGTTTTAAAAGTGGGTATTAAAAAATTTCGGTCTATCCTCTGTTGACTGTTGTCTAAATAAGTGGCCCTGTTTTGATGAAATTTGGCATACAGCTTCATGAAAATAATAACCCGAGGTGAAATCGAGAAATGAATTATTTTAGCTCTAAATTTTGGGGCGTTACCATCCAAACTCATTAGTCAGTAAACAGTTGTCCATTTAAATACTAATCTTACCATATATGCTTTTTTCTCGGGAAAAATATAGTTCCCGAAAAAAATATATTTAAACGCTGACGGTGAAAGCCCGGGTTCAATTCACCACTGGGGAGAAGTTATTTTTATGGTAAATTTTGATAAAATGTTTAATAATAATTAAATGTACCTACGAAAAGTCAAATCATTTAATTAATGGAAAATACTGGAGCAAGTAATTATGTACTCTCTTCTCTTAGTTGAGAAAATAGTTTGAATCACTTCAAACCGATTATTTGTTTGTAGTTATATGATAAGTGGGTAAAGTATACAAAGGTATTTTTGAAACACCATACAATTCATACACGTATTTAATATAAAATACGTGTATGAATATAAAAAAATCGGTCCGAGACAACTTAGACAAACTTCCACATTTACGAGTTCAAAATTACTTAGCTCAGTGTCTTCTATTTATTATAGTTTTCACAGGTACATTTAATTATTATTGAACATTTCATCGAAATTTATCATAAAATAACTTCTCTCCTAGGCGAGGAATCGAACCCGACCTCCCTTCATCCGCGTTTAAAGCATTTTCTCAGGAACTAGATTTTTTTTTTCGGGATAACGGCTTATATCGTTTGATATGTATTTAAATGGACTACATTTAAGAATTTTTTAATCAAAAGTTTATTCAGAGATTCATTTCTCGATTTCGCCCGGGGTATGATTTTTTAGACATTTTTTCAGACTCAGGGGACCTAAAAACGTGTAAATCCATCAAAATCTCAAAATCGAATTTTCGCGCCATCACAATGCTTTTCCTTTATAAGAAAGTGAAAAGCAGAAAAAAATAAAAGTAGGTTATAGTGAAACTGACAAACAATTTTTAACTTTTATTTGAACCGACGAAAGTAAGAGTTGTTTTGTACATCTTTCAAAGATGGGTCTTTGAACTTAAGACAATCTCCACTATAAAGGATGTTGGTTCCAAAAGCTTCTCTATAGATAGCAAATGATTCCAAATATAGGGTTTTAGGGGTTTGACAAGTTTCTTTGTTTGACAACTCAAACACTCCAAACAAACTTGACAGAAATATCATCTTCAAAAGAGTTTCATTCTCTGGATCTTAAAACGTGCAAATCCTACAGTATACTATGGACGAAAAAAAAAAACGATGTTATATTATTATTATGATAGCGTTGGTTTATTTACTAGTAGTTCTGTGAACAGTAGACCTCGCTCGTTAAAATAACAAATCGGGTTTTGAGCTTAGGTTCAAAATAGTGTGGAGTAAGGAAGTAAATACTATTTTTAAAAAAGAGGTACACAACTACGTACCCCAGGGGGTACAGTAATAACTTTAAGGTTCTTCTTTCGCGCACACTTTACTTCTATAAAGTAGTAAGTACCATATGAGTTTCAACCCGATCCTATGAAAAGCGAAAACGGTACAGTAAAACAAATAAAAAATAGAGTATTTTTACCGTATTGTGTTTTTTCGCTTTAAAGGGCCTGAAACGTGAAAATTTTTAAAAGGTTTTTGCTTCACTGTTGTACTCTTCTCAAGGGCTTTCCAACGATATACGACAACCCGTACCAAATATCTCTTGTTAATCACTTGTCTAAGCGGGGATCTAAAATATCTCTTGTCTAAGCGGGAGTGCACGTAAATAAAAAGTTCTCGTTACCGGCTATGGACCTCTGCGGGATCTACAATAGCCTTGAAAAAAAAATTAAAATTTTCAATTATTTCAAAAGTTTTACTAAAAAACGTGTTAAAAAAAATGCCCTTTTTGACCGTAGACGATTTCCTATTGAAAATAAACCCATTTCCCGGAAAATTTCCCGGCAGATAGAATTTTTCCTTAAAAATACACTATAATTTTAACAAATTCCAGAAAACTGCATGTCTCTACAACAAACACACCCATCAGTACAAAAATCCAAAAACACCCTATTTCGCCCTTTAAGGCCGATTTTCACCCTTAAGGAGTGGTTTAAAACTGCCCAGACCCCAATGTTTGGTCAAGCGATTTTTAAGGTTCCTAACCGATTTTGACATTACCAACTCAAAATTTTTCCGAGAATCAAGAGTCGGGGTATAATTATTTTTTTGTTTTTTGCCGTGGCGCCTTAAAATAAAGTAAATTATTACCCCCCCCCCCCCCCCCCCTCCCCCCATTCTACGGGCAATGAAGTTGCGTCCCCTCACCCCACATCACAGCTCGGTCGGCCTGCGGCCTCCCTCGCAAAGACAGTCGATTTACAAAAATTAAGAGAGAGACAGACACACAGACGAAATGCCAAACGGTCGAGTTAAAACGGAGACCTCGCTACGCTCGGTCAATAATATCATTTAAATATATTTATTTGAACGGTTTAAAGGTTGAGTGGTACAAGTAAAGAATAATTGGTCCGAGACAACTTAGACAAACTTTCTCATATACGAGTTCATAATTACTTAGCCCAATATTTTCTATTCATTGGTAAAATTTGGAGCTAAAATTCATTTCTCGATTTCGCCTCGGGGAATGATTATTCTGAACATGTATGCCAAAGTTCGGCCCAGTAGTTTAGGCTCTAGGCGTGAGGTCAATGTCATTTCTTTGAAAATTCTCTCATTAAGTCATGGCACATAACTGGTCTTTTTTATTTTTTCACTTTTAATGATGGCTTTTTAGAAAAATATAAATATATATTTAGATCCAATTGATGATTAGGAACGTGTGATTTACTTATTGTTTATAATTCAACTATTTCTTCATACTTCATTGACTTATCCCCACTTCATCGAACAATATATTTTGTAATAATGGTACAAGTCAAGATTGGGCTAAAGTGGTATAAGACAGTGACCTAAAAGTGGTATTTCAGAATTGGGACGATTAAAGTAAAGCTAAAATGTTTATTTCTTCCGAGCTTACCGAAGGTAACGGAAGCTACGTGATCGTTCTGAAGAACAAAAATATGTTTTCTCCAATTTTACAAATTCCAAGACAAAATTCCATCTCAACATCAGGGAACTTTTTTGGTTCCGAGTCTATCTGTCGGTCTGTCACTCAATTTTTGCGAACCAACATATCTTAAAAGAATTAGTACGATTTTAATGAAATTTTTTATGGTTGGTCATAATTAGCCCATTGTTAGTCCCATATAAGTTTCTAACTTATGCGCCCATTTGTTTCTGTTCCAGTTGCGCACAAACATACATTTATTTACACCTATAGCTTCAAAAGTACTTATCTTATATGTATAAGACTTTTATAGTTTGTCGAAAGTAATCCGCAGACAGCCCCAAATGAATTTGAACGTCTGCGGTCTTTTAATTTTGCTAATTTGATACTTTTATTTATGTAAGAAAAAGAAAAGAACAATTTTGACATTAAAATAAACAGGTCAAGTGTGTGCTAGTCAGCACACAGCGAGGGTCCGTAGGCCACACTGTATAGTGTTAAACTGTAAAGTGTATAAACAGTGTTTTTTTAAAATGCTAAATAGCTTACTTTGAACTATCTTAAGGGTCATATGTTCTCAAAGCACACTCTGATAAAGTATTTTTTTGCCACTGAACCGGACTACAACCATATAAATACATCTAAAAGACCATAGTTATAAAAAACGTATTTTGTCCAAAAAAAAAAAAAAATAATAATAATATTTTTTTCGAAATTTCCAAAAAGTGGTATCTTTACTTTTGGTCGAAAAATGTTCAGGAATTTTTTCAGATTTTTTGCACTTCACATAAGCGGGATAGAGGGAGGGGACACGTTTCACACCCACTTCAAACTTGCCTTCGCTCGCCCTATCAAAGTTAAAACCAAAGAATTATATATTTTTGTAATCAGCTCGACGTTCCTTTTCATATGATACCCCTCAGGGTGTCGAAAAAAATAAAATATTTTTACTCTAATTTTTTTGAAATTTTTTTTTATAAGTCGCTATATTTTTAAAATATGTGGGTTGGTACAAGACACATATATGCCAAATTTCAAAGTGATCGGACGAAAGGTGTAGCCGTTAGAGCAGGCGACAGGACGGACGGACAGACACACGCAGGAAAATATAAGGGTCCTTGGTTTTGCCTACGGACCCTTAAAACGGGGGAAACAATTAAACAAATTAGACAATAATAGCTTGTAAACGTATAAAATCAATAAAGTACGTGATAAGATGTGCCACACCAATAGGCAGTCTTTTTTTTATTGATTATAATTCCAAAATATTATTTAATTATTCCTATTGCCATTGCATGAAGTATAATACTATTGTTTTAATAATTCAATTTTGGTGTTGTTAAACGCAAATGTCTTCATATTGAAAAGTTCGTAAATAATGACTTATACCACTCTGCCTTTATACCATTCAATTATTGTTTCGATTTCCTTCAACGATAGTTGAACAGAAATGATAGTTTACCTTCGATATTGAAATTAAATGTTCTGAAGCAAATTTACTTAATGAATAACCGATGTTTTTACAATGTAACTCAGTGGAAAGTTAACTCGATACATATATCATGTTAGTTTAGTCGAGATATTGTGTTTGTTAAAACCCGTATCTCATCATTTATGAATATAGATTTAGACTGGGTTTTACTATAACACCCCTACTTACATCTAACCTGTGTAATGTCAAATTACTAGTCTACGTTTATTAATCAATTAGTCTAATGAAAGCTTTATTCATATTTGTTCAAACAAAAAAACTTACGTTAAAAAAATAAGTCAAGTCACATAAACAGTTGTGAAATCATAGGTTTAGCCAAGTATCCCATGTACGAGAAAGTTCTAGTATAACGGACCTAATATGTGTCTCATTGAAAAATATTAATAAACACTATTCTAACTAATATTTATAACTTAAATTATAATAAAATTGAAGACCCTTTCTACAAAGGGACATTCGTCCTTTCAGGACGAATGGCGTGATATTACGCTAAACCGGGACTACATCCTAGGCCGAATGCCGTGATATATCACGAAGCACCGGGACTGCCTTACAGGGCCGAATGCCATGATATGTCGCCTTGCACTTTTCATACTGTTTTATCATTTTATGAATTTCTGGGTTGCAAAATGAAACATTCAAAGATATCTTGTAATAGTTTAGGGTGTATAAAGATGTTTAACAAGATTCGATTGTATTTTGGTTGGCCGTTTTTAATTTATTGATATACATATATAGCGTACAGACTAAATCAGTTATTTTTTTCAAGTCTTAATTTTTTTACAAATAACAGAATTATGACGCTATTTTCGGAACTAGAGGATGTTTGAAAGTTTTTACTTTTACCCAGAAGGTGTCTTATCTATTCAATTATTTTATATCTTTGCCATTTTAGAGCTATCTTCAGGGTTTAGCGAGAGGGTGTCAGCCTTGAAGACACCTCTGACCCTCTCGCCCGATAAGTCTAGTACTTTCGCCGATTCCCTTCGTATTTTTCGTTATCTACTTTGCCCTTACACTTATCTCAAAATATACAATCTTGATTATTATAAAAACAAAAACGTATTCAGTCCGTATTTGACTTACACGTGCAATTATCTGTGTCAAAAAATTACGCAATAT
The DNA here is from genome assembly GCA_951217055.1 of Gerris lacustris. Classification (NCBI taxonomy): domain Eukaryota; kingdom Metazoa; phylum Arthropoda; class Insecta; order Hemiptera; family Gerridae; genus Gerris; species Gerris lacustris. The sequence goes on along the minus strand of OX578276.1, from coordinate 147,940,706 downwards.
AATCTCAACTAATCGGTGTAACTATTGTGTGTTCGATTTAGACTTGTTTTTTTTTTTTTTTTTTTTTTTTAAATTTATTTATTCTTTTTATTTACTTGACTTGTATATTTTTGATTTCATTGCTAAATTATTGTTTTGCTTCCGAGCTTAACAAAGGTAACGGCGGCTACGTGATCGTTCTAAAGAACGAAACATTTTTAGGTCTCCAATTTCAAAAATTTCAAGACAGAAATCCGTTTCAGACATTTTTTTCAATTCATTTGTTTACAGGGTTTTTCAATAAAACAATTTATTTTCAAATAAATGGCTATGTGTATAGAAATTAAATAAAGTAAATTTAAAATAAAAAAATAATATAAATAAATAATATATGAATGAACATATTACGCATTTATTATAACGCGCCCCCGCCTACAAAGAAGCATATAATAATAATAATAATAATAATAACCATTTATTGTAAACATATCTTGAAATAGACATTACAAATATATACATAAGATATAATATAAAATGAACAAATATAAAAAGAATATATATATATATATATTTTTATTTTATTTTTTTTTTCTTTCTTTTTTTTTACACATTACACATACATTTGACTTTTTTTAAATATTTTTTCTGATGCTTTTTTATTATTTATTTATTTTTATTTTATTTTATTTATTTATTTATATATATATTTCTTCTTCTTTTTTTTTTTTTTTTTTTTTTTTTTAGTTTACAAATCGGCATTTTGCCGTGGTAGTCGCCTTGTAAAGGCGCTGGGATTGGTTTTGAACCATCTGACCTATTTTTTTTTTTTTTTTTTTTTTTTTTTTTTTTGCATGACCTACGTTTAATTAGTCTACAAGGTATTGCTGACAACCTGCTTCATCCTTTTCCACTCCATCCTATCCTGAGCTACTCGCTGCCAGGTTTCTCCTCCGCAAGATTTTCTCATCTCATCATCCCATCTGGAGCAGGGTCTCCCTACGGCTCTTTTCTTATCTCTCGGATACCATCCTATAATTTCTTTACTCAATCTTCCGTCCTTACACCTAGCTAAGTGCCCTGCCCAGTTCCATTTTCTTTCACTCACTATCTTTCCTATGTCCTCTAGTCCTGTTTGGTGCCTTATCCATGTATTTCTTTTCTTATCCCGTTTCGTTATCCCTATCATACATCTCTCCATACCTCTTTGTGCTACTCTTAGCTTTTTTATTATTTTTGGTGATAACACCCATGTTTCTGAACTGTATAACATCGTTGGCAGCACACACATTGACCATAGCCGTTTCTTGGCTTCCATATCAACATTTGATCTGAAGAGGTGGCGATATTTGTTAAACATGTTCCAGGCTATTGCAATACGTCGACTCACTTCTTTCCTTCCGTCCTTATCATCTAAGCTTATTTGGCTTCCTAAGTAGATTACACTCTCTTCTTTTTTAATTATGTTTTGTCCAATTTTTATTTTCTCTATAGGTTCGTTTAGATTTACTGCCATTACTGTAGTTTTAGTGAAGTTTATTTCTAGCCCATCTTCACCTGCTACTTGAACTAAGTACAAAGAAGCATACTGTGCTTTATATGTATAAGCATAAATTATACAATTTTAATAGTAAAAGAAAACCAATGAGTTCACTTTTTCTTTCGTATAATGTATTTACAAAAAATACTTTTTAAAAATAATAATGAATTAATAAAAATACGAACAGGTAATTTGTATATATATATATATCGAAATAAAACAATGCGAAAAAAATATTTCTATAAAAAAAAACATTCAACATAATGGTACATTAATACAGATTATAAAAATATAATTGGATAATTTATAGAGTATGTACAAATATAATAAATAGAGAATGATTAATAAAAGATCTAGTGAATGCATAGTAGACGCGAGGTAGAAAAGTATTCAGTCCAGGGATAGAACACTAGACGTTAGGGAGCACAAAAAAAAGTCGCCGAAGACAGTCACTCGGAAGTACTCGGGAATCATCGGGTACGCTCCACAGCCTACCTCAACCCCCTTACGCTTACTCCTCTAGAACTTTAAACACGCACTCTTTCTTAACTCTTCCCTTTACTTATACATATAATGTTTAACGAGATACGAGATCATAGATTAAAAGAATGCTAATTACGTGGAACTACTAATCCTCTTTAATTATTATATACCAAAATAAAGACATCTTAAATAAAATAATTAATCTTTTACAAAATTGATAATAATTAGGTCGCTTTTATTAGATATTTTAATGCATATTCCATTTTATGCATTACATTATTATTAATACATATTTCATACTGCCAATTATTAATATAATGTTTATTAATATGATAAATAATAAACTGAATATCTTACATATTTATTTATTATTAATTTTTGGGTGTTAAACAACTGAGGTTAATTACACCCATACAATATTTAAAGTACATAACAATTATTACATAATAAAACATTATTATAAACATTCAAAATACTGAGTAATTCAGATGTCTTTGTAAAGGCGTCTTGTAAGTAGGTAAAGTATCAGTTTAGTTATTGTGGTCTGGTTGTCAGATAAAATGTCAGCTAGATTGTCGGGTAAGTCAAGTATGCTTCTCAGTTGCTCTAGTTATTGGCAGTCAGTCAGAAGATGTGCTACAATAAATGTATCGTCACATAGTCTACATCTTGGTCAATCCCTATCTCTAGTAAACAAGTAGTTGTGAGTTAGTCTAGTATGTCCTATATTCTCAGTCTACAGAGTACCGTCTCTTCCTGTCTGTTTTTCCTGTATGAAGAATCCAGTTTACAATTAGAGGTTTTAAACGTCTTAATTTGTTGTTAGTCGTGTGAGTCCAAATTTGTTGCCATTCCTCTTTCATTTTTGACTTAACGTAGTTATCGACGTCATTAGGTGTAATTTCCGTGTCTGTGAGTTGTCCTTCAGTTATTGCTTATTTTGCCAGTATGTCTTTTTAATAGTATATTACTTATGTTTTAATTTTTTCTTCCCCGTTGTCGTTCCTTTTTTATTTTTTTTAAAGTTTTTAACGGGTTCCTTGCTGCTAATTGAATCATTGCTTGAGTCCCAGTCATTCACCCACATCATGTCGTGTTCAGTTTGTGTATTAATAGTGATGGGCATTTCCTTGCGTTGTACGATCTTACCGACGATGTCGCAGGGGGGTATTTTTGAGATCAAATTTTCATTTACAGTTGCCGGGCTTGCATTCATTTTATTGGGAGTAAATTTTGTGGGACTTTCTAATATTTGTACCGGTTTAGGTTCTGATTCTTCAAAATTGCACTGAGTGCCTACATCCTGCGTTTTGAGCTCTTTGATGAGGCAAGTTTTACAAGATTGGTGACTAGTAGATAGAACTGATGAAAATGATTTGGGAAGGTTAAACTGGTAGGTGCTTTCGACCTTTTTCCTTGCTTCGAGGTAAGACAATTTTTCTAAAACCTTGATCTCGGTGATTTTTTTCTCAAGGATCCACTTAGGACAGTTTCTATCTAATGCCGAATGAGGACCGTTACAGTTAATACAATGTTTTGGTTTTACACAGGATGTGTTATCGTGTGCGGGATCACCGCACTCTGAACACATCGCACCGGATTTACAAGCGAGTTGAACGTGGGAAAATCGATGGCACTGAAAACAACGTCGGGGTAGTGGAATATAAGGCCGGACAGGAACGGATAAATAACCGACTTTTAATTTAAGGGGGAGAGACGTCAAAGTGAAGGTGATTATGTAGCTATTCGTAGGTACGAGCATATTGTTATATTTTTTATTCAATCGTCGGATTTCAGTAACTCCTTGGCTTTTTAGATGTTCTGTAATCTCCTCAACTGGAATGTCTGCTATGTCTTGGCAAGTAACTACTCCTTTGACTTGGTTAAGGGTCTTATGAGGTTCGACAGACAATTTATACGTTTGATTCTTGGGGAGATTAGACAGTAACTTTACGGATTGGTCATGAGTGTAGGTCTCAATCAGCATAGAGCCGTCCCGCAGCTTTTTCGCGTTTTTAACTCCACCACAAGCTTGAGAGAGCAAGCGTTCGATGATGAACGGGGAAATCTTTGCCATGGAACCGTCTCCATCAAGCTTTTTGACAACAAGGAAGTTAACGATTTCAGTGGGAGGTGATAATTGCAATGTCTCAGGTGTATTTGGTCTCTGGCGTTTACTTTTAGGCATGTTTTTAACATTTTCAGCTTTTATTTGTTTTTCAGATTTATTGACATTTTGACTTTTGACAGTTTCCGTTTCATGGTCTACTTGTGGTTGAGAATCCGGTCCAATTCCACTCCTGGGGTGCCCTCCAGGGTCAGGGGGTCTCATGGTGCACTTTTATCACAATATTTAGCAGTATTAGTTTAGGTTTTAAGTTAAAATAAGAGAGTTAATTTACTTACGTGGTATTTGACGTGACAGCCTCAAAAAAAACCTCTATCTTACATATTTAGCATATTATTTATTATTTAAATATTTAATTAAAAAAAAAATAGTTATGTTGCAAAAATCAAACCAACCTTTTAAATTAAAATAATACTCAGATTATGTTCTAGATTTTTTAATATTCTACGTAAATATATTAACATAATAATTTTTTTAATTTAAATCGATTAGTAAGAAATGGTTAATATGACCACCGGTGGATCATGTTATGATATTATAATATTTATTAAGAATATTAAAAGAAAAGGGTTTTTATTAATATCTAATAATAATGTTATATGTTATGTTTATATTTTAAACTGCTGGGAATTCTTAGAATACGTGGTGTCACACCAAAGAAGAACCTCTCTCCAAATCAGTTCTACATTATACTTTCTTGTAAAAAAAAATAGATTGACTTCTTGGAGGGGCTCCTTATAGCATTTTTATCTAAAATATTTTAGTTGCGTCTCGTAAAGAGAAGATAGGGTTGAATGCACTGCACAGTATAGACACTAGTGGTGGGCGGGGCTAGACCCAATCGTACTCGACTGCCTTTGCTTCGGCTTTCTTCGGCGACTTTTTTTTGTGCTCCCTAACGTCTAGTGGGATAGAACTACCTGTTCCTCCCGTACCGTCCCCGTCCCCAGTCCCCACAACTACACAGTCTCCTACCAACTTCGTACTGAAAGGGTTAAGAGCGCAAGTGGAGTTGATATCGGTAGAATAATGAAAATCAATCATTTTGTAGAGAACAGAAACAATAGTGTGTTTGTTTATATCTCCATGGTAACAATATTTTATAAATAGGTGATATTATATATTTATATTTTATATATTTATAAGTAACTGGGTGACACGGCGAAGTTCGTACCACCTAATAAACATTAATAACTTAAGACATGTGCAGCTGCTACCTTTGAAAAACCTTAGAAATAGTTTATTTAGTTATATTATAATGTTGCCTTGATGAAAAATGTATATTAAAATTTGAAAATATATTCTTGTACAATGTACAATATTGGCAAAAGAGACGTGCAGATAAAGTAACATTCATTTTTATTTATATGTGTAGAGTGTAGATAGATAGATATTACGCTTGAACTTGTTAGGTTCTTAGGCACAAATCTTAGCACCTTCAAAGTCAAAATTATGTTGAGTATTGAAGTAACTAAGTAAGATTTAAAGCTGTGGGATTGGAAGAGTTGGGTTTCAAACAATATTTATGTTGGTAAATTCTTTTATGAAGATATTGGGAAGTCTGCCCAACATATGACGAATTACAATCAGAACAATCAATTTGATAAATAACGTTAGTCTTCATACTGAAAAAAAATAAGGTCTTTGAGTTTAATTAAACAACTGGATTGGAGGGTTTAAAAGCAACTTTTGTCGCAGGTGATTGAAGAGTTTTCTTGATTTCTTTGGAGAGATTTGTACTGTAAAGTATTTAATCAACTGGAGAAGAATTGGTTTGTATAGTTATTATTTTGCTTGTTAATTATTTGGTTTACAATGTTACGGGGAAAAATTTACCAACATAAATATAGTTTGAAACCTAACTGTCCCAATCCCACGGCTTGCACTTATCATTACTCCAATACTCATCATAATTTTGACTTTGAAGGTACCAAGATTTGTGCCCAAGAACCAAAAAAGTTCAAACGTAATATCCTTGTAATGTACTACATTTCCAAAACTCCTAATACCATAACTTTCAGAACTGACACAAACAATCTAAGTAACAGTTAAACAAATTTAATTAATAATTTCTAGTACATGACAATGAAGTCCTAAAGAGACGTATAATATAATTATAACTAGGCATCACGTAGCTCTATCATTGAAGCGAGCGTATTGCAATAAAATACTGAATATTGAAATTTGTTAATCATGATGAATGTCATAGTTGAAGATAAGTTGAAGAGGGTAGAGTGGGGGTACTCGGTACAAAGCTTTACTTCCTAAACAAACCTACACACAACACGACTATAAGAATCTTAACCGTAATAGCTTTTAAACTATTATTATAAATGTATCACTTCATTACTCAAATACTACTGCTTGTATCAAGTTGAAATTTTACATACTTGTTTCAATTGTACTTAAGACGATGTACATGAAGTTTTATTAAAATCGTTACGTTAGAACGTAAGATATCGGTAAAAAGGTTGTTTTCTCTATTTTAAACGTTTAGGTCCGCTTTAATAGTTTTAGCGATTTTCTATTAATCCATAGCAGTGTCGTTGTTGGTTTTACTAAAAAATGTTATTTGTAAAAAATGTTCGTCTTATCGAATAGATGATGATAGAATCTTTTCCCGTCCTGAAATTCCAATTTTAAATTTGAAGCTCACGTTTACGCGAGCATTGCGCGCGAACTCTTGGACGAATCACGCTGTCCAACGAACTTAGCCTGAGTATTAGTAAAAGAAAGATGTATACTAAATTTCATCTAAATCGGTCAACTTTTACTCAAGTTATCGTCGGACACGTAAACGTTACACACAGACAGACAGGCAGACAGACAAGATGCCTATTTCGTTGAATGTAAGATGCTCGCTTACGCTCGCTTCAATAACGCATCGTAGGACTAGTAGTGTACAGTGCTCCGCCGCCGCCGGGCGGAATACTTATGAACTAAACTAGAACTGCAACTACTGTATTACCTAACGTCACCGACAGTCGGAATATTTATGAATTGGACTAGAGTTACTCGATAACAGGTATTTTTCAATATTAGGTTATCTGAGGAATGGTTACTTTACAGTAACAGGTTATTTTTAACTGCTACGTAATTTTCGACCAACTTCTCTACTCTGATGATGCTAATAAATTTAGCGAAACGTTAGCATAATACCCTCCCATTTATACTTGAACTGTCACGAATCTTCTCCATCTTATTATGTATTGTGTGTGTGTGTGTTGTGAGTCAGTATTTATTCAAAAGAGAAAAAGATATATTACGAATTACGATAAATTCAAAGCTTCTATAATGTTTATATAATTATCTAGAATCGATTAATTAAAAGTAAGTTTTTATAGGACGAATAGTATAAAAACGATTGCTCCATTATTATAATTACAGGTTAAAAGTGACAGTAAGAATCGATTATCATGAATATTCGATGAATCGAGATGAATAAGCTGATCTGAGTTTCAGTGTCACTTTATAAAGTTTAAGTGTAGTTTGATATTATGACAGTATAATTACACAATTATTTCCCCCATTTCAATTCAGTAGCTTTTATAACTTTCTTTTCTCCTGTTATTTAATATAATTGAATTCAACTTTTTTTTTTTTCTTTTATAATATTTACTATTATGAGAGATCCCTTGCTCACGCAATGTATAAATTGGTTTTTCTATTTATATTATTATATTCGAACAACGCACCTCTTTTTATTTCTTTTTTTAAACGCTGTTTATAAGCTTACATTATTTGTCAAAGAAATAATGTAAACAAATTGTCAAGACAAATCTTATGATCTATTATCTACCCTTTTTCCGACTATCTAGCATCCTTAAAATTTTCCAAAATAAGTATATCCTATGACGATGCATTAATGCATTAATCAGACATACGTTTTACAAAATCGTTTGTACTAGCCGAATCATTAAATTTACCTCGTTAATCGGAAATTAGGTTAGTCTAGCTTAAGGGATAAAATCCACTTTTGAAATATACTTCAAATTTAGTCTGAATGTATGGCAGAATACAGGCGGATTTATAAGAGAAATGTTTCCGTCGAGAAAAATCTGATTTTGCTTCCGAGCTTACCGAAGGTAACGGAAGCTATGTGATCGTTTCGAAGAACGAAAATATTTTAGGTCTCCGATTTCAAAAATTCCGAGACAGAATTCTGTTTCAGACATCAGAGAACATTTTTGGTTCCGTTTTTGCAAACCAATATATCTTAAAAAGTCAGTAAATCCACGGGTTAGTCCGAGGAAGCAATGTGTGATAAGGATATTAGTAGACCTTGCTGAACTTTATCCCTGATAAAGTTTTACTTCACGTCTAAATGCTTCATTTGTTGATGGTCTTTAGGATTGTTTGCTAGGGGGATGACGGACTGATTGTCTTCATATACAGTAGTCGGGATAACGTAATCTACTTAAATATCCGTCAGGACCTTTGAATCCATAAGCTCTCACAAGTAGCGGAAGCCAGGGCAATGTATTCGGCTTTTGTACCTGATAACGACACTGTAGTCTGTTTCTTTGTCGCCCAATTAACGGTGCAGCCGAAGACTTTGCGCAGGTGTCCTCCAGTTGTTGATTTTTTTTTATCTGAAGCATCACTGGCCCAATCGGAGTCTACATAGACGACTAGCCGAGCCGCTTCATCGTTTCTTTTAAACTCAAGCCCAACGTCTGATGTCCCTCTTAGATATCTCAGAACATGTTTCAAATGATTCCTATGATCTTCCTTTGGGTTGGATTGATATCTGCTGAACAAATTAATTGCAAAGCTTAGGTCTGGTCTAGATGCAAGCATTAGGTAGATAATACATCCAACTAATTCTCGATAAGTTTTATCTGTAATTTTGTTTTAGCTATCATTAAAAGTAGACAAATTAATATTATATTTTTCCTCAACTGGTGTAGACTTAGGTTTACAATTATCAATTATCATTTCAAATGGTTCTAAAAGTTTTTGAATGTAATGTGACTGGGAGATTTTTTTAGTCCCTGATTGCCAATCTCTTTTAATTTTAATACCTAAAAAACTTGTTACTTCACCCATATCAGTCATTCTCAACTCTTTAGTCAATTCCGTATTACTTCATTAGTAGTTTTAACATTTTTACAGATCAATAACAAGTCGTCTACAAATACAGCTATTATAAACAACACTCTCCCACATAAAGACAGCAATTACTCTCTGGTCTTTTAAATTTAAGTTTATGTTCAACAAACTTATTAAATCTTGTATTCCAGGTGCGTGTTGCCTGTTTTAACCCGTAAAATGATTTAACTAATTTACACACCTTTCCCTTTTCTTTTTCACCAACTATTAGTTCTTCTGGGACTTTCATATAGACTGTTTCCTCTAGTATTCCATTAAGGAAAGCAGTCTAAAATCCATTTGGTGGATTGTCATATTAAACTGATTCGCACATGCAAGCAATATACGGACAGTCTAGTTTTACTACGGGAGAGTAAGTTTCATGATAGTCAAAGCCTTCCTTCTGTGAGAAACCTCTCGCGACTAACCTAGCCTTGTATTTAGATATGTTCCAATCAACGTCACGTTGAATTCTAAATGCCCACTTTGAATTAAATATATTACTGCTAGGTGGTGGATAGGTTAAAACCCACATTTTATTCTCCTCTAAGGATTTTAATTCCTTATTTACTGCCTCTAACCACAGGTGTTTATCGTCTCGCCCTTCTACGTCTGACATGTTGCTTGGCAGATCTTCAACATAACTGAGCAGTTGAATCCTGCTTGATAACGGTCTGGTGGTTTAGTTGGCCTTTGACTTTCATCAGACTTATCGTTAGATTCATTTCCCGGATTGTCAAAATTATCTAATTAAAATTTTATCATTCACAGCTTCATTATTACTATTTTCATTCACACCTTTTGATTTCTCAGCATTATTACTAGAACAGAAATTTTATTTATATTATTATTGAGGTAGTTACTAGATTAGTTACGTAACGTTAGTAATTATTGATTTATTCTTATGTATGTCATGCTACAATAAATAAATATAATTAAAATAAATTGGTAAGGCGTGAAGTCTCACGTAAAAAGGGTTTCGTTGGTATTGTAAACACAAAATTAGAAGGGGGGGGGGGGGGGGAGAAAAGTTTTTTTGACAAAATGGCGCCAAAAATTAAACACAATCCATAAGTGGTATATATATTTGTAATCTACTCTTGAATACCTTTCATTTGATACCCCACTCAAAATTTAAAAAAAATATTTTTTTTCGAGTAACGTGAATTATCCGCCATCTTGGATTTCCAGTAGATCAGATCAAATTGCTAATCTTATTTTTTCTATGGCCCAGCAGACCACACATTTTGCATATTTTTCTATATTTTTAGTAACAGCGGAAATACGATTTTAGGGGGGGGACACGCAAAATTTCGATGTTTTTTGACAAAATGGCGCTGAAAATTAAGCACTAGCCCTAAGTGGTATATATTATATTTCTATTCTACTCTTCAGTACCTTTCATTTGATACCCCACTCAAAATTATAAAAAAATATTTTTTTTCAAGTGACATGAATTATCCGCCATCTTGAATTTCCAGTAAATCAGATCAAACTGCTAATCTTATTTTTTCTATGGCCCAGCAGACCACACATTTTGCATATTTTTCTATATTTTTAGTAATAGCGGAAATGCGATTTTAGGGGGGGGGACACGCAAAATTTCGATGTTTTTTGACAAAATGGAGCTGAAAATTAAGCACTACCCCTAAGTGGTACATATATTTCTATTCTACTCTTCACTACCTTTCATTTGATACCCCACTCAAAATTATAAAAAAATATTTTTTTTCAAGTGACATGAATTATCCGCCATCTTGAATTTCCAGTAAATCAGATCAAACTGCTAATCTTATTTTTTCTATGGCCCAGCAGACCACACATTATGCATATTTTTCTATATTTTTAGTAATAGCGGAATTACGATTTTAGGGGGGGGGACACGCAAAATTTCGATGTTTTTTGACAAAATGGCGCTGAAAATTAACCACTATCCCTAAGTGGTATATATATTTCTATTCTACTCTTCAATACCTTTCATTTGATACCCCACTCAAAATTTAAAAAAAATATATTTTTTTCGCGACGTGAATTATCCGCCATTTTGAATTTGAACAGCTGATAATATTGAGTTCGCTATATTTTTCCTGTGTGCGCGTCAAAACGATCTTTTATACTGGAAAGTTTCACGTTTTTATCTTTTTTGGTTCAAAAGTTATTGGAACCGTACAGAGTGACAGACGGACACAGGAACGAAACTATAAGGGTTTCTTTTTTTTGGTTTTACCAACGAAACCCTAAAAATGGCTCAAGTAGCCGAAACGATACCATCCAACATGAAAATGTACTAGTCTTCTTCTTCTTCCTACCCTTCAAGGATCCAAACATTTTGATAATGCATTTTTCCTTTGTCATCGGGCTTGTTTAGGCCTCTTCAAAGATATCTTGGAGATCCTTTTCAAGCCAGTTCTTTTTCATCTAGAAATACTTCTAATCGAAACTTCCAACTGTCGAACTGTAGAATTGTAGTTTCTAAATTAAACTTATTCATAGCTGGTGCACATGGAGAAATATTTCTGACTTAAGACAAATCTGATTTTTTAATATTATGTACAATAATAATACATTAAACAAAAACACATAAGCACGGAATTTAGCTAGGACTAATATTTATAAACTAGAGGGGTTATTTAGAGCAAAGAAACTATTTTTTAATGAAGTAAATTATCAACAATTCTACCTTTATTGACTGTATCCCACTCCAGACTTTCGCTCTGTAGCACAAAATAGCCTTAGAGACTGCTTGAATCACTATGAGCTTAGCACCGTATGGAACATCCTTCTGTTCTCTATGCGTACTTCATTTCAAACTTAGCTAAGGTTATTCTCTTGATGAAGTACTTAACCATAGTTAACTGAAGAGCCAACATTATTTCTAGGTATTTATATTGGCTAACCACTTCTAGAGATCCCTGTCCGTATCTCCACTGTTCCTTCTTGCTTCTCTTTCCTCCATTGCTGAACATCATGATATTAAGTTAACAACTAAACCCCAAGATTGACAGTATTCTTTTAGGTTTATTAGTTTGTAGTACTTTAGGTTTCGTCACTGCAGGTACAATGTCGTCTGCGTAAAGTAAGACACACCACAAATAATCCAGGTTTTAAACCAACCTTCTCCTCAGCTCTCTTGCAAGTCCAACCAATGTATTGACATTTTATGGAACGTCTTCCTTGGACCACACTGCAGACGTCGAACACGATGTCTTACATTCGTCGAATAATGCTTAACTTAAAAAGCGCAGACGCAATTAATCTTGTGCTATCTGCGGTCCACTTTCGTCAAACCATCCACATTTCTTAAAAATCAGATGAGTACTTTTGAAGATATAGGTGTAAATAAATGTATGTTTATGCGCATGTTAAAGAGAAAAAATGGGTGCAGAAGGTTGATCCTTATAATATGGCACCAACAAAAGGCTATTTACGACCTACCATACAAATTTCATTAAAATCGGACGTGTAGTTCTTCAGATATGTTGGTTCACAAAAATTGAGTGACAGACAGACATGGAACCAGAAAATTGTCCTGATATCTGAAACTGATTTCTGTCTTGGAATATTTTAAATCTGAGACATCAATTACTTCTGTTCTTCATGTAGAACAATCACATAGCTTCCGTTAGCCGGTACTTCTTTAGATTGTTACTCCCCTATGTTTTTTTTTTTAAACTATAAATGGCTTTGACTAAATAACTATTAAGACAAAGGGATGTTCTTCAGTCTTCCTTAGGTCTATAGGGCATTAATAAAGTTTATTACTACTCCATGTCTGGCTATATTTCACCTCCTTTGAGGCATCCTCAGGCCTAAAAGAAGATTTTAAATTTATTTATCCACATCATCATTCACATTAACAAATATTTACATAAAAACTTTGTATTATTACTTCAGTGAAGTAATAATACAAAGTTTTTATGTAAATATTTGTTAATGTGAATGATGATGTGGATAAATAAATTTAAAATCTTCTTTTAGGCCTGAGGATGCCTCAAAGGAGGTGAAATATAGCCAGACATGGAGTAGTAATAAACTTTATTAATGCCCTATAGACCTAAGGAAGACTGAAGAATAAATTAGATTAAAGGGTAATTCAATACGAATATGACAAAGGGATGTTTAGTCAAAAATGTACTTTGGACAAAGCAATATCACACTTCAGGTTTTTATAAGGGGAGAAACAGCCAAAAGAAGAATATTCCGAACACCTTCTTTAGATTGTTACTCCCTCTGTTTTCTTTATAAGGAGAGTACCAATCTAAATAAGTGCCCGTTAGCTTAGGTAAGCTCGGATGTAAAATGTATTTGGTGGCTTCTGAAATTTCTGCTATACCTAGTGCAGATTGGTTGATTTCAACAGCAGATTGATATTGAATATACATTAATAAATATATATGTTTAACACAGAGATATTATATTATATCTACACTAGAAAATCTCTTACGTGGTCTCCATGGGGGATCTAAATTTATTAGATTTAATAGAATGTATTATTACATATTTCTGCAACAAAAAAGTACAAGAATGACAAAGTCATTTAATGAAGTATTTTTGGTGTGGTGAATTCGAATCTGATGTCAAAACATTCAGAGAAAGGAATGTTGCAAATACTAAAAAAATTGGGCAGAATCATCATTTTATGTAGTCCCCCCCCCCCCCAATGTTAGTCAAAATCACAAAATTAAAAATTTATTTGCTGTATTACTGGAAAATTAATACTAAAAATCGGTCCGAGACAACTCAGACAAACTTTCTTGTATACGAGTTCATAATAATTTAGCCCAGTGTTTTCCATTTATTAGTTTTCGTATGTAAATTTAATTATTATTGAGCATTTCATTAAAATTTATCATAAAAATAACTTCTCCCGGGCGAGGAATCGAACCCGGGCTCTATTGGTCCGCGTTTTAAGCTTCTTTCTCAGGAACTAGATTTTTCCCGGAAAAACGGCTTATATCATTGGATTCGTATTTAAATGGACTATATTTTAGAATTTTTTAATCAAAATCGTCGGAACAGTTTTGGAGAAATAATTTTTTTCACGTTTCTTCAGAGTTTTTTTTTGGGGGGGGGGGGGGGGGAGCGCCCCTAAATTTGGAGCAAAAATTCATTTCTCGATTTCGCCTCGAGGTATAATTTTTCTGAACATGTATGCCAAATTTCGTCAAAATCGGCCCAGTAGTTTAGGCTCCAGGCGTCTGCACAGACGACAGACGACAGATAGACATTTTTAAAAACCACTTTTTTGGACTAAGGGGACATCAAAACGTATCCATCAAAATCTCAAAATCGAATTTTCGCGCCATTACAATACTTTCTCTTTATATGAGAAAGTAAAAAATCGGTCCGAGACAACTCAGACAAACTTTCTCATATACGAGTTCATAATTATTTAGCCCAGTGTTTTACATTTATTAGATTTCGTAAGTAAATTTAATTATTATTGAGCATTTCATTAAAATGTATCATAAAAATAACTTCTCCCGGGCGGGGAATCGAACCCGGGCTCTCTCGGTCCGCGTTTTAAGCTATTTTTTCAGGAACTAGATTTTTCCCGGGAAAACGGCTTATATCGTTGGATTCGTATTTAAATGGACTATATTTTAGAATTTTTCAATCAAAATCGTCGGAACCGTTTTCGAGAAATAATTTTTTTTCACGTTGTTTCAGAGTTTTTGTGGGGTAGCGCCCCTAAATTTGGAGCTAAAATTCATTTCTCGATTTTGCCTCGGGGTATGATTTTTCTGAACATGTATGCCAAATTTCTTCAAAATCGGCCCAGTAGATTAGGCTCCAGGCGTCTGCACAGACGACAGACGACATACAGACAGTCATTTTTTAAAAACCACTTTTTTGGACTCAGGGGACATCAAAACGTGTAAATCCATCAAAATCTCGAAATCGAATTTTCGCGCCATCACAATACTTTCTCTTTTGTGAAAGTAAATAAGTAAAAATCAGCAAGAGGGAAAATCTATTTAATTTATTAATTTCTTTTCTTCAATTTGATTAAAAAAGTAAGGTCAGTGGATTTTGTTTTAACCTAACTTTTAAGGTATTTATACGCCCAATATTATTTTTGGCGACAAATAGGGTCGAAAAATCCCCAAGACCATCCTTCCTCCTGGTTGTTCTAGCATTATCGATGGGTTGACTTTGTGCGCACTACTACAGACCTTTCGCAACATATATTTTATATTCATTTTTTTTAAATTTAATTTAGCATTTCCTCTGCTTTTATACTGTCACTAGTACGTCTAAAAGCACATAAGAACAGTTTACTGGTATAAACTGGTATTTTGTACATGCAAGTTTTACCAAATTTAAGTCTAGTAACTTTTATTCATCGATTCAGTTATTGTTGAATATTTCATAATATATATATATATTGTGTGTTATTTTTTTCATTCCAACAGGTAAAAAAAGGATTTGATTAGTGTTAGTCACATAAAGCAGGGGTTTACGTGTCCTGTAACTGAAAAAAGATTTCTATCAGTATTAGATTGTAAATACACTATAGAATATTGGGTATCGAATGTGTGTTAGTGTGTATTTTTTTATGGTCTCTCGATGTATGTGTACGGTTTACTTGAAATGCTCTAAGCCAATCAGAGAAGCCTTTTCTTATCCCTACGGGGCCCTCGGGCACTGGAAATCCCCCCTCCCTTGCAGGTTCGATCCGACCCCCGGGGCGTCCCAAGGGCCCGTTAACGAGGCCCCAGATATCCCGACCCTCTCCACCAACGCGAAACCCCCAAAATATTCCTATTCGTAAAATATAATCCTATAGGAAGTCGAAATGTATTATGATTTATCTTCTTGCGATCCTTTCGGACCCATTTTTAATTCCTTCAGGTGTTTTATGATATTTAGGACATTTTTTTTTGTTTTCCTATTATTTTCACCTTTTATTATTTTTTTGTTTTTTTTATATGAAGAGGTAAAATGGTTGAAAAAAAAGAACCCTTATTATTTACCTTTAAAATAAATATAAAACAAACTGTTAGTAACTTAAAATAAATATAAATAACTGAGATCCTGATAAAGTTTTTTTTTTTTTTTTTTTTTTTTTTAAAGGAACCTACACCATCGATTTCTTTTGGAGGGAAACAACTTTTTTATTACAATTTATGAAGGGAAAATAAGTTTATTTTTAACATGTTAAAAAAGGTAGAAAAAAAAGAAACCAGAAATTAATGGTAGTGGAGAAAAAGTAAAGGTAAAATGTAAGATCTAATACGAAATTTAGGGATTATCCGGTGGAAAACGTGATGCACTTAAATTTAAAACAAATCCTACAAGTTATTTCTCTCCCCCGATGTAACTTGAAGTGTTTTAGGAAGAACTAACGAGTTAGACCGGCCTATCGACCGGTGGTTTGTCGAGTTTAATGTTATGGATCTGCAATTATTTCGATGCCCCACAAGATTTTCTTCAAGCTGTTTCACGGCTAGGAGCGTAGCTGATAAGAATTTTTATGGCGTAGCAACTATTTTGTTGAGCGTCTAAGTTCCCATATATAATGCCGAAGGATCAATATGAGGTTTGGTTCGGAGATACTCTTTGTATTTTGTTTATAGACAAACTAATTAAATTGTCACAAATATCATAAATTACCTCAAGTAATTAAAAACGGACATGAAGGACAAAATACAAGATGCGATACAAAGATAAAATATGCAAGATAGTGGACAAAATAGTTTTACCCCTATAAAGTTGAAAGTTATAGCTTTAAAACTATTTAAAACATCCCTTACTTTTTCTTACCATATAAATAGACTGCCAATTAGTGTGGCACATAGCTTCCTCGCATCCTATCATGTACTTTATTGTTATATTAACATTAAAATTATTGTTATATTGCTTATTGTGTAAAAAATATTAATAGTTTTAGTGATCTTTAACACTTCATAGCGGTGACGCTGTTGGTTTTAATAAAACATTGTATTTGAAAAAATGTTTGTCTTATTGAATAGATTTTATTCCCGACCTAAAATTCCAATATTAAATTTGAAATTCACGTTTACGCGAGCGTTGCTCGTGAACGCTTGGACGAATAACGTTGTCCAACTCGTCCTGGGCATTAGTAAAATGAACATGTCTACCAAATTTCATCAAAATCGGTCGACATTTACTCAAGTTATCGTCACACGTTTCATAATTTACGGACACACAGACCGACCGACAGACAGACACAAGACCAAAAAAGTTCCCTGATGTCTGAAACGGATTTCTGTCTTGGAATTTTTAAAATCGGAGACATAAAAGTTTTTCGTTCTCAAAAGTGAACACAATGCTTCCGTTACCTTCGGTAAGCTCGGAAGCAAAAAATATTGTTTTCACCCAAAAAATCCTAAACTGAGATTTCAACGGAATTATCCGTTTTGGGTGAATTTAAGATGATTTGAGTAGGTTTTAAGCTGGATGTCTGTCTGTGTGACTGTCTGTCTGTCTGTGTCACTCATAACTCCCACAGTTTTCAAGCTAAATAGTAAATAGCCCTTACACGTAGTTGTGCTGGCCAAACAATCACTAATTTGTGACGTCATTTCTCTGAGTCACCTAAAATTTCACAAAAATTCCTAAACGTTCGAAACATTTTCCGATTGCGCTGAAATTTGCACCAATTATATATCTTTATAAGACAAAAATTTTCACTGAATAGTTTTGATAATTGCTGCCGTTTTGAAAATATCGACTTTTGACCTTAAAAACTTTAACGTTAAATAATTTTTGAACTATTTTGCCGATTGAGCTGAAATTTGCACCAATGATACCTTTCTATAAGATAAATGAATCCTCCTTATTTTATTTTAATATCTGCGATTTTGAAAATATAAACTTTTGATTTTTATACAGGAAAGTTTGAATACATTTTTAAATACCTCACTTCAACGGACCTCATTATACCGGACTTAACTTATACTTATAAGGGATAATCAAAATTATAATTGGCATATTGATTTACAGGTTTATATTTGGTAAGAAAAGGTTCCGAGACGCGCGTCCAATTTTTTCATTTACCTTTCTATAAAAATATTTATGTTAAGAGGTTTACAGTTCCACTTGAAAATATAGGGAAATAGCTATCAAAATATCTTTTTTTAATTTTTTAGGTTACGCTATTTTCTTTCTTAAAAATATAAGGTGCTTACGTTTTATTAAAACCCACATGAAAATGAATTATATTAAACATGAAAGTCAATCGTAATACATATTCTTACATAAATATACAACACACAAATAAATATGTATTAGTACATAGAGTCAAATAAACTTTAAACGTGTAAATACAATAATATGACAAACTTATGTTTGAGCGTCATTAATTTATTTTCTAGTTATATAAAACGAATATTTGAAAAAATAGACTGCCAATTAGTGTGGCACATAGCTTCTTTGTAACCTATAACGTACTATTATTTTATTTATGCTTCTACTAGCCATTATTGTTTAATTTATATAATTGTTTTAAAAAATTCAGGCAGCTTCACAAAAAAAAGATCACATAGCTTTCGTTACCTTCGGTAATCTCGGAAGCAATTACAATTGATAATAATTATTAAGAAATTTGTAATTGAAAAAGAATTTAAAAAAGAAACATAAATGAAATCGTAATGGTCCAGTAGATAACGTGCAAAAAAGTCTCTGACTAACATCAAGCTAGAATTTTGTGTATAAGTTAATCTTTTAGTGTCTTTTAAGAATATGTGGTCGACTAAGTTCGTCTGCGGGAAATAGGCATTTGAAAATAACAAACCGGTGGAGAGTGGCCATGTCCATGAGTACATAATTAGTTAGTAGATCCAAAATCAAGTTGATGTTAGTTTCTCCCTTGATAGGGGGCCACTTCGATTTGGACTTATATTTGAATAACTAACCTATCAAGGGACAAAGTAACATCTACTTGATTTTCGGTCTACTAACGAATTTTGTACTAAGGATCATGAAAATCATGGCCGATCTCCACCGGTTTTTCTTTTTCAAATGCCTATTGCCAGAATTTGTTCCGCAAACGAACTTAGCCGCCCAGGCACTAAAAGATCAACTTACACACAAAATTCTAGCTTGATGTTAGTCAGACACTTTCTTGCACGCTATCTCCTGGACTATAATAATTTAATTTAAACTATAACAATTCTAATAATCTATATGATTAAATTTTGCTTTATAGATAAAGTAAAAACATGGCATCATGCTATATAGTCCAGGAGATAGTGACAAAAAAAGAGTCTGAATAACATCAAGCTAGAATTTTGTGTACAAGTAAATGTTTTGTTGCCTTTTAAGAATATGTGGTCGGCTAAGTTCATCTGCGGGACATAGCTTGGCAATAGGCATTTGAAAAAAAACAAACCGGTGGAGAGCGGCCATGTCTCACCAATTATGGTGGACAATGTGATTTTCGTGATCCTGAGTACAGAATTAGTTAATAAACCAAAAATCAAGTCGATGTTATTTTCACACTTGATAGGTTAGTTTTTCAAATATTACTAAAAATCAACTTGGTTACCTGTCAAGGGACTAACTAACATCAACCTGAATTTCGGTCTACTAACTAATTCTGTACTCAGGATCATGAAAATCACATTGTCCACCATAATTGGTTAGACATGGCCGCTCTCCATCGGCTTGTTTTTTTCAAATGCCTATTGCCAAGCTATGTCCCGCAGACGAACTTAGCCGTCCATATATTCTTAAAATGCACTAAAAGATTAACTTACACACAAAATTCTAGCTTGATGTTAGTCAGACACTTTCTTGCACGCTATCTCCTGGACTATAATAATTTAATTTAAACTATAACAATTCTAATAATCTATATGATTATATTTTGTTTTATAGATAAAGTAAAAACATAGCATCATGCTATTGATTATCCAAACTTTCCAATAGAATTTATGTGGACAAAATAAGGGTAAGTTTAAAAGGAAAAGGAAAAGCAGATAAATTGCTTTGGGGAAAGTTAAGTAATAAGGAGTTTTCCAATTGAGAGTTTATTGGGTAGAAGTTTTGAGATATAACTGTTGCTTTCAAACCATGCAAATAAAATCTAATCTCCTTAACCTTTATGTTTCTTTTAACTTTTCTCGCGCTTTCCCTGAGCTTTCTCTCCCCGCGTTACAACTTATAGAGTTACACCCACGTAATTCTGCTTTTATTAAAAACCACAACTTAAAAAATATACATCTTAAAGCTTTATAAATATAATCTCCATTTATCAGATTGTTATCAATTCATGTAATAACTTACAAATAAAGGTAGTTAAAGTCTTCGCACAACTAGAATCGACGCGTTGACAGCGCGGGAAAAACTAGCAAAAGGGGGGACGAGCCAATGAGAGCTTGAGATTTTCCCGGACAAAAGGTCGGGTCAACTAGGCAAAGATAAATGTCTCTAGTGTAGGGGAGAGGCCCTCTGGATAACAGTATAAGAAGGCTTCGAAGTGGCTTTATTTTTTCCCCCAGAGAGGTTGGCCAATCTGTGTGTCACTCAATTTCCCGCGCTGTCAACGCGTCGATTCTAGTTGTGCGAAGACTGTAGTACTCTGGTCGCTTCAAGTATTTCATAATCATCCAGTATGTTACAAAATAATAAGATATTAGCACGCTTATCTTAAACTTAAAAATACGTTATAGTACATTACGCGTCGAGTGCGGAAAGTAGCATTTTGCATGCGAGTGTGGAGTTTGCACCCGAGCGACAGCGAGGGTAGTAAAACCACACGAGCAATGCAAAATGCCGTTTTCGCACGAGTTGCGTACCGTACTTTATCTACGATTGTTAGATTATAATAATAAATGCAGAAAAAAATAAACTTGCTGTATGTAAGTTCGTATCTCTCTCTTGATAAAGATGGCATTAATTCTTGAGTTGTATTTTTTGCCGAATTAATTATTTCTGGAGGAGTATTATTCTCCACATTTTCGTTAAAGTTAGTCATTTGATTCACTCATTGTTTTTCACTAAAAACTCGATATAATCAGTTACTTTAATAAAAGGGAAGGGCAATTAGTGTTGTTAAAGAGCAAATTAGTGTTGTTAAATGTAAACAAACTCGCTAATCGTGCGTAAAGCTGAAAAATTCCTCTTCTTTACCGCCCTAGGGTGGTAAAGAAGAGGAATTCTTGAGAACTATGAGACGCGCATGCGCAATGAATACAAGTACGTAAAGAATCACTTTCTATGCATCTAAACAAAGATACAATGTTAATATTTCGTATCAATCGTAGATAAAATGATTTATTTGAGTTATATTCCCTGCCGGGGAGAAATGAGTTTTAATATAATGAGAAAATATGGATCAATAAATAAATTTAACCGTGAAAACCTGGAACCGCCAATAAATAGAAAATATCGGACCGAGAAAATATGTTGATGTATTAGTTCAGTACGAGTTATATCACCGATTGTTTTATTACCATGGTGCTAAATAATATTAAGCATTGATTTAACTTTGTTTGCGCTATTGAGAGTGTATTTAAATCCGTTTAGAAATACGTAATTATGAGAATACGTAATGCTTTCGATTTCATGGTCTTCATTTCGCCAGTGACATATCGATCCTTTAGGACGAGAGAAAAGAGGATCGGTATGTCATTTCATTAACCCCTAACTTAGTTGTTGCATCGATAACTCAGAGGCGAGAGGTCACTCCGCTTCCGATCAACTTCCGCTAAACTTCAGGAACCTCTCGCCGTCCGTATACTTGAGGGCACCCTCCGATAAGTATCCTTATAATTTAATTTTATATTCAGTTGGGGCACATTATACATACATACACATTCAGATATTTTTCCCGGTTTGCACAGGTACATGGTAAGGTCATAGTGCATTATACTCAGTTACTTTGTAACGCCCGGGTATCGGTATTCATTGGCAAGCATAGTGCTAGGTACCATTTATTTTCATCTCCGTATTTCTTATTTACCTTATCCTACAGTCCTCAGTCCTCACGCTCATTTTATTCCGGTTCCGTTTAAAATCGCGTTCTTAAGCCCCACCAAACTTATTAATAAACTATAATATTTAATAACTTACATTACTAACTTCCGATATGTATATTTCTTTTTGTTTCAGGTACAAGTCATTTATTACTAAGGGTGGTCAAGTATTACCAATCAACAGGTATTTTTATAAAATTTATATTTCTATTCGGTTTACTTTAAGTTTCTAAGTTTCAATACTGCAGTTTTAACCAAGAAAAAAATCACAGGTAAGTTCTTGCATCCAAATACTTTTCGAAGTTTCTTAGGTTGTTAAACATATACGTTAACTTATAATGAAATGATTGTTTTCCTCCACCAAAGTAAAAAAAAAAAAAAAAAAATAGCCGGAAGGACCCAAAAACAAAAA
Source organism: Gerris lacustris (assembly GCA_951217055.1). Classification (NCBI taxonomy): domain Eukaryota; kingdom Metazoa; phylum Arthropoda; class Insecta; order Hemiptera; family Gerridae; genus Gerris; species Gerris lacustris. The sequence continues at coordinate 147,918,132 of OX578276.1, read as the reverse complement.
AAAAAAAGTCCAGTCATGCACCATGACTTAATGAGCGAATTTTCAAAGAAATCTGCGTTTTATTGGCTTATGATAATATAGGAAAATTTTGGTTTAGAATTTGCTCGGGTGAAAAAAAAAAATGGTACACAGGGGTACGGGGTACAAAAGTCAAAATAGTATTTACCCTTCAAGATGCATGTCGTTGGAAAGCTCTTTAAGAGTACAGTAATTGTTCTTATTTACACTTTTATCATATTTTCACATAAAAGGGGGGTAAAATGGAAAAAATACGTTTTTTGACCCTATATGGTCAAAATTTGACCCCTAAATGGACTCCAAAAATTCTGGCCAACGAACTCATCCTTTCTTTTGATATTATTGACATTTTAAAATTTGTTTGAAATTTTTAAGTGCATCCTAAGGGGAGATATCGTCTGGAGTGACACATATATACATACATATATACATACATACATAAAAAAAAGTGTTAAATTTTAGGAATCGATTCAGAATGGTCTAAAACGGATTTCCATGGAAAAATTTTTCAAAAATTCGCATTACAAAATTTGAAGCCATTGCAATAGCGTAATTTTCTTTGAAAATTCGCTAATAACAAGTGGAGTAAGAGGTCCCTGGTTTGATCCTCCTGGGTGTCATTATTTTAATACTTTTAGCCATCTTTCAGTAGAATTTAATTGGTTTTCAGCAAATTTTGCTGTATGGAATGTTAGTTTGGAAATAATCCGCAAGTTATTTTATTTGTTTTCCCATATCCCATATTTACAATCTTCATTTTGACGGATTTCAAATTTGTGATTTTTATAAATAAGAGATAAATATTGAATAACAGCAAAACAGGAAATATATCGATTATATTATTTTTCGATTATATTATTTATATTATTTCAAATATAGTGATGACACGGTTTAGATTTGGTGTTGGGGAGATCCGTTGTACAAAGATTTATCCTTTTATAGGTTGTTTGATGGTTGTCATTTATGTGAAGTAAATAAATTCGGAGCTATTTTTTTTTTTCAGTAACATTATATATTATATAACAATAACAATTATATTATTAACATTACATACGATTCAGCAGAAAAAAACGTAGTATATAAAAAGTTCTTTTTATCTTGAAATTATTTCCCTTAAATTTCCATCGGGTCATTATAAGATAGCATGAATCACTTCAAAATTTTTGCACTAGCCGTAATAGGGTGGTTGGGGCAAGGGATCATTGATTTGAGTATATATTTCAACTCCTGAAGCCAATAAAATAATTTATATAAAAATGCCATTTTTCAAAACTGGTCTTATTTTCAACTTTTTTTTTTTTTTTTTTTTTTCTGTATTCTTCACCTTAGTTGTATCTATGAGCAAAATTTGGGGTAGATTGAATGACGGGAAGTGGTTTAAATTGGGGTAATAGGTGTGCTATGAAACTCATATAGCAAATTAATTTGACGCCATTTTTTTTTTTTTTTTTTTTTTTTTTTTTTTTCTGTATTCTTCACCTTAGTTGTATCTATGAGCAAAATTTGGGGTAGATTGAATGACGGGAAGTGGTTTAAATTGGGGTAATAGGTGTGCTATGAAACTCATATAGCAAATAAATTTGACGCCATTTTTTTTTTTTTTATTTTTTTTTTGGTTTCTGCATTCTTTACCTTAGTTGTATCTATGAGTGAAATTTGGGGAAGATTTAATCACGGGAAGTGGTTCAAAATTGGGGAAACGGAAAATGTGCGATGAAACTTACAAAGCAAAGTAATAAAAGACAAGTAAAAAGGCATTGTTTAAGAAATGATATATTTATTTGTAATAATGTTATCTGTAGTAGCTTTCATTTGATACCCCACTCGAAAATTAAAAAAAATAAAATCGTACCACATATGTGGGAATTGCAAATGTTCACATTTTTATCTACTATATATTTTTATCTTCTATATATTTTTATCTACGATTTGCATTGTAAGTGGACTTTACATTGCTAATAACAGGGCGGGAAGTGCTACATCCTTCCCATGGGAGTAAAAAAACAATCATACCAACTTAAAAGGTATTTTTTTATGTATTATGTTGGTAGTAAAGTTTTTCCGCTGTTTATAGCTAATTTGTCGGGAAGGATACTTTAGGTTATCATACAAAGTCTTTAAATTAAAAACAAACTATTGAAAGTGTTTGTTGTAAAACGTGTATATTTAGTATAAAAATTGTTATTTTAATAAATCAAGTAACTAAATATCAGTTTAAGGTGTTTAAATTACGTGAATTTGTAGGTAAAACTTTTATATCTACAAACTTAATAGCTACTGGCCATGGTGCACTAGTTGTAGATAAAATTTAATACGTAACATAGATCGAAGTATTTCTGCTCTCGGGATTATCTCCCTCGGCTATGCCTCGGGAGCTAATACTACAGTTATCTCCCTCAGCCATAAGGCCTCTAGAGCTAATGAAGTTTTCTCCTTCGGCGGTGTCTCAGGAGAAAACTTAACCTCAAGCAGGAAAACATACTTCTCTCCCTTGTTGCGTAAATAACTATTCTATGTTTGGGTCAAAAAGCTTCACCAGTGTTTTAAATTTCAACTCTCTAGCTTGAAGGGTTCAGGAGATATGAACTAAAGTGCGAAGGACAAATAAACACATCTCTCTCAGCTCACTGGTTTCAAAGAGGATCTACGCTTCCAAAAAGTATATCAATATTCAAGCTGATTTTCATCGCTCCACCTAACTATAATTACATATTATACTAGATTATAATTTTAAATACTTGATTGCAAGTAAATGTTGGTTGTGATTAGTTTCTTTTTATAATTTAATTTTCTTGCTTATTTAATTTAATTACTCGGAGAACGTAGGACTGGAACCGTGGACTTACACCTCACTTTAAATTAAGTCATATTCTCACAATCTTCCAGGTCATTACATCGTCCTTTAGTCCTTTCTCCGCTGTTCTGTTCCAAGTTTCATTTCTTCTGTGCACTACCACGTTATTTTTGTAGTACTGTAATTTACTACACATGCGCATTGCATTAATAATCGTAACTTAACCTTCATTAACATGTATGAAATCAGTTTAAAAACAATTTAATCTTGAATGTTATGTAAATTAAACTTTTATATTGCATGGCGACCGGAGATTAAAGATTTAACTGTTCGAACTTACGTAGTCTTTTTGCAAAACTGTAATTTACTACACATGCGCATGCGCATTGGTTTAATATTCGTAACATAACCTTCACTAACACATAAAAAAATCAGTTTGCAAGCAACTAAATTGTGAAAGTTGTGTGAATTGAACTTATGTATTGCATAGCCACCGGAGATTAAAGTTTTAACTGTTCAAACTTACTCGTTTTACTGGATGATCCAAATTACTTTATCTCGTCTAAATTTTGTGTTAACCCACAAACAGAGATTACATTACTTTATAGAATTACTACGACATGTTATTATTTCAAGTGTTGATTTCCATCTAAAACATAATCTTAGTCAACTGTCTTGATATAATTATAAATAACAAACAAGGTTTTTGACATTTTTATGTTTTGGCTATGGCACATTAACCTCGAAAAGCGTTACGTTACACTGTTACACGAATGGGGAAGATATAGGATCAAGGTTTCAGGTAGGTATAGGAGGTGTTCAATCGAGTCTGTCCGCTCTTCGTAGGGTTAGTGTCTCCCACTACCGCGTTTGGTACCACTGTCGCTATAGGGCGTCCCCTCCCCAAGCGATTCTAAAACGCTGTACACTGTACTAGGTGAATAGAAAAAGGTTAGAGCTAACTCCACTCGTTTACATCGCTGCTTAGAGGTCGGCTGAGTTATGATTGCAGTTTAATATTCTTGATGATACTCTACTAAGACCGCCCCCCCCCCCCCCCCCCCCAACTACAACTTCTGTTCAACTGCTCTGATTTGCATTGGACTAACGCCATAACTCTTAGAATTTTATTCCTAATAAACTAATTCATTTTTTAATATATATTCATAAAATTTATTTTTTCCTTTATTATTTTTTATTTTTGCTATAGGTACTATACTTTTTTTGATTCATTATAAAAATATGGGTGACGAAGCTAAAATATTAGTTCTTAATAAACTGGAAAAGAAGAAAAGTACTTTTTTTCATCGTGCACAACATATTTATATGTTCAATTAAATTGCTAATTTACAAACGCAAGAATCTGCACGGTCGATTTTTTTACATTTTCATGTGTTTACTTTGGCTCATAAACTCGATAAGCTTTACCAAAAAACGACACCAAAAAGCGTTTTACAAGCATTACCAAAAAGCGTTACATAAAAATGTCTCACTGTCTTGCAGAATCGTGATTTTTGTCTCACTGTCTTGCAGACTCGTGATTTTTTTTTTTTTTTTTTTGATGCAAGCAATTTTTTTTTTTAATCTATTTAAACCTTTTTATAGTCCAACGGCCTTGATATATAAATCCAGCCATTCAACTCCAACTTGGTCGTACGGCATGGGGCGGGGCTTGTTGGATCCGTGTTGGATTCACGGGGAATTTGACTCGACCTTGTCGTACGACATGTTGCCAACCATCCCACACTCAGTCCAACTCTCGTACCAAATTGCCTCGTTGGAGTGAGTGTCGTACAATCAAGATGGACCGTGAATGGCTAGTTCAAGTTACAGAATCAACTTGATAATACTAAATGTTTAAAAAATTGCCCTCTGGTCCCATAATATATTCTACCCAATATAAAAAGATTCTAATCCACATTTTTATAGAAAAGTTTTGGTATGTTATTAATTTTTATTATAAACGGGGCAGATAGAAATTTCCTTTCAACAGAGAATCGAACCACTGACACCTAAGTTTATTTCCTTATGTTCTTACCACTGAGCTACGTTAGAAAGCATGTTTAATATGTTCATGATGATTTGGTTACACTCTGATGTCTTAGTTATAACAATTTTTAACTGTTTAATGCGCGTTTTTCTGTTATCTGAGACGATTATGTTGAGACTGCGAAGGAAACGTGTCGAGTTAATAAGCGACGACATTGTGCCCTGGGGTGGAGAGGGAAATTGGCAGAGTTGCCGGTCTGAAGAGAGTTGCGGCGCCCCTGAAACGCTCAACTTTACACTAGAAGTTAATCCGGAATTCACGAGAGCGCCCCTTTACCCGAGAAAACTTTTAAGAGTATCCCATCTGCTACTTTGGAAAACCTTTATATAGCATATGCTAATTTTCTTATAAGCATTTTGCCCCTTTACGAAATGGCTGGTTGGAGTAGATTTGGGGGTTTTTAAGTAAGAATCCGCCTGGATATTATTCTTTTCCTACCGGAGCACCATCTTGACGCCTCAAGTTATAAACGCCCTCTGGAGGGCTAAAAGGAAACTACGCTTTGTCTTGCTTATTATCATCAAATAAAACTTTGTCTTGAAGAACGCAAGAGAAACTGTTTTAAGGGAAACTCTGGTTAAAGTGGAAACTTACGAGAAATGCCAGGATGTCTCGCACCTTTCATTCACTCGCTTATTTTTATTCTCTCTCATAACTTTCTCTTCTTATTACTTTCAATTTAATTAACTTGCTTCCATTCCAGCATTTTAAATTATCTTTAATAGATCTTAACTTTCTCATTTTTTTTAGTAAAGATCTGGGGCCAATGCAGTGCCCCCGCCAAGTCGAGCACAGTCTTATAAACAGTTTTTTTTAACTTTATTGTAGAAGTGACATAGTGAGAACTCGTAACTATATTATTTTATGAACTGTTATAATTTGACAGTTACCAATGTTTCATAAGGGTTACATGTTATACAAATTTATAAAACACATAAACAACTTAGTCAGTTAAAGTAAATTTATTTGTTTAAATAGTTTTTTGTTCCTCCTGTGATCCTGACATTTTGAAGATACGAGGAATCACATCTTAGCCATCGATATACAAAATTATGTTAATATAAAACTAATTGTTGGTGTACTACTCTAAACTATTTTAATGAAAAGTTTAAACATAGGTAATAATATATTAAAGATTGATAATTAACTGGTTAAATTTAAAGGTAAGTTTTTAATAGTCCAGTCAAGCACTATGACTTAATGAGCGAGTTTTCAAAGAAATCTGCGTATTATTGGCTTATGATAGTATAGGAATATTTTAGTTTTGATTTTGGATGGGTGAATAAAAAAACATTTGGTACACAGAGGTACAAAAGTCAAAATAGTACTAACCCTTCAAGATGCATGTCGTTGGAAAGATCTTTAAGAGTTCAGTAATTGTTGTTGCGTACACGTTTGTCATATTTTTATTAAGAGGGGGGTAAAATGGAAAAAACACGTTTTTAGGCTATTTTTGACCCTAAATTGTCAAAATTTGACCCCTAAATGAATTTCAAAAATTCTGGTCAACGAACTCATCCTTTATTTTGATATTATTGACATTTTAAAATTTGTTTGGAATTTTTAAGTGCATCCTAGCGTGAGATATCATCTGGAGTGACACATATATACACACATAAAAAAGTGTTACATTTCAGGAATCGATTAAGAATGGTCTAAAACGGATTTCCGTGGAGAAAATGTTCAAAAATTTGCATTACAAAAATTTTGAAGGCATTGTAGTAGCTTAATTTTCTTCGAATATTCGCTGTAAGAGATTAGGCATTATTGTGCCTGCACGTAGAAATGCGCGCTGTCGCAACGTAAAGTAAACACAACACGTAGTTGCCATAAGAAGATATAGCGTGCTTGTTTATGGCCACATACAGTGTTCATTTAAAATTAAAACGTTAAAAGAATTGCTATTTATGAAATTAATAAGTTAAAAATTAATAACCACCACTTGTTTGAGCAGTTAACAAATTGTAGGGAACAGGAAACGTTTTTCCCTGTATTTAGAATGGAAGTGGAGGCATTCTGCTATTTTTTTAAAAATTAAAAATACTTTCGTGATGTTTTTATTTCTTTATTATAATATTAATATTAATAATTCAAGATAAAAAGAACTTTTTATATACTACGTTTTTAAATTTTCTGTTGAATCGTATGTAATGTTGATAATATAATTGTTATTGTTATATAATATATAATGTTAGTGAAAAAAAAAAATAGTTCCGAATTTATTTACTTCACATAAATTACAACCATCTAGAGAGCTGATCTTAAACCTATAAAAGGATAAATCTTTGTACAACGGATCTCCCCAACACCAAATCTAAAGCATGCCATCGATATATTTGAAATAATATAAATAATATAATCGATATTTCCTGTTTTGCTGTCATTCAATGTTTATATATCACAAATTTGAGACCCGTCAAAATGAAGATTGCGTAAATATTGGATATGGCAAAACAAATAAAATAACTTGCGGCTTTTTTCCGAACTAACTTTCCGCACAGCAAAATTTGCTGAAAACTAATTACATTCTGCCGAAAGATGGCTAAAAGTATTAAAAAAAAATGCATTGTCGTCGTGTTCTGAGCTATGCCAAAAGTTTCAAATGTCTAGCTATTCGGGAAGTTAGTTAGAAATCGATTGCCAGATTTGTACCGGACAAACAAACAAACAAACAAACAAGAATGCAAGCTAATAAAAACGTAGTAAAAAAATAAATTCAAACGAAGAAATTCAAACAAGAATCAAAGACAAGAAGTAGGTATTTTTATAAGACCAAGAAAAAAGTTTCATAAGCAACTAGGTAAAAGCGCCAAAATATAAACAGTAGTTTGTAGTTACAGTAAAGTCCGTGCGAATAGGAAACAAATGAACAAAACATTCCAGTAAAGTTTCTGACTCCGAAACCTGCGCGCGCAACCAGTTGCCTGATTCTACTATGGCCATCCTGCTTTAACTAAACTGTTTAATTCTCGCGCTTGCCCGTATAAACTGTGGCTGTAAAAAATATCCACTGTCGCCGTATAAAATAACCCATAAACTGTCAAACTGGCTTGATAAGCCAGTTTTGATTGATTGACATGTTTGATCTTGTATGTGGGCCTTAAGTAAAGAAAATCTGTTTCGATCCCCAGAGTGGTCACATTTATTATATTTCATATTAAAATATGAACAGGTGGTTAAAGTAATATCAGGACATCTAGGAGTATATACTTTCAACAAACTATCCGATTTTTTAAAATAAATATTGGACGAGTACTTTTAATAATATAGATGTTTATAAATAAGTTTGTGGATATTCTGAGAAAAATCAGTATCCGCAGAAGATTAAGTTCTGTGTAACCCCGATAACGAGTTAATTACCAAATAGTGATTAAATGCCGAAAGACAAACTGACAGACACGATTCCCTGATCTCAGAAACGAATTTTTGAATTCCCAGGTATAACAAAATACGGTTGGCATTACTTCCGTTGATTTAGGTAAGCAGGGATTTTTTTTTAGATAACCCAAATTAGAATTTAATATAGATGTTTGGGACGCTTAAATATTCTACAAAACAGCATAAATAAACGGCACGAATGCTTTTTATGTAATCCATACCAGAAGTAGTATTGAGGGTTCAATTTAAACTTCCCGCCATCTCCTATTCCTTTCCCGCAATTTTCCTATACCAGGATCCTTTTCACGCGATTTTGAGTGTCATCTCCCCTACCTCGTCCTTCCTCGCCACTGACTCCTATCTATTTACTTTTTTTTCTTCTTCTTAAGTACGTGATGGACCGACGGAGTCTTTTCTCACCAAGTTACCTAAGTGCACTTTTCCTCTCCGTGCTCGTGATTATCAATTCTATGCCTCAAACAGACAAGTGCTTCGCGACGTGTATTCCGCTGTTATCCAATATCCACTGTTCTCTAAGTGCACTGTGTAAAACCGCCGCCAACAGCAAGTCAGGTAACTTTCCTACTACCTCTTTCTCCTCTCCACATTCTCTATCAAACAACAGTAAAAAAAATAGACTGCCAATTAGTGTGGCACATAGCTTCCTCGCATGCTATCATGTACTATAACAATTATTGTTATATTACTTTATTGTTATATTGTTTATTTTGTAAAAACTATTAATAGTTTTAGCGATCTTTAACACTTCATAGCGGTGTCGCTGTTGGTTTTACTAAAAAATTGTAATTGAAAAAAATGTTAGTCTCATTGAATAGATAAAGTTAGATTTTTTCCCCGACCAAAAATTCCAATTTTAAATGTAAAGTTCACGTTTACACGAGCGTTACTCGTGAACGCTTGGACGGATAACGTTGTCCAACGAACTCGTCCTGGGCATTGGTAAAATGAACATGTCTACCAAATTTCATCAAAATCGGTCGACATTTACTCAAGTTATCGTCGCTCGTTTCATAATTCGCGGTCACATAGACCGACAGACAGACAGACAGACAGACAGACAGACAGACACGAGACCAAAAATGTTCCCTGATGACTGAAACGAATTTCTGTCTTGGAATTTTTGAAATCGGAGGCATAAAAGTTTTTCGTTCTCAAAAGTGAACACAATGCTTGGAAGCAATAGTAATAAATATATATTAACAGATAATTCTAGTTCTGACTATTTGACTAAAGTTCAATTATGGTTATAACTAAAGCATTTCCTAGTTAAAAATAGTCCTAATTTGAAAACTCTAATTTGACTGAATTTGAGTTTTTTGCTGTTGACATTGTACACATATAAGTCTGTCCTTAATTTTATTTTTATAACTTCAGTTTTTGATGTAAAAAATAGTTTGTGTTGATGCTAAGACTGTTAAAACTTTTAGGCTAAATATGGGTAGCGAGATGGTATGAAACATATTGCTTATACTATAAATTATAAAATACATATTATAAAACGGTAGGGTGTGCAGCATAGCCTTAGTCCCCTCCAAGTTGCAAGCACAGTGTAAAGAACCAAGATTATTTTAATATGACTGTTATCAGAGGCAAGCTCTCGCAGGGTTTTACTACTAAACCCTTTATATGCCTCACACCCGGGCCCAAATACTCGGTTATAAGTTTTACATTGAACAGGGTTATTTATGATTCTAAGATGGGATTTTTTTTAGAAGTAGTATGAGGGGATATATATAGGAAAGTGTGGGCTTTAGAAGCCTCCCCCCCTCCAAAATATTGGACTTACGAAGCGGGGGTGGGACTCAACCCCACATTCTTACAGTTAAATTCATATTGATTTATAATATATATATATATATATATATATATATATATATATATATATATATATATATATATATATATATATATATTATATTATTATTATTATTATTATTATTTTCCTCCTCAATCTTCAGCAAACCATTATATATATATATATATATACATATATTGTTTATGGGAAAGGTGAAAATATTGAAGTGGGCCGGGCTTTATTGAGAGGAGGCGTTTGGATATTAGACTGGGAGTGGATGGCTTAACATCCTCTAGGTTTCTAGAGGCATCAGGTTTAAGCATCCTCGAGGTATTTTTAAAGCTTCTTGAAGCCCAGAAATATTATTAATCGTAGTCTTGAAGTGTGAAGAAGAATAGCCTCCTACTTTTATATATTATTCTCGGAGGCTCCACCTTTTATATATCGTTTTGATCAATGAAAAACATTTATATTATAAACAAGCTGAGGTTGGAAAAGGTATTATCATAGTCCTACAGTTGATTGATAAAATAGTTGTTATCGCACTCATAAAAGTACGCAAAACAGCAGATTCCTGCACTTACTACTTTACCGTACTCATTTTACTTTACCGCACTCCAGTGTTCCAACTTACGAACATAAAGAACTTAAATCTAAACAAAGATAAAATAATCCAAATTATAATAATAATAACAATGACAACTAATGATTATTTTATCACAAACTACATGATTTGAACACTATATATCAAATATAAAAATTTCAAAATATAAAAAGAATCAAATATGATGAGTAAGTGTTATGATGAAAAATAATAACAGCGCTTGGTCAGGTTTGCTGAATCAGGCAAAAAAAGGCAACACTGGCTAAAAACAGAACAGCTGGTTTAGTTCATATTGTAAAACCTTTCACATGTTGATGAACACTCTATTATTTATTTATATTTTATTTACAGATTAAAAACTAACTGTAGGAAAAATTTGATGTGCTACTAGAGCCTTAAAGTGTCTTTGCTGCACTCGAGAAACCTTTCCACCCTCACCTGCGGCTCGTGCGTAAATATTTACTCTCGAGTGCAGCAAAGTGCCACTTTGCACACTAGTTGAACAAATAACTATTATATTATAATCGAGTAGTGTCCCAATGACGGCGAAGACTCACCTAGAAATGATTTGTTATTGCTAAGCTAAGACAACCACATTGATTCCTATAGGTTGATTGATCTTTAAATAGGTATAATAACTTATCCAAATTAATTTACTTAATTTTACTTTTTTTCTAAGTATTAAATTAAGCCAGTTGTCGTAGGCTAAACATTAGCTTCTAGTAGGCTCTGCCCTCTACACTCTTTGCTTCGTTTAACGTTAAATGGAAAACAGCCACTGCCTATCTGATTTCAGTGTTCAGTATTGGGTGGCTATGCCGCTCCCTATCCAAGTCGAGGCCGACCTTTGTGGAAGCGTGGGTTTATTTTGGAATGAATAAATTACCGTTTTATGAAAATGTGACAACCCTGTAGGTAACGCTCAAAATCAATATTCGGTTATGTTGTATGAAATTAAAGCTAAAATTAGAAGCTTTAAAGATATTTATTTAATAAATCATTGACAACTCATAGTTTAGAACATCTCTTATTTTTTCTTACACATTGCGGTTGATAGTTTTTTGTTTACATATTTTTTACTTTCTCATATAAAGAGAAAGTATTGGGATGGCGCGAAAATTCGATTTTGAGATTTTGATGGATTTACACGTTTTGAGGTCCCCTGAGTCCAAAAAAGTGGTTTTTTAAAAATGTCTGTCTGTCTGTCGTCTGTCGTCTGTCTGTCGTCTGTGCAGACGCCTGGAGCCTAAACTACTGAGCCGGTTTTGACGAAATTTGGCATACATGTTCACAAAAATCATACCCCGAGGCGAAATCGAGAAATGAATTTTACCTCCAAATTTGGGGGCGCTACCCCCCAAAAACTCTGAAAAAACATGAAAAAAAAAATTCTCGAAAACGGTTCCGACGATTTTGATTAAAAAATTCTAAAATGTAGTCCATTTGAATACGAATCCAACGATATAAGCAGTTTTCCCGGGAAAAATCTAGTTCCTGAGAAAAAAGCTTAAAACGCGGACGGAGAGAGCCCGGGTTCGATTTCCCGCCCAGGAAAAGTGATTTTTATGATAAATTTGTATGAAATGTTTAGTAATATTTAAATGTACATTTGAAAACTAATAAATGGAAACACTAGGCTAGGTAATTATAAACTCGTATATGAGAAAGTTTGTCTGAGTTGTCTCGGACCGATTTTTTTAATAGTGTAGACTATGGGGTTCTGCCCCCTACTTCTATCATAATATACGATCAGGCTGAAATAATCTCCACTTTTTACTCAAATCTCCCTGTTTCAAAAAAAATATATGTATAATAAAAATGTGTCAGGTAAATTTGAAGTATATACCTATCCCAAAACCAAACGTGAAATTATCCCTCCACAGCCTGTCCTTCTTTCTACTTGTTTAGCTTATTATTGAAATAGAAATGTAGAAATAAATGTGGTTGCCTTAGCAATAACAAATATTTTCGAGTTGAGTCGCCGCTGTCGGGACACTACTCGATTATATAAATGATATGTATCAAATAATCTCCAAAAAAAAAGTGCAAAATGGTATTGATGCCTCACTTCCCAGTCCAATGATAGTACAAAGACCTTTGCAAATAACAGCTTTTATACAATCCTGCATATATATTACCCGGTGGATAGACCGTCGCAGTCTGTCGGGCCTCTTTAAAGTTAGCAAAGCACGGTAGTCCAACTAATAAATTTATAAGTCTTATTTTATTGTTGTAACCTAATATTTAAAATTATTAGTTTAAAAATTGATTTGGGAACTCAAAGTCCACAGAGGCACAGTGAAGCTTATATGAGTAAATATATAGAGGATCAAGGTGTGTTCAAGATCGCTTGTAGGAACATTGTTTTAAATCAGCAGCACACACAATGACACCTCTACTTACATCATCTAACAAACCCGCCCGACAGAGTACCCAGACTCATTGAGATGTCTTTATTTAGACGTTTTGATCTTCCTCAGATGGCAAAACTGCCCCAAATTTCAAATATTTAACAGCCCAAATTTGAAGGGAAGAACCAGAGACGGAACTAGACCTGCTGAGGCCCATGTGCAAGATTTTTTTGAGGCCCCCCCCCCCCCCCTCCAAGATGACCAAATATTTTTGTCGCCTCATTTTTCAGGATACACATAAGATTTGTAATAAATTGCAACAAAAAAACATTATTTTATGATAAGATAAAAAAAAATATATATTATATTCGTATTTAACTAAGTCTATTTTTAGGACTAAATTTTAGAATATTTTAATCAAAATCTTCGGAACCGTTTTCGATAAATACTTTTTTTCATAGTTTTTAAGAAGTAGCGCCCCAAAATTTGAAGGTAAAATTAATTTCTCCACGGGATTTGATTTTTCTGAACATGTATGCTGAATTTCGTCAAAATCGGCCCAGTAGTTTAGGTTCCAGGTGTCTGCACAGACATTTTTTAAAAACTACTATTTTGGACTCAGGGGACCTCAAAACGTGTAAATCCATCAAAATCGAATTTTCGCCCCATTACAATACCTTCTCTTTATATGGAAAGTAAAATGAGCAAAAAAGTTGCCTGTAATGGTACTTTTATACTTTAGCATCCCCCTGTATCCCTTTGTGTTGATAGTTATTTCGCCAAAAGAACATTATACAGAGTAGCACATATTCCTTAGTCTATAAATTACTGTTAAGACGAAGGGAAATTTTTTCCAATGTACCTGGACAAAGGAATATGACACTTATGTTCATAATTGTGATCATATTCCTTAGACTAATCAACTATTAAGATAAAGAAATATTAAATATAGAACTTCCCCAGGAGTCTCAATGTCTTGGGGAGACAAACACACAAACCTTTTTGACTTTTGTAGGGCAGACTATTGTTTAGAACCAAGGGGTTGCTAAAGTAAAAAAGAGCCCTTGTAATTAATACAAAAGAATGGATTTCGAGTTTATGGCTCAAAATAAAAACTATTTATTTTAAATTTTTTTATTAGATCCATTATTTTAGCTGTTAGACTTGAGTTGAATACTCATATTTTGAAACTTTAATTCTTGGAGAAAAAATGCCAAGAGTAAAAAGTTCTTATTTTAAGCCATAGAATCTAACTTTAGCCTACCACATAAAAATAATATAAAAATAACAATGGTAATAAATAAAATATAAACTAACTTCACCTTCGTAGTAAAATTATTCTTTATTTTTTATTCATTTATTTTTATTTTATTAATTTTTTTTATAACTGGCCGCGCGGAAGTGAGGCCCCCCCTTACCCCAAGGCCCATGTGCGGCTGACCCCATGCACACGGCTAGTTCCGGCACTGGGAAGAACAGAGTGAAGATAAAAGTGTGTGAGTGTACCCGTACCTCTCTGTGTAATAAGAAGAGAAGCTCTGCGCCGCCTAAGGGAATGATTGTTGCTGTAAAATTTTCCCCAGTACTTTAAGATCCTCTCTTCTGTACTGACGACGACAGACACTCAATTTTTTTTAAACTTAGGTTAGGGAACCATAAAACGAATAAATACATAAAAATCTCAAAGTCGAATTTTCGTTCCATTACAATACTTTCACTCTATATAAAAAATACGTATATAAGAAAGTAAAAAAAGAGTGGAAAGGACAAAGGCCATAATGTTTAGAAGGGCAATGTGGAAAGGGACAGGGTTATACGTGCTACGTAACCCCATGGAGTAAGTAAGATTGTAACTTTTTTTATTATTTTTTTCCCCAGAGATTTTTCTTTATCCCAAAGACATTGACCACGTAGGTTGGTCTATTGAATAAAAACGGGTAAAATATTGGAGCCAGAACCTTCTATTTTCTCTTAGAAAAAAAATACTTTCTCAACTAGACTAAACTCACCAACTGTTGCCTGTAAAAGTAAATTTCACCTTCAGATGGATCTGATTACTGCGTTTTTATCATTTTATTTCGTAGATGAAGTATTTCTTAATCTGTCTCTTTAAGGACTTATATATAATAATAGTTTTTCATAAGAAAAAATAATAGTCTAGGAGATAGCGTGCAAAAAAGTGTCTGACTAACATCAAGCTAGAATATTGTGTATAAGTAAATCATCTGGTGCCTTTTAAGAATATATGGTTAGCTAAGTTTGTCTGCGGAACGTAGCTTGGCAATAGACATTTGAAAAAAACAAACCGGTGGAGAGAGGCCATGTCCTACCATACTTTTGGTGGACCTCTTTGATTTGGAGTAATATTTGACTAACTAACCTATTAAGTGACAAACTAACATCAACTTGATTATTGGTCTACTAACTAAATTCATACTCAGGATCATGAAAATCACATTTTCCACCAAAATGGCTGGGACATGGCCGCTCTCGACCAGTTTCTTTTTTTTTCAAATGCATATTGCCATCTATGCTCCACAAAAAAACTTAGCTGACCACGTATTCTTAAAAGGCGCCAAAACATTTACTTATGCTCAAAATTCTAGCTTAATGATAGTCAGACACTTTTTTGCACGCTATCTCCAGGACTATCAGTTTATTTTATTCGGAGAAATATTTTAAATTGTTGGATTTATATTATTTCACTATTCAATTAATTTATTGTTCTCCTGCCAACAATTTTGACATCTGTGTGGAAATCCCTATTTCTTTTATCTGTTGCTCTCTGGTCAATCATTTTTACCTGAAAAGAAAATTATTAATATTTTATTAAATCCCTATTTGTTTATTCTTTTGTCAATAATTTTGACAACTTCAGAGAAAATGATTGATTCTTATTAATTTCCAATAGGTTTGTTCCAACCACACTTTAAACTAGTTTGGAACTGTCCGACGCATGCGCATCGGACCACATTTGAACGTTTTTTGCTAATGCACATGCGTCGTACAGTTTGAAGCTAGTTTGGAACTAGTTTGAGGTGTGGTTGGAACAAACCTTATTTCTTTAATCTACTCATCGCTTGTCAATAATTTGGACGTTTTTGAAGAAAATTGTTAATTTTTATAAAATCGCTATTTGTTTAATCTATTGTTCACTCGTCAATCATTTGGACATCTGTGAAGAAAATGATTTATTTTTATTAATTGCCTATTAGTTTAATCGAGGGGTTTCCAAAGTCAGCCTTTGCAACTCTATTAATAGTAATTTTGGATCAACACCATGGTATAGAGGTACAGCAACGACCACATCAATAGTGACAACCATTGGTAGCCAATTACGGCATGTGTAATTTTTGAAGTGAAACTTCTTTAGCCGCGGTAGAGTAAATTTGCTTGGATGAAATTGACATCGTGAAACGAAGTTCGCGTTTCGAGACTCGTCCAAGTGAAACATATTTGATGAGAAATTAACGAAATTGCAAGTTTTTGTTTTGTCCTGTGATAGATATTTAAATCACCTGCCGGCTTAGGCCGGCAGGTGATTTACCTGTAAAAAACTCTTCACTCTGGACGAGTCTCGAACCCCCGACCCAAATGGATTGAATGGAACCCCGATGGATTGGGAGTATCACGTGTTAACCACTATACCACGGTGTTAGTTGATTTATTTTGTACACAGAATTGGTATATAAGAGTATTATTATAATAATTAATATATATACCTATATTAATGTTGTTTTCATGCTTTTCTTCATTATTCGCTAACATTTTATGAAAATATTTTATTAATTGAAATGATGTTTCTTTGAGAAGTTATCTGACTGTGGCGGCATTGTAAACTCTGGTTTATAAATATGTATGTTGCGTATTTAATAAATGATTTATATAATATGCATTACTTAAATAAGGGTTATTGTGCTATTTCATACACATATTTCATGTTTATTCTGTTTCTAGAACTTAAGTTTCACTTCTAATGCGTGAGAGTCTCACACATATTATTTTATTTATTTAGGATAGGAAAAGCGCAATCTTCGCTGTGTTCAAAATGCGGTGTTGGGGAGGTTTTTGAGCACATTATTATTAATTGTGCAAAGTATTTATTGCATAGAGACTCATTTCTTTAAAATCTCCATTGCTATAGACTCATTCAGCATCCTTTCACATATTAATCACTATTGCACAGTAAACAGGAATCCACATGCAAGTAAATCAATAGACATTAATATTTTTTTACAAAATAAGAAAATTAATAAATTGAAATCATAAGAAAGACCTAAACGGAAACTATTACAAAAACGACTCATCCGTAAATTCATTGAAAATTAAATAGTGGGACAATAGTCATTTCCGTTAATTGTCATGTGACAATTCATCCGATCATAGAACGAGAGGAAGCTTTGTGCCTCATTTAGTGACAGACTGTATTTTCAACCTTTGTATTCAATTAAACTATTTAATTATGAATTAGAATTCACAACTAGTTGAAATGATTGAACGTGCCGCCTGTTTCCCACCCTACTCACTTGAATATTTCATTACTCAGTTTTATACTACGTTTACGATGAGGTTGAAACTCTAAACACTAGAGGGTTAACTACTCACTTGGTAAGCTAACGCCCACAGGCTTGAGGCTTGCAGGGAGTCAGCCTAGAGTCGTTAATATTAATTTTTCAAGAGGGACTTCTTTAAGCCGATTCAAGTAAAACGAAATTTGAAACACTTTAAGGTACTTGACATAGTAATTGAGCTAATTAACTAAAACAAAGTTATATTAATAAATATTTTAAACACTGAGCTTTGACGTAAGATTAGCTATTAGGAATATGTCACGTGGGACAGTAATGATCAAAGTAAAGAAAAGATGGCATTTATTACTACGTTTTCATTAGCTTGCTTTCTTGTTTGTTTTTTTGTCCATCGATTTTTAACTAACTTCCCGAGTAGCTAGATATTTGAAACTTTTAGAATAGGTCAGAACACGATGGCAATGCAATATTTTTTTAATACTTTTAGCCATCTTTCAGCAGAAATTAATTCGTTTTCAGCAAATTTTGCTGTATGGAAAGTTAGTTCGGAAATAAACAGGCCAAGTGTGTGCTAGTCAGCCACAGCGAGGGTCCGTGGGCCACACTATATAGTGTTTAACTGTAAAGTGTATAAACAGTGTTTTTTTTAAAATGCTACAAAGCTTACTTTGAACAATTCTAAGGGTCTGATATTTTCAAAACACACTCTGATAAAGTATTTTTTTTTCCACTGAACCGGACTACAACCATATAAATATGTACATCGAAAAGACCATAATTATAAAAAAAAAACTATTTTGTCAATAAAAAATAAAATAATATTTTTTTCGAAATTTCCAAAAAGTGGTATCATTACTTTTGGTCGAAGAATGTTCAGGAATTTTTTCAGATTTTTTGCCCTTCACATAAGCGAGATAGAGGGGGGGGGGACACGTTTCAAATCCGCTTCAAACTCTCCTACGCTCGCCCTACCAAAGTTATAAAAAAAGAATTATATATTTTTGTAATAAGCTCGAAGTGTCCTTTCATATGATACCCCTCACAGTGTCGAAAAAAAAAAAAAAATTAACCCTTAAGTTTTCTTACCCTAATTCTTTTTTAATTTTTTTTTTTTTTAAGTCGCTATATTTTTAATATATGTGAATAGGTACAAGACACATACATGCCAAATTTCAAAGTGATCGGACGAAAAGTGCAGCCGTGAGAGCACGCGAGAGGACGGACGGACAGACACACGCAGGAAAATATAAGGGTCCTTGGTTTTTCCTACGGACCCTAAAAATCTACAAGTTATTTTATTTGTTTTGACAAGTCCCATATTTATACAATCTTCATTTTTACGGGTTTCAAACTTGTGATTTATTTTAGAGATTAACATTGAATGACAGCGAAAAAGGAAAAGTAAACAAAGAAATAAATTAAATGACGTGTGACAACAAAGTTTGTTTACACTTGTGTCCTAGGTATCGGTTTAATTGTTCTTCATCTATACTTCTTTACTTGTACACATTTTTCTTTTTCTTCTCTTTGTCCCTACACGGGGGGATATCACTGGCACGGTTTAGATTTGGTGTTGGGGAGATCCGTTGTACAAAGATTTGTCCTTTTATAGGTTTAAGATCAGCTCTCTAGATGGTTGTAATTTATGTGAAGTAATTAAATTTGGAACTATTTTTTTTTTTTTCACTAACATTATATTATAACAATGACAATTATATTATCAACATTACATATGATTCAACAGATAATTTAAAAAAATGTAGAATATAAAAAGTTCTACAATAAACACTGTTGAAACCTTTATGAAATTAACCCAGGTATACCCGAGTATGCCGCTAGTTATGATATAATTGTTTCTCAATATATTTTATTATTATATATAATATATAAACGAATGTAAAACATTGAATGTAGGTATTTTCTAAGAAATATTCTTGACTCACTGCGTGACAAGCGAATACAAAAGGAACTACTATTCTGGGAAAGCCAAGAGGCGTATTCCTAGCCTTAGCATATAACATGTAAGAGTTTTGAGTGGGTAAAAAATGTTGAGTAATAGACGAATGTTTGGGAGTGACTCACTGCATGAATAGTTAAAGGGAAAAGCTAAAAGAAACAAACACCCTATAATTTAGTCTCGTACCTTTTATTTTCTACGGCCAAAATGATCGCATGTATGTTTGTATAATGCTATTCATAGCTTCATATTAAACCATGAATAAAATACATTACAGCGTTTCCTTTATTGTATTCCTCCCTACATTTATGCTTTTCTTTACTTGATGCTTACTCTAGATTAAAAAAATGAGAAGAACAAAAGAAAAACCCATTTTAACCATTTTGTGTTCTTTTTGATCTAACGCTGGTTGATGTGAAGTAAAAGCGAAATTTATGTTGGTTTTTTTTTGGGAATGTAATTACTTCAAATTGTTAGTCTGTTATCTACTGGTTTACTTGTTACGTCTGCAGTAGGTTTAGGCAACGTACACAGCAAGCAAAGATGTTGCATTTACCCGGTCCGACCTATGCACCACTCTATGGGATGTTGCATTTACCCGGTCCGACCTATGCACCACTCTACGGGATGTTGCATTTACCCGGTCCGACCTATGCACCACCCTACGGGATGATGTTGCCTTTACCCGGTCCGACCAATGCACCACTCTACGGGATGTTGCATTTACCCTGTCCGACCAATGCACCACTCTACGGGATGTTGCATTTACCCTGTCCCACCAATGCACCACTCTACGGGATGTTGCCTTTACCCTGTCTGACCAATGCACCACTCTACGGGATGTTGCATTTACCCTGTCCGACCAATGCACCACTCTACGGGATGTTGCCTTTACCCTGTCTGACCAATGCACCACTCTACGGGATGTTGCATTTACCCGGTCCGACCTATGCACCACTCTACGGGATGTTGCATTTACCCGGTCCGACCTATGCACCACTCTACGGGAT
This sequence comes from Gerris lacustris, assembly GCA_951217055.1. Taxonomy (NCBI): domain Eukaryota; kingdom Metazoa; phylum Arthropoda; class Insecta; order Hemiptera; family Gerridae; genus Gerris; species Gerris lacustris. The sequence continues at coordinate 147,897,625 of OX578276.1, read as the reverse complement.
GTTGCATTTACCCGGTCCGACCTAGTTGCATCAGCGTTTCCTTACGGCCAGGCGCACACTGGAGACAAAACAGTCTGCAGACTGTTTCCGAACTGTCTTGGTTGTGTCTGCCTTGTCACACTTGTGTTCCTACAGCCTTACACACAGGAGGGAAGGCAGTTGCACATAGCTTGTACCCAGCGAAAAGGATCTTATAGAAATTGCTGTGATTTTTGCATAACAGTCTGCGGACAGAAATGTGTCGGGGCATCTCCTAGGCTGGAGGACTCTTTTGTCTTGCCAGCCTGCTCACTCCCACATACTTTATAAGTCCTTAAGGTAGCGACAAAACTGCCTGCGGGCTAAAAGACTCCTGTGAGCGCCAAGGAGAATGGGAAATCGGGTCTGACGAAGAGGATTAGACTGTCGGTTCGCAGGATGAAGTAGTGGGGACCTTCAGTTCCCCAAATTTACTACCCTACGCCGGATGGAATCTCCATTTGACCGTCCAGTCTGCTTTCACCCCCAAAATGTGACCGTGAAAGCGAGTTACACGACCGGATTTTCGGGCCGAGGAGGCGTGGCTACGACTTTGTAAGAGCTGATCGGCTCGTCAAATCGTCCCTTAAAGTTTCATGCACTTGAAATTCAAAAAAAGGAGGGGACTGCCTACGAGAATTCAAAGAGTAGCAGCGACTTAGTTTCATGAAATTCACAAAAACAGTTACATTAAACTTCTAGTTTCATGGCGATTAGTGGTTGGATAGTATGCACTGTATTGCTCCAATTATTATTGTTCTATTTGTTTTATAATGTAGCTGATTCACATAAGTTTCCTCAATGTGAACGCATGCATGAAACTGGTTTTATGCGACCAATTTACTCGGTGTGGACCCCGCCTAAATGGTTTATGTAAACTAATTATTTCTATTAATAGTTGCATATGGGTTCATGGTAGCTCATTACGCCGGCAAGGGGCTCCACTCTCGTTATTATATGGGCAGCTATTTAAGTGAAATCCACCGGGTTATGAATGCCATAAACACGATTTATAAAGCTGTTATGCCAATTCCATGTCTTCCATAACATATATACATTGTACTAGCTGGATTCCCTCACTTCGGAGTGTGTTATTTATGATGATTTTTTTAATTTGATCGGTTTATAAAATGTTATGAAGAATTAAAAATCATTTTAGTAAGAGAAAATAGCTTAATGCCGTAGAGTTCTTATAAATATTAAGAAGAATCATAGTTATGTGATACTTTAAAAGGATGATTGGAATAGATGGTAGTACTAGTGGTGGGGCTGCCGGGACCCTTTCTACCCTTTCCACTAACTTACCCTGCTCCTTTCCTACTATTATGTATTATAAATGTATTACTTTACTACACAAAAGCTGCTGCTTGTATCTAGTTAAAATTTCACATGCCTGTTTTTGATCAAAATCAATACTTTAGAAAGATAGGGTATTAGAGAAACCGTTTTTTTTTTTTTTTTTTTTTTTTTTTTTTTTTTTTTTTATGACGTTTAGGTCCGCTTTGATAGTTTTAACGATCTTTATTTGTTCATAGCGGTGTCGCTTTTAGTTTTATTAAAAATTGTATGTGTAAAAAATGTTCGTCTCATCGAATAGGTGATGATAGAATCAGAATTGTTTATTTACACATCCTGAAAGAGATATCGTGATGACTCAGTGAGACAAGTCAGTCAGTTGTTGGCATTTATATTTTATAGTTGGTAGATTACGGGAATTTATTTTCTGATACGTATTTTTTTATTATATTTTATTTTGTAATTGAATAACACAGCGGTTTTTTTTCTAAAACAAACCCAGACTTGGAACCAGATTTAAGAAATGTGTCAAACTGTCACACTCGCGCTGAACCCTTTTTTCCCCTTGCTGGACCTACGTAAAAAATGAATAAATAATAAGTTATATATACGATTTTGTTAATTTATATTTATAAAAATTTAAAAAAAAAATAAAAATAATATTATAGATCATTAATACGGGTAAGATAAAACTTACTTACCTATTTAATCCCATGCTTGACGAACTTTGTGTCGTCACAGACCTGTTCCTCGTTCTGGACCGTCGATCGTCGGCTAATTTTTGCGCTGCAATAAATAAATACATTACAAATAATAATTATCTATGGGTTTAACTTTATACTTACATCCATAACAACCTAATGGTAATTTCCTATTAAAAACCTTTGTCTTACTGTATTTTGTCGATGTAAAACTGTGAAGGTATTTATATCGAAATTAAAATTAGCTTATGGTTATACCTGATGTCTAGATGTTCTGGGCACAGAAAGAATAGTCTTTATAGTGACGACACAAAAATCTGTTGTTGACTGGAGATAGTGTATACCTTTGTTTATATAAATGTTTTACCCTTCTAGACTTAGAGGTATTAACGTAGGAATGTTGTCTAAGCGTCTCTATTTTGTTGAGTTCGGTTGGTTGGCTTATCTATACTTTGTTATTTGGGAAAGCTCGGGATTGGGAAAGACTCGGGATTGGTCGGGATTAGTTTAGAATCACTTTCCCTTTTATCTCCCCCCTCTCTTCACCGAGTTTCCTTTTCCTGCTTAGTTTTCAAGATAAAGTTATCATAAAAACACTACCGAAACAGAAAAAGCTGTCCTGTATCAGGTCGCTTTTCCATCCTTGTTATCATTTTTCTTCCGTACCTTTGTTTGGTATTTCTTATCTCCTCACCTTTATTATTTTTTCTTTATAATGTCACCTGGAAAAATATAATTCGTGATATTATTAATATAATAAATTTAATTTAATAAGTACGAGTTGTGAGAGGTCATGTTCGATTCCTCACCGGGGTGAAATTATTTTTATAGTAAATGTTAATAAAATGCTGAATAATAAATCAATTTAACTGTGAAACCCTAAAATTGCTAACAAATGGAAAACACTGGACGAAGAAATTACACTTTCTATACGGTGTGAAATACAGTAATACTCCGACGTAATCGAATCTGGAGTTAAGCCTAGTCTACATTGGTAGAGTAAACGGTCGAGTAGCTAGGTCGAGTAGCACTCTACCAAGCTACTAGCCTAATGTGAACGATACGGATAGTAAACGGTCGAGGATAGTGGATAAAAGTTGGTCGAGTAAATGAGCTAGTGCGGTGGTAGAGTAGCTTGACCGCCGACAGGCGAGTAGACCCCCACCCTACGTCCGTCCTAACATTGAATACCTCTTCTATATATTAATTGCGGGATTATTCGGAACTAAAAACGTAATAACCTCACTTTAATAAGGCTACTATCTCAAGCACGTGTGAACGACTTTAGAGCCACTCTACCAAAAAAATAGCCCACCATTTTACTCGACCGTCCCTTGTGCTATAAAGTAAGCTAGCGCACTCGACCATTTACTCGACCAATGTAAACTAGGCTTTACACAATTTTCAAATCTTCCCCTTCTTGATTTTTTAAAAATCTTTCCCTTTCGTAATAGTGGAATCAGCGCCAGAGTCTGGTCAGATTGTTCATGTGATTAATAAGTTGTCAATCTTGCCAGACAATTAAATTTAGAAGTGGATGATGATGACGTGTTCATGAATTGCTGGACTCACACAATCAGATGTTGAAAATTGATAAGCTCAAAGGAGTGCGTGAGAAAAACATGGAATAATTGATTCTTTCAACCCAGCTCAAAAGATCACATGACAGTTCCAAAATTAACAGAAGGTTTCAGTTCAATTGAAAAAGGATTACAAATTTTGAAAATCACAGACTCCAAACGAATAGCGTGTTTCTGCTACAAAACAGGGAATAAAAAAATTATCAGCGTGCGAGGACGAACTTTTGCATATAAAGAAAAAATCCCGCCAGGCGATTTTATGAAGCGTTCGACGTCAACATAACTTCGGTTTACGTTTTTGCAATACATAAGAAATATGTATTGCATATTTTTGTATTATTTTAAATTTTATTAGATACCCAATTTTATTCTAAATTATTATTTTCTTTAGCCTCTGGTCCCAATTAAACAAATTTATGTGCAAAATTGTTACCCCGACTTACGTAAATTCAACTTAAACGGTTATTGTTCGGCCCCACCTATCGCATAAGTTCGGGGTATTAGTGTAATTCGTATAGTGTAGGAGGATTTACTGTTTTTTACTTTGAACACTATTATTGAAGTAAAATTAAGTTAAATCAAATTATAATTATTATTAACTACGGGAAACAGACAGTGAAAAATACACTCCTGTGCCGGGATTTGAACCACGGGCCTCTATATTTCCAGTATAGTGGTTCAAATCCCGGCACAGGAGTGTATTTTTCACTGTCTGTTTCCCGTAGTTAATAATAATTATAATTTGATTTAAATTAAAATTTAACTTTCCGTAGTATGAAAACTACCAAAAACTTAAAAAATATAAAGTAAAATTAAGTGAAACAGACACCAAAAGTTGGTGCAGGTGTTCATTTGTTAAATCTAACCATATCAAAAGTGTTCTGAGTATGTTTTGTACAGGATCCACCCTGATAATTTAGATGCAATTAATTCTAGACTGCGATATTATTACAGCAGATAAATGTGCTAACATTATCTGGTCTGGCGTCATACATTGATTTGTGGATCTTTATTTAGTTATTTATAGTTTCTTATTTATTACAGTGTTGTATTTGTTTACTTTATAATGTTGTTACCATAGAAACATAAATTAATAAACCATATTTTCGTTCTCTTCAACATTATTGTGTTTTATTATAATTTAAGTAATAATTAATAATATAGAATAGCGTTTATTAATTCATTTCCGCACCAATTACTCTGTCGGCTAAGACTCAAATGTATACAGATATTTTTAATGTTTAATGGATTTAATCAACTGATTAGTGTCTCGACGACGGTGACGACTCACCTCGAAATGATTTGATATTGCCAAGCTAAATCAACCACATTTATTCCAATAAAAATTAATGTTTGTTTTGATTTGTTGGTCTTCAAATATATGTAATAACATATATATTGATATCTAAATTAATTTGCTTAATTTTACTTATTTTTCTAAATATAGAATTAATCCCGGTGCGGCGGGCTTAACGGTGTGTATACATATATAATAATACACACTTCAGTGAGTACTAGTGACTAATTAAATATAAAATTGGAATGACTTCAGTTCATGTTATAAATTTATTTAATTTATTTATTTTGGTATATATAATTTTAATTATATTTTGTTTCTTTTATTAAGTAAATTTGCATTAGACTTTTGTAAGTTCGTTTATAATCATTCTGAATTTATAAAAAAAAGAATAAATAATAATAATAATAATAATAATGATAATTAATACCAATAAATTAAAAAAAAAAAAAAAAAAATCTTTAAACAAAACACGTGAGAGTGAATTTATTCTGATTCTTTTGAATTTTCCACGATTATTGAAAATAAATGTAATTTGGATCGATCAATTTTGTATTAAACTAATTATCAAACCATCTTTAGTGTGGTTTCAATCATTCTTCAAACAGTTCTAATTACATGGAAAACCACTCCCAGCTAACTATTAGTGGTCTATCATTAAGCTCTTGCCAGTTAAGTTAAATAATACAGGAGTGTTTGCTATTGAAACGAACCGGAAAATGAAGTATCCGACATAATTTTAAAAAAGGGAATCACGTGCTTTTACAAAATAGTTTTGACTTTTAATTAGAATGCTTTCCTTTTTTGATTAAATCCCTTTTTGTGGTTTTAGACCCGTTCAATAGCTTAGGTCCTTAAATCCCTTGTTTTATAATTATTGGTTGTAAATTTTTCTACCTCCATTATTGTTTGTTAACGTTGAAAACACGGCATACTATTAGGAGACAAAAGAATGTGGGCACAGAATTATTAGATTTTGAGAAATTTACTCATATCTTTCTATTAGTCCAGGGGATAGCGTGCAAAAAAGTGTCTGACTAACATCAATCTAGAATTTTGTGTACAACTCAATCTTTTAGCGCCTTTCAAGAATATGTGGTCGGCTAAGTTCGTCTGCGGGACATAGTTTGGCAATAGGCGTTTGAAAAAAACAAACCGGTGGAGAGCGGCCATGTCTCACCAATTATGGTGGACAATGTGATTTTCATGATCCTGAGTACAGAATTAGTTAATAGACCGAAAATCAAGTTGATGTTAGTTTGTCCCTTGACAGGTGACCACGTTGATTTTTAGTAATATTTGAATAACTAACCTATCAAGTGTGAAAATAACATCGACTTGTTTTTTGGTCTACTAACTAATTCTGTACTCAGGATCATGAAAATCATACTGTCCACCATAATTGGCGGGACATAGCCGCTCTCCACAATTTTGTTTTTTTTCAAATGCCTATTGCCAAGCTATGTCCCGCAGACGAATCTAGCCGACCACATATTCTTAAAAGACGCTAAAAGATTAACCTGTATACGAAATTCTAGCTTGATGTTAGTCACACACTTTTTTGCACGCTATCTCCTGGACTATATATTATTAAAAAAAAGTTTTTTAAACAAAGAAGTTCTGTGAGAAAGATATATATACTAAACCATGCGTTAAACAAGGTTAGGAATATCTCGTGACCTCCCCAAGAAAAGGGGGAAACTTGAGAGTGCTGTAGTTTATATTAATTTAGATAAGAAAAGAAAGTGTGCATATTATACTCGCCTATGCGTGGACTGTATAGACGCGCAAGACCAAATCCACTATCCAATGTGATATATCCGTCAGGTTATGGGATTATAAGTCATATTGAATCAAAGCAGAGCTACGCCGCCATTGCTTCCTTTTAGCTTATTTTCAAAGACAATTAAGCTATTGCAATGGCTTCAAAATTTTTGTAATGCGAATTTTTGAAAATGTTCCCTATGGAAATCCGTATACCATTCTTAACCGATTCCTGAAATTTAACACATTTTTTTTTTTTTTTTTTTTTTTTTTATGTATGTCTAAATGTATATATGAGTCACTCCAGACACACATATCTCGCTAGGATGCACTTAAAAAATCTAAACTAATTTTAAAATGTCAATAATATCAAAAGAAAGGATGAGTTTGTTGGCAAGAAATTTTGGAATTCATTTAGCGGTCAAATTTTGACAATTTAGGGTAAATATGGCATAAAAACGTGTTTTTTTCAATGTTACCCCCCTCTAATATGAAAATATGACAAAAGTGTACATAACAACAATTGCTGTACTCTTAAAGAGCTTTCCAGCGACATGCATCTTAAAGGGTAAATACTATTTTGACTTTTGTACCCCATACCTCTGTGTACCAAATTTTATTTTTCACCTATCCAAATTCTAAATCAAAATTTTCCTATATTATCATAAGCTAATAATACGCAGATATTTTTGAAAATTCGCTCATTAAGTCATGGTGCATGACTTGACTTTTTCCTTTTCACGTTGTTTTATAAGGATCTGGCCATGAAAAACAATTTCTGTCTGTTTGCGTGCCTAAGAACAGCGAATCTGATTTCAATGTTATGTAAGATGGAGGGAACTTTCTATGTCTTTTTAATAATGAGTGCTTTGGAGTAGCGCTCTTCACCTACCTGAACCACCACCCGGCACTCATGAGTGCCGGGTTGGATTCTCCAAATTGTGTGTTGCACAGGTGTAGTTCCCTGCCCATCTATATGTGCAGCAGCCCCATACAAATGCCCTGTGGGAGGTCTCGAGATAAATCGGTCCGAGACAACTCAGACAAACTTTCTCATGTACAAGTTCATATTATGTACTTAGCCCAGTGTTTTTCGTTAGTTAGTTTTCGTAGGTACATTTAATTATTATTGAACATTTAATCAAAATGTATCATAAAAATAACTTCTTCTCGGCGGGGAATCGAACACGGCATCTCTCCGTCCGCGTTTAAAGCTATTTTCTCTGGAGCTAGAGTTTCCCGGGAAAACGGCTTATATCATTAGACTCGTATTTAAATGGACACCATTTTAGAATTTCTTAATCAAAATCAAAGGAACCGTTTTCGATAAATAATTTTTGTTTTCACGTTTATCAGAATTTTTGGGGGTGGCGCCTTCAAATTAGGAGCTAAAATACATTTCTTGATTTCGCCTTGAGGTATGACTTTTCTTAAAATTTATGCTAATTTCCTCAAAATCGGCCCAGTAGTTTAAGCTCCTCACGTCAGCACAGATGATAGAGAGCAATTTTTTAAAAACCACTTTTTTGGACTCAGGGGGACCTCAAGACGTGTAAATCCATCAAAATGTCAAAATCGAATTTTCACGTCATTACAATACTTTCTCTTTATATGAGTGAAGTGAAAGGCATAGGTGAGTAACAATATAATGAAGTACTCCTTCGATAAGCTCGGATAGAAAAATATTAGTAATTTTGTTATTTTACTCAATTACATAACATAGAAGGTTTTAATTTAAATATTGTGAAGTAAATTTTATCATTTCAATAGACTAGTTTTATTTGAGTTTCCGCTTAACCCTTTCTATTCGTTATAGGGACTTCATGTGAAACACTAAGGCCTCAGTATTACGAGAACTTAAAAATAAATTTAATATTTATTACCGATGCCTGTGGCCCTCGAGGGTGTGAGATAATAATTTTAAGGGTGGATTGGTGGATATAAAGCCGTTCACGTATGCACTGTTAGTGCGGCTCCACGTGTATTTTATACTCTGAATAAATAAAAAGAGAGTAATAATGTATTCAAAGTTAATATTATTAGGGCGGTAAAAAAGTTATTTACTGGTGTTTAGTTTTATTATAGCTCTTGTTATATACGAAACTACACAGAATGTATTTTCTAGTACTATTTAATGTGCAAAATAGAGAAAATTATGTTATATTTATTTCTCATGCAAGTTAACTGGATATAAGTTTACAAAACTTTTCTTTCTAACTATATATAAATTAAAATAGTTGTTACAACGCCATACAATTCCACTGAATTTAGCTACAACTTAAAGTATAATTTCATAGCACCATAAAATTGTGTTGATATTTGACATCAACCTTGTCATCAAGTTAACATGTTAGGCCAGGAGATAGCGTGCAAAAAAGTGTCTGTCTAACATCAAGCTAGAATTTTGTGTATAAGTACATCTTTTAGTGCCTTTTAAGAATATGTGGTTGGCTAAGGTTAGTTATTCAAATATTACTCCAAATCAAAGGGGTCCCCTATTAATTGACAAAATAGCATCAACTTGATTTTTGGTCTACTCTTAGAACTCTGGTATGGCAAACAGCATAATGTTAAGGCGAAGATACACATGCCTGTAGCTTGAACAAAGACATGCCAGCTACTTGCACGTGTTTATGTTAAATGGTATGCCTGTAGCTGGCAAGCTAGCAGATAAAACCTTAATAAAAATCCTTAGCATGCCAGTTACTGGCAAATACCCTCTTTTAACATGCAAGTTACCTGCCCAATTTGATGGCATGTGTATCTCCGCCTTTAGTAGGCTGCGTATTTTTGGTTGTAAGGCTTATGTCCATATACCGTCAGAATTAAGATCAAAACTTGATCCAACCATAATAGTACTAGCACTTTTTGGAAAACTTGATCCAAAAAGTGCTAGTACTATTATGGTTGGTTACTCACATGCGGGATACAAGTTATAGCATTTCGAAAAACATAAAATAATAAGGTCCAGAGATGTTGTGGTGAAAACTCATTTAGCGAAACTGCTGAGAAATTAAAGGTGTGAATGAAAATAGTAATCATGAAAGTGTGAATGATAATATTTGAATTAAATAATGTTGAGAATTCGAGAAATGAATCTAACGATAAGTCTGCATGTAAAGTTAAATTAAGTAGATGTCAAAGGCAAACTAAACCACCAGACCGGTATCAAGCAGGATTTAACTGCTCTACCGCCATTGCTTTAGCCGTATCAGCAGAAAGTTATGTTGAAGATTTATGTTGCTAAAGAATCTGTCAGACTTAGAAGAGCGAGACGATAAACATCTTTGGTTAGAGGAAGTAAATAAAGAATTAAAATCCTTAGCGGAGAATAAAACGTGGGTTTTAACCTATCCATAACCTAGCAGTAATATAGTTAATTCAGGGATTTAGAATTAAACATGACGTTGATGGGAAAATATCTAAATACAAGGCTAGGTTAGTCGCGAAAGGTTTCTCACAGAAGGAAGGCTTTGACTATCATGAAACTTACTCTCCCATAGTAAAACTAGAGACTGTCCGTATATTGCTTCCATGTGCGAATCAGTTTAATACGGCAATACATCAAATGGATTTTGAGAATGCTTTCCTTAATGGTGTGCTAGAGGAAACAGTCTATATGCAAGTCCCAGAAGAACTAATAGTTGGTGAAAAAGAAAAGGGAAAGGTGTGTAAATTAGTTAAATCATTGAACACTTAAAACAGACACCACACACCTGGAATATAAGATTTAATAAGTTTGTTAATATAAACTTTAATTTAAAAGGTCAGAGAGTGATTGCTGTCTTTATCTGAGAGAGTGGAATGATTCGTTGTTTATAATAGCTGTATTTGTAGACGACTTGATATTGATTACTAAAAATGAAGTTAAAACGGAATTTACTAAATAGTTTAGAATGATATGGGTGAAGTAACTAGTTTCTAAGGTATTAAAATTGAAAAAGATTGGCAAATAAGAACTTTAAAAATCTCCCAGTCTATTATTTAATTCCCAGTCAGATTTGAAATGAATAATTATAAACCTAAGTCTACACCAGTTGAGGAAAAATGTAATAATTATTTGTCTACCCTTAATAATAGCTGACAGATAACCCTTATCGAGAATTTGTCGGATGTATTATGTACCTAATGCTTACATCGAGACCAGACCCAAGCTATGGGATTAATTTGTTCAGCAGATATCAATCCAACCTAAGGGAAGATCATTGGAGTAATTTGAAACATGTTCTGAGATATCTAAAAGGAACATCAGACGTTAAGCTTATTTTTTTACCCTTAAATACTGATGGTAATTGGTTCGCTGGTATTCCTAAACCTTCGTCGATTCGACTAACACATGCAGAAAATAATTTTATTTGGTTAAATTACACTTTTATAAAGAGAAAACTATTAAGAACTCATTATTAAATCTTTTAGTGAGATATACAAACATTTGATGACAAATAACTTAGTAGGAACATCAGAAGAATATGAAATTGAGTGAACATTAATGCACCAGGTCCCATGCCCCAGGCCAAAAGCCCTAGGCCCTTTGCTAAGTGCTCCAGGCCTCAGATTATCGGGCATTGGTCTCTGGCCCAAGGCTAATTACCCTAGGCCCATTGCCCCTTACCCCTAGGCCTACTGCCCCTTACCCCAGGCCCATTTTCCAAGGCTATAGGCTCATTCGACGACAAATTAATTCCCTCCGTTTATTACTAACGTTAGTCGAATCGTCGAAGTAGCTTTGACGGGAATTTGCCAGAAAACGAGTTTATGCTCAAAAGGACTTCTACCGCTACACTAGCAGGTGTGTTACTAACCAGTGCAAGCACTGCAGAAGGATGGGGTACCCATCACTATCGCATACGAGCTTAAAAGGTTAAGGTTCAAACTGTGCTCGTCGATTCGACTACCATTTGCATTCCAGGGCTCATTGAAGCGGCTCCGGTAGTCGTCTATGCAGACTCCGACTGAGCCAGTGATGAATGAGATAGAAAATCAACAACTGGATACCTATGCAAAGTCTTCGGCTGGGCGAAAAAGAAACAGACTACAGTCTCGTTATCAAGAACAGAAGCCGAATACATCGCCCTGGCTTCCGCTACTTGTGCTAGCTTATGGATTCAGAAGGTCCTGACGGAGCTTCAAGTAGATAACGTTATGCCGACTACTGTATATGAAGACAATCAATCCACCACTGACGTAGCAAACAATTCTAAAAACCATCAGCGAATGAAGCATTTAGACATGAAGTACAACTTTATCAGGGACAAAGTTCAGCAAGGTCTAATATCCTTATCACACATTGCTTCCTCGGGCCAACTAGCAGACTAACTGACTAAGGCTCTGCCTCCCACAAAATGTCTACAATTAAGAAATTTACTAGGGTGCAAGTTTGAGAGGGGATGTTGACATTTGACATCAACCTTGTTCTCAAGTTAACATGTGTTTTGTTTATTTTTTTTATTATAGTAAATAATCAAATGTGTGACTGAAAAAGTTCTTATCTCTTATAAAATAATAATAATAAAAAAAATAATGAGTTAAGGTTTTAGTTCGAAAATATATTTTATCTCCAGTAGGGAGAAAAAGTTATGATTTTGAATTTGTTTAGAGGGACTAAAGTAAGTCTTTTCATCCCTGAACTCATTTAGTTTAATTCCAATTCTTATTTGTTTTTAATATTGAATCTCTTATATCTGCTAATAAAAGTGCTAATAATTATTGGTATTTATTAAAATAATAAATGAAAAAACACAAAATAATAAATGAAAAACTGTGCTATGGACGAAAATGTGTATTTCCTCCCTACTGGAGATAAAATATTGTATGTACCTCGTGAGTAAAGTGCCATTATTCCCCTCGTGATAATTATCTCGCTAATTAGTGTTATAAATTAGCGTTATTTTATGGTCTAATTCCCTCAGCTTCGCCTCGGGGTTTAGGGACCATGGTTCCTTCAGCTTCGCCTCAAGAACCAACTTTTTCGCTCAGGGAATAATGGCTTACTTTACTCCCTAGGTGCATAAATAACTATTAGTTGTGGTTAACAATGTACATAATTTTGTCAGAATAAGATGAGCTGTTAACGAAATAGATAAATTGTTTATCATGTATAATGCAATACATTATTACATCGTAATCATCTGTTAACATAGTGTAACGGGGAAGCCAAGTCGAGAATATTCTAGGAAAGCAGTGTAGACCTTAGGCTAGCAAAGGCTCGAATTTCTCTCTAGTGCTGCTTTCCCCATTTCCCCCCACCAAGAATCTAACAGACTAAGCCCTTGCATAGAGACACACTGGGAGACCGATCTTAGCTCTGGAGGTGTACACATCATACAATAATCACACACACACAATCATATACAAATAAATAACTATCAAACATATTAACCAGTTCACTTTATTCCACTCACCAAATCCCCGTTACAATAGCATCTAAGTCCGATATTATAAACTAATAATATCTATCAGGATTAAAGATAAAAAATTACTACTTTAGTTGTACAATAATTGGGTTTTTTTACAATGTACATTTCAATACATTACATTATCAGTTAACATAGCACCTAAGCATTACATAATAAACTAATAATATCTTGCAGGATAGAAGATAAAGAAGTACTACTTTAGTTGTTCAATACATGAGTTGTTTAGAAAGTACATTTCAAAACATTACATCATCTCTAAGTAACATAGCATGTACACACTACATTACAAACTAACAATATCTAAAAAGTTTTGGATTGGCGCAATTAAAAAGATAATTAGTGTATGTAAATAGATGATAATTTTATTTAGTGAGCATGTGATGGTATTAGGGATTAAGGCTCATGTGTTAATGATGAGGCGTCTTTGAGTACGGTGTGGTTTTAATCCCTTTTACCCACCCTGCACCCCCCCCCCCCCCCTTGCTTCACTTTATTAATCATATCGCTTTGTCTAAGTTTAGACTTCGGTTCTTGTGCAAAGTTTTCCTCATAATTTAATTATGTGAATGCATATTTAGCGTGGGGGTTGCTATTTGGAAAGGTTGCCACGCCCTTACACCCTTTCCTTTCATTTTTCATTAAATTAAAATTTATCTTTTTTTACCCAGAATAACAAAAGAAATTAAAAAAATAAATGAGAGCACATCTCTGACGCTGAACCAGACGTTAGTGGTAATATCCGGTGTCTTTCATATTGTTTTGAATAATTTTATTCATTTTTTAATTTTCTAATTTAGTAATTGAAGCAATTTTGCTGTTTTATTTTTAGCCCTTAGACGAGATGAACGAGAATATTATACATATTTTTTTTCTAATATTATTTTAAAACAAAATGTGAAAAAAGCAAAAGCAGCCCAGTGAGAAAGACGTATACTAAGCGGTTCGCTAAACAAGGTTAGAGATATATCGAGAACCCATTCCCCAAGGAAAGGGGAAACGTGAGAGTGCTCTAGGTATGTGCATTTAGATCAGGAAAGAAAGAAAGGCCTCCTTGGACTGCATAGAAGCGCATGCGTATCTATCAGCTAATAAGACTGTCGAGCCAACAAGAGCACTTCCCCCCTCCCTCAGTTCCCGCAAACTAAATTCTTTAACCCGGTGCCAGCGCTGCACGCATTTCTAGTAATTTGCTCACATTAACATTTTAAGTTATGAAAAAATTCAACACTCATAGCTTTTACTAAAATTTCATATACACCATATTTTTTATCCAAAAAAATACCTATAATTTTTAATTTTATTCCGATTTAAACGATTCTTAATTCGCTCCTTGACTATTTTTATATTAATGATAATGGAAAGCGGCCGTGTTGTAAAACCGAGTATTTATTTTGAGAGTTAGTGTTGGGTTATCGTATTTTTTTATTTGTCAATTTAAACGGTAATGTATCCATTCCATAATAAATTAGTATTGACTTTTACTTCATACGCTGAAGGAAAATTTATGGGGTAGAATCCCCTAGTCTCTTATTTAAAGTGTAGTTATTTATGTAACTAGGCAGCAAAATGGAATTTTACTGACGAGTGATTAAATTAGCCTCCGAGCCGAAGGCGAGGACAGGCTATGATAATAAATTAACTGCCGAGGCAGGCAATTTACCTATTTGACAATTACCTAATATACCTAATTTATACCTAATTGGCAATAACTAAACGAGGTAGAAATGTTTCCTTTGGTGCCTTGTTGCATACAATATTTTATCTACGGGCCGGGCGGCAGAAAATTATAAGATAGTTATAATATAATAAACTGTTATTGCCAACATTATAACATTAAAATATTTGCTGCCTAGGCAGCATAATCACATTTCTCTGCCCGAAATCAGTTCAATAATGCCTCATTTTGCTGCCGTAAGTAGATAATAGTTATTTACGCACCAAGGGAGGAAACAAAGTCATTACACCCTGAGCGTTTTGGTTGGTTCCTGAGGCGTAGCCGAGGGAGTTATTTATAGCGTGTTTTGTTCCTTTAATTACTACGTTTTTATTAGCTTGCATTCTTGTTTGTTTGTTTGTTTGTTTGTTTGTTCGTTTGTTTCTTTGTTTGTTTGTCCGGTACAAATCTGGCAATCGATTTCTAACTAACTTCCCGAATAGCTAGACATTTGAAACTTTTACCATAGCTCAGAACACGATGACAATGCATTATTTTAATACTTTTAGCCAACTTTCAGCAGAATTTAATTAGTTTTCAGCAAAATTTGCTGTGCGGAAAGTTAGTTCGGAAAAAATCCGCAAGTTGTTTTATTTGTTTTGCCCTATCCAATATTTACGAAATCTTCATTTTGACGGGTCTCAAATTTGTGATAGATAAACATTGAATGACAGCAAAACAGGAAATATCGATTATATTATTTATCGATTATATTATTTCAAATATATCGATGGCATGCTTTAGATTTGGTGTTGGGGAGATCCGTTGTACAAAGATTTATTTTTTTATAGGTTTAAGATCAGCTCTCTGGATGGTTGTCATTTATGTGAAGTAAATAAATTCGGAACTATTTTTTTTTTTTACTAACATTATATATTATATAACAATAACAATTTTATTATCAACATTACATACGATTCAACAGAAAATTTAAAAACGTAGTATATAAAAAGTTCTTTTAAATCAAATTATAATTATTATTAACTACGGGAAACAGACAGTGAAAAATACACTCCTGTGCCGGGATTTGAACCACGGGCCTCTATATTTCCAGTATAGCGCTCTTCCATCTAAGCTACGCAGGAGAATGATTTTTCACTACCGTAATCGATAACTAGTCCCGAATCCAAGCTTTCAATATTCATATACATTTAGACAGTCAATATTTATGACATTAGAACTAAACCAGAATTAACGCTTATAATTATAAAGTACTCAATTAGTACCTGTACCTTGTACAATCAATTCGAAATTCAATTTTTTAAGTTTTTGGTAGTTTTCATACTACGGAAAGTTAAATTTTAATTTAAATCAAATTATAATTATTATTAACTACGGGAAACAGACAGTGAAAAATACACTCCTGTGCCGGGATTTGAACCACGGGCCTCTATATTTCCAGTATAGCGCTCTTCCATCTAAGCTACGCAGGAGAATGATTTTTCACTACCGTAATCGATAACTAGTCCCGAATCCAAGCTTTCAATATTCATATACATTTAGACAGTCAATATTTATGACATTAGAACTAAACCAGAATTAACGCTTATAATTATAAAGTACTCAATTAGTACCTGTACCTTGTACAATCAATTCGAAATTCAATTTTTTAAGTTTTTGGTAGTTTTCATACTACGGAAAGTTAAATTTTAATTTAAATCAAATTATAATTATTATTAACTACGGGAAACAGACAGTGAAAAATACACTCCTGTGCCGGGATTTGAACCACGGGCCTCTATATTTCCAGTATAGCGCTCTTCCGTCTAAGCTACGCAGGAGAATGATTTTTCACTACCGTAATCGATAACTAGTCCCGAATCCAAGCTTTCAATATTCATATACATTTAGACAGTCAATATTTATGACATTAGAACTAAACCAGAATTAACGCTTATAATTATAAAGTACTCAATTAGTACCTGTACCTTGTACAATCAATTCGAAATTCAATTTTTTAAGTTTTTGGTAGTTTTCATACTACGGAAAGTTAAATTTTAATTTAAATCAAATTATAATTATTATTAACTACGGGAAACAGACAGTGAAAAATACACTCCTGTGCCGGGATTTGAACCACGGGCCTCTATATTTCCAGTATAGCGCTCTTCCATCTAAGCTACGCAGGAGAATGATTTTTCACTACCGTAATCGATAACTAGTCCCGAATCCAAGCTTTCAATATTCATATACATTTAGACAGTCAATATTTATGACATTAGAACTAAACCAGAATTAACGCTTATAATTATAAAGTACTCAATTAGTACCTGTACCTTGTACAATCAATTCGAAATTCAATTTTTTAAGTTTTTGGTAGTTTTCATACTACGGAAAGTTAAATTTTAATTTAAATCAAATTATAATTATTATTAACTACGGGAAACAGACAGTGAAAAATACACTCCTGTGCCGGGATTTGAACCACGGGCCTCTATATTTCCAGTATAGCGCTCTTCCATCTAAGCTACGCAGGAGAATGATTTTTCACTACCGTAATCGATAACTAGTCCCGAATCCAAGCTTTCAATATTCATATACATTTAGACAGTCAATATTTATGACATTAGAACTAAACCAGAATTAACGCTTATAATTATAAAGTACTCAATTAGTACCTGTACCTTGTACAATCAATTCGAATTTAAACAATTAATTTGATTTAAATTAAAATTTAACTTTCCGTAGTATGAAAACTACCAAAAACTTAAAAAATTGAATTTCGAATTGATTGTACAAGGTACAGGTACTAATTGAGTACTTTATAATTATAAGCGTTAATTCTGGTTTAGTTCTAATGTCATAAATATTGACTGTCTAAATGTATATGAATATTGAAAGCTTGGATTCGGGACTAGTTATCGATTACGGTAGTGAAAAATCATTCTCCTGCGTAGCTTAGATGGAAGAGCGCTATACTGGAAATATAGAGGCCCGTGGTTCAAATCCCGGCACAGGAGTGTATTTTTCACTGTCTGTTTCCCGTAGTTAATAATAATTATAATTTGATTTAAATTAAAATTTAACTTTCCGTAGTATGAAAACTACCAAAAACTTAAAAAATTGAATTTCGAATTGATTGTACAAGGTATAGGTACTAATTGAGTACTTTATAATTATAAGCGTTAATTCTGGTTTAGTTCTAATGTCATAAATATTGACTGTCTAAATGTATATGAATATTGAAAGCTTGGATTCGGGACTAGTTATCGATTACGGTAGTGAAAAATCATTCTCCTGCGTAGCTTAGATGGAAGAGCGCTATACTGGAAATATAGAGGCCCGTGGTTCAAATCCCGGCACAGGAGTGTATTTTTCACTGTCTGTTTCCCGTAGTTAATAATAATTATAATTTGATTTAAATTAAAATTTAACTTTCCGTAGTATGAAAACTACCAAAAACTTAAAAAATTGAATTTCGAATTGATTGTACAAGGTACAGGTACTAATTGAGTACTTTATAATTATAAGCGTTAATTCTGGTTTAGTTCTAATGTCATAAATATTGACTGTCTAAATGTATATGAATATTGAAAGCTTGGATTCGGGACTAGTTATCGATTACGGTAGTGAAAAATCATTCTCCTGCGTAGCTTAGATGGAAGAGCGCTATACTGGAAATATAGAGGCCCGTGGTTCAAATCCCGGCACAGGAGTGTATTTTTCACTGTCTGTTTCCCGTAGTTAATAATAATTATAATTTGATTTAAATTAAAATTTAACTTTCCGTAGTATGAAAACTACCAAAAACTTAAAAAATTGAATTTCGAATTGATTGTACAAGGTACAGGTACTAATTGAGTACTTTATAATTATAAGCGTTAATTCTGGTTTAGTTCTAATGTCATAAATATTGACTGTCTAAATGTATATGAATATTGAAAGCTTGGATTCGGGACTAGTTATCGATTACGGTAGTGAAAAATCATTCTCCTGCGTAGCTTAGATGGAAGAGCGCTATACTGGAAATATAGAGGCCCGTGGTTCAAATCCCGGCACAGGAGTGTATTTTTCACTGTCTGTTTCCCGTAGTTAATAATAATTATAATTTGATTTAAATTAAAATTTAACTTTCCGTAGTATGAAAACTACCAAAAACTTAAAAAATTGAATTTAAAAAGTTCTTTTTATCTTGAAATTATTTTAAAAATGACTTTTAAAAGCAAAAGAAAAAGTTTTATAACATCTTGTAGTAAAAAAAAAAAAAAAAAATGAATTAAATGTGCAATTCATCAATTCCAACTATGTTTTATTTGATTTCTATAATGACTTTCTATAACTATGTAACTCTAATAATAATTCAAATGTTTAATAATACTACAAAATGACTAGCTGAATAATATTTAATTTATTTGTGTTTGACCCTAAAATACGAGAAATCAAAAACATAAATATAACCTGATTAGACGTAACCTACCCCTTTTGTATAAGTCTTGTTTAAACTCAATTATGAAGTCATAAGACATTTTAATATGACGATCAATATTAAAGCATCACGGCAATCAAAAGTACGTGTTATTTAAACTCTCTAATATTTTTAAAACAACTGTTAAGCAGTCGAGTCATTCAGTTAAAAAGAAACTGCTACTAGTTACAAAACAGGCAACACTGATTTTTAAACAATAATAAGTTGGCTCTACTGTTACTTTCCACCACGATTTTTACTTTCCGCCACGATTTCTACTTTCCGCCACGATTTTCACAACTAGGCTGCAATGGGATCCTTTCCTCCCTATAAAGTAGGGTGGAAAGTTAATGTTTTCTCCCTTCTGGATGAAAAAAATATTATGGCTTATTGAGTAAGTTAACGCTGGGAAAAACAAGATTTAGTGCGAGTTGTTGAAGAGAAAATGAACATGTTACATTTGTATTGAAAATATATTTTATCTACTTGCGGCAGCAAAATTAAACATTACTTAACTGTTTTTAGGCTGGAAAGTACTATTTCCCTGATTTGTCATTAAAATATTAAAAACAGGCAGGAAAGTAGTTAAAACAGTCAGGAAAATACTTTCTCTCCCTAGGCAGAGAAAGTAACAGTGTTTACCACTGCGTGTCATAACCTCTTATTTTGGCAAGAACAGTTTATACTATTATCTCTATCTTATAACATTATAATTATATTATAGTTAAATAAGTAATATTTAATTTATTCTTCAGTCTTCCTTAGGTCTATAGGGCATTAATAAAGTTTATTACTACTCCATCTCTGGCTATATTTCACCTCCTTTGAGGCATCCTCAGGCCTAAAAGAAGATTTCAAGACGTATTTTCTCTATGAGAAAATTAATAATTTTATAATTAAAAATTACATTAAATAAAGAACAGTGGATATGAAAAGAGGAAATGTGTAAGTTACCATGTTTTAGAAGATAAATTGGAATAAATGAAAAGGTAAATACTTTTTAAATTATAGTTCAATGTTTAAAAAATTTTAACAGACAAATTAATGTAATTGTAGGTAGACGTATGACGCACGGTTAAATAACTGGCTGTTAGATTTTCAAAGAAAAATGTATATTATAATATAATAGAAGGATTAATAAAGGTTAGTGTATAGTTATACATATAATTATGGTATAAGTTAAATCACAAAATTATATGTTAAATTATGTTGGATTGAAGTAATAATACAAAGTTTTTATGTAAATATTTGTTAATGTGAATGATGATGTAGATAAATAAATTTAAAATCTCCTTTTAGGCCTGAGGATGCCTCAAAGGAGGTGAAATATAGCCAGACATGGAGTAGCAATAAACTTTATTAATGCCCTATAGACCTAAGGAAGACTGAAGAATAAATTAGATTAAAGGGTAATTCAATACGAATATGTAATATTTAATAATAAATAAACGTTTTAATAATAAAATAATTTGTTTATATTTGTTAATTCTGTTAAATAAGTTCAATGATTAGTAGATCTTTAATTAAAAAAAATAGTAGAGTCACTGACTAAACTGTAGCGTCATGTAAACATTGAACATCCATATTATTTTTATTATTGAAATCTTTCTAGATTAGACTAGCTACTTTTCTTGATGTATCCTAGTTACTTCTTTTCTTTTAAGCAATAGAAGATATCTTTAACACTTTTATTAATTTTTTAATATAAATATAAATAAATATTTTATATTGCGTGCATTATTCATTCAGAAGTTATGTGTGTTATAAACGTGTGTTTTGTATTTTGTTGTTATAGATTGAGTTTGCTTTTCACTTATTGTTATTATTCCCAAGTTTCTTATTTGAACATTAATTTTAGTTAATATATATGTTATTAGCTTTATTAATGTGACATTTAGTTATTAACTATGTTATATTAATAAAGATAACATTTTAGCAGCTTCATTTTTCTTTCGCAAGTAGATAAAATATTGTATGCAACAAGGCAGCAAAGGAAACATTTCTGCCTCGTTTATTCATTGCCTGCCTCGGCTTCGCCTCGGCAGTCAAATAGATTAATTACCTGCATCGGCTTTGCCTCGGCAGTTAATTATCATAGCCTGTCCTCGCCTTCGGCTCGGAGGCTAATCTAATCACTCGTCAGTAAAATTCCATTTTGCTGCCTAGTTACATAAATAACTATAGTGCTTTCTTTCCTTCACTGAAATCGTGTTTCATCACGAGTATTAATGACTTTCTTTAATCTTGTGCCCTCTGTTGAATAGTTTATAATTTATTATCTTAAAGAATGAACTAATACTATTGGTCCAAGTTTCATTCAAACCAGTCCAATAGTTATAGAAATTAGCATCTACATAACCATATAAACAAACTTCTTACACCTTTATACAATAACTAAAGTATATGAGAATTTTAAACAAATATATTAAAAAGCAATTATATTTCCTGACAATAAATGGAGCTGGTTGCTAAATGGATAAGGCAGAAACAAAACATAGATATTAGATTAATATAACCAATGTGAAAAAGCGTAACTGAAGCTTGTTGTACTAAGCAGGTAAAACTATATTGCTTCCGAAGGTAATGAAAGCATTGTGACTGTTCTAAAGAACAACTTTATTTATGTCTCCGATTTCAAAATTTCCAAGAATCCATGTCTGAATCGGATGTCTAAAACAAAGAACATTTTTGGGTCGTGTGTGTGTCTGTCAGTATGTCAAAAACTTTGTGAATCACCATTCTTGGATATCATGTAAATTTCAACCCTCCTCGCATATTTGTTTTTTTTCCATATGCGCACAATCATACATTTATTTACGCCTATATTTTTAAAGTATTCTTCTGATCTTTATAAAATTTGGAAGGTTTGTCGAAATTAGCCTGCAGATAGGCCCAGATTAATTTAATCTTCTGCGCCTTTTATTGGCCCAAGTTTATTGCCTAAAGACGTTAATAGTGTCAATTGTAGCCAAATGCCTTATTATTATTGATTTGAGTATCTCTGGATGAATAATGTTGTTTGTTTGATTATTTACTTGTGTACCTCTGGATAAATCATGTTGTTTGTTAGATTATTTACTTGTGAACCTCTGGATGAATAATGTTGTTTGTTAGATTATTTACTTGTGTATCTCTGGATGAATAATGTTGTTTGTTTGATTATTTACTTGTGTACCTCTGGATAAATCATGTTGTTTGTTAGATTATTTACTTGTGAACCTCTGGATGAATAATGTTGTTTGTTAGATTATTTACTTGTGTATCTCTGGATGAATAATGTTGTTTGTTTGATTATTTACTTGTGTATCTCTGGATGAATAATGTTGTTTGTTTGATTTTTTACTTGTGTACCTCTGGATGAATAATGTTGTTTGTTAGATTATTTACTTGTGTATATCTGGATGAATAATGTTGTTTGTTTGATTTTTTACTTGTGTACCTCTGGATGAATAATGTTGTTTGTTAGATTATTTACTTGTGTATATCTGGATGAATAATGTTGTTTGTTAGATTATTTAACTTGTGTACCTCTTGAAGAATAATGTTGTTTGTTAGATTATTTACTTGTGTATATCTGGATGAATAATGTTGTTTGTTTGATTATTTACTTGTGTACCTCTGGATAAATAATGTTGTTTGTTAGATTATTTACTTGTGTATCTCTGGATAAATAATTTTGTTTGGTAGATTATTTACTTGTGTAACTCTGGATGAATAATGTTGCTTGTTCCATTATTTTTTGGCAAAATGATGTGGTGTGGGCCTTTTTTTTACGAACTAGTGAAATACATAATAACTGAGCATTTGAAACTTAGTTACTTATTAGATATTAGATTACTTATTTACACATGACATGTTTGAATGTTTACCTTGGTCCTTGTAAACCCCCATAACAAAACAATTTTGTTGGATTTGATTTCTTTTAAAATTGAATGGAAGGTCTGACGATATGACTGGATTTAATAACACAGCATTTTTACCGGCAGAATGTCTTATTACATATTTACTTGAATCATATTATTTTTGAAGCTGTTACTTCTAACCATGTGTCGCTATATAATTTTCCTCGTTCAGCTTTTTTCACTATAAATGGAAATGATAAATAAGAGTTTGCTTTATCTCAAAATATATAAATAATCTAATACCGGGTGTAATATTGGGTAAACTAGGCAATCGTTGGCAGTGAGCCAGTTGGTGGTGGCAGTGAGGCAGTGCATTTTTACTTCCGCATCTAAAGAGAAAGTATTGTGATTGCCATGAAAATTCATTTTTAGATTTTGATGGATTTATACGTTTTCACATACACTGAGTCTAAAAAATTGGTTTTTAAAAAATGTCAGCCGTGTGGAGCCTAAACTACTGGGCCAATTTTGAAGAAATTTGACGTACATGTTCAGAAAAATTATACCTCTTGGCGAAATTGAGAAATTAATTTTTGCTCCAAATTCGGAAGGCGCAACCTACCACAAACTCCGCATAAAACGTTTAAAAAAATCTTTTATCGAAAATGGTTTCTACGAGTTTCATTTAAAAAAAATCCTAAAAATGCAGTCCATTTAAATACGAATCTATCGATATAAGCCGTTTTCCTGGGAAAAGTCTAGTTTATGAGATATTGATGAAAATTAATCTAATTTTGTTGAATATCGAAAACAAAAAGTAAACAACAGCCTGTTGAACGCTTTTTAAATGTCTTATTTTTTTCAAAAAAATTAATTAAATAAGATATATTATGGAATTGAAATACAGTTTCAACAATATGAGAAAGTTTGTCTGAGTTCGTTCGGACCGATTTCTTCTTATAATAATTAAAAAACAAAAAATGTATTGTAGTTTTACTGACTTGATAGTGTTGCTTGATCCTTGCCGGTTGACAGGTTTGGATTATTTGTCTATAAATAGCTCAGAGCAAGGAAGGGGTAGAGGGAACAATACTATATAATCTGGTGTGGTTCATTATGCTCCCCCCATATACTAACACTTTCAAGCGGCAGTTTGGTGAAACAATATCGATATCTCGATAAAAACTCGAAGTATATCTGATATCAGCTGATAAGAATAAGTGATATTTTCTTACGACATTTAATATTTTTATATTTAATACAGTTTTCTTCATAAATATGTACTTTAATGTTTGTTGTTAACCTTATTAACTGTCTAAAGGCAGTAACGTTGTTAATAAACGTGTAACAGTTCCTAGATAACCAATAGCAATCTTCTTTGAGTGGGGTATCAAATAAATGCTACTGATAAGGATTTGTTGACAACCGTCTGTGGGGGCAGAAAGACAAGAAATAGACCAATAAGACAAGGATCAGTGACCACGTGATCACTTTAGTTCAGATTGAGCTCGCTAGAAAGCGTTAGTATATGGGGGGAGCATAATGAACCACTTTTTAAATTGCATTGCTCCCTCTACCCCTTCCTTCCTCTGAGGTAAATAGAGTGCTATGCAAGACACCAAGAAACTGCCAATGAGTTCTAGTTATTAACAAGGGCTAGCAATTGCCTCATTTTAGCTCAAATTACAGCAATGACACCCTTCTCCCACTTTATCTGAATGCATTTAGCAAATATTTTAATTTAAACTGTACTGGACTAAAGGTTTCCAAAAATCACCTTAAAGGTGCGTTTACACCTTACACTTCTCTCCGGCAATAAATGTCAATTATCAGACAGAAATCGCTTTGAGTGTTTACATCTGAGAGAAATTGCTTGAGATTTATGTCTCACATTTCTCGAAATGCTTAAATTTGCAATAAATGTACGAAGAGGGATTTGAATTTTCAAATAATAGGTGTTTACATCTGTTAGTATAGAAAGTGTCGACACTTATAGCTGAGAGTAGAAACATAAATCTCAGACATAAATTTTTCGGTGTTTACACTACTGAGATTACTGTCTGACATAAATATCATGCTATAAATGTCAGGTGTAAACGCACCTTAAGACATTTATTATAATGTTAATTCTTAAAATCTCAAAAAAAAAGTTGATTTCGTATAAAAAACTTCATTGATATAAGTGTTAAGTTTGAGATATTTTACGAAACAACATCCTAGAAAACCTAGTAATTACCACTATGAAAGGTGAAATTTGTTCTTAAGGATTTACCAATTAGGTTTATATGTTGAATCAGTTGCTGGGGCAATGGATCAACTCTTTAGGAGCGGAAGATTACCTGGGATATATTGGAAAGGAGAGAGTTAAACAACAAGATTAGAGTGATTGATTAAGGACTGGTCGAATTTGTGGTGACAGGTGATGGATGATCACTGTGACAGGTGATGGATAGAAGCGGGATCAGAGCAGCGATTAGGTCACTCTCCAGTTTTTAAGGGTTAGACACGTTAGAAGAAGGAGCACCCCTGATTTAGGATTTCAGATAAGAGGATTTCAAAGTGACGGTAATTGGACGGCTTACTGCCATCCCAAACTTTTTATAAATCCTTAGATCCGATCTCGCCTTAATACTTTCATTATAAATAAATAAACTGATACGTACTGTACAACAACCGATCCGTCTGCAACAAATTGAAAACTAAGAATATATATAATATATATATATATATATATATATATATATATATATATATATATATATATATATATATATATATATATATATAATATATATATATATATGTGTGTTTGTGTGTGTGTGCTAGCTGAAAACCTGCTAACGGAGTTTGTTTTCTCTGTAATGCACTATGTGAGCTGGAAACCTGCCTAACGAGGAATTGGAAAGGAATTTTTGGAATCATGGGAGTCAATCACCTGTGTAAGGTGGAAAAATTCCTGGTTTACCATCAAGCGTTACCTGTGAGAAGGGATTAGCATTTCCTTTTAAGTCTTCCCTTCTCTGTTTCCTAGTGAAGTCTAGTGCTAATTTAACATAACTCCTTTGACACTTCTTCCGCCCCCTTATTTTCATCCCTTATCTAATAGTATTATCTCAGTTTCTGTCATTTCACTCAACTCAAGTTCACGTTTAAACAATATTCTGATTATATCAGGGCCAATTTTGCGCAAGTGTTTGGAATTAGTGCTTTTAAGGTATCAAATGGCTTGCTTGAGAGCTTCCGATCCTGTCATGACATCGTTTTCAATCTGATTTGTGTCGAAGCCATTGACGTTTACACCACTTTTGTTGGAATAAAATGTTACCTAGAATCACTGAGGGATACGGCTTAAGATATCTATAATTTTGATAAAATGTTTTTCTTTAGAATGTTGCCAACAATATCTCTATTGTTAGAAAATATGAGTTTGAAGTAGGTTAAAAGTGCGTCCAAGTAAGAGGTTATCTGGGTACGCTCACAGCCTGTCCGGTCGGTCCGCCATTATCGTTCTCCCCACCGTACCGGCTCGGCCCTGAGGTGCCCTTTTTCCCCCCAGAGCTCAGGCCTGCGCAGAGCGAAACCAGTGGCGACTCCACATCGGAGCGGCCAAGGTCTAAACTTACTTTGACAAATAACACTGCACCACTTGACAGGTGGCGCACCCACATAGCAGTGGCAAAAGTACTAACTTACTTTGATAGTAAACACACATTTCTATCAAACATATTTATTGATAAACATATTAATTACAATCTAACACGGCCATCCTGAAGAAAGCTTCGCTCTCGAAGCCTCATCCCAAAGATGCAATCCTGCAACAGAGGATAACGTATAGTCCACTATTAGACGGGACATGATAACAAAAGTTGAAAGGCCAGAACCATGTAATTCACATTACCGTGAACTTACAAGCTAGCTATAGCATCAGAATCATGTAAATCATACACTAAATCTTTACAAGCTGGTGAAAGCCAGAACCATGTAATTCACATTACCATGAACTTACAAGCTAGCTACAGTACCAGAACCATGTAACTCATACATTTAAAACATTACAAGCTGGTAAGGCCAGAACCATGTAATTCACATTATCATGAACTTACAAGCTAGCTACAGTACCAGAACCATGTAACTCATACATTTAAAACATTACAAGCTGGTAAGGCCAGAACCATGTAATTCACATTACCATGATCTTACAAGCTAGCTACAGTACCAGAACCATGTAACTCATACACTTAAAACATTACAAGCTGGTAAGGCCAGAACCATGTAATTCACATTACCATGAACTTACAAGCTAGCTACAGTACCAGAACCATGTAACTCAATTATTATTACAGATGTCTAGTGATAATTATGATTAACTTACCAAATTAAAGAGTGTTGTGTTTGTCCTTGATGAGTTTAAGGCGTTCAGTAAGTGGTAAATTATCCAAGTCCTCCACCAAGCCGTCACACTCAAAGCCTTCAATCTCCTCCAGCAAGTGTTGAACATCCTCACAGATGTACCATTCCTTTGGCCATGGTCGTAGCTGTTCCACTGCAGCCTTTGTCACCCGATTAGTACCAACCCTTCTTATCTCAAAACGTCCTCTTGGTAGACAAGTGATTATCTCATAGGGTCCCTTAAACTCATAATCTGATTTGCTTACGTGCATGGTGGAGTCACGATGTAGTAACACAAAGTCTCCAACAGCATACTGTGCAGAGTTACGCCTACGCATGTTTATTTTTCCAGTGTTCATCAACTTAGTCACACGTTCATTGTCCACTCTTCGGTTCCGCAAAGGAGTCAGGTCCTTAGATAGGTCACCCAATAGAGCCCTGACTAATGGGGTGTGTCCATTAGTGCCTATTAATAACTGGAGTGGTGTACTACCTGTAGACTTCTGGACTGTTGAATTAAGCACCAGCTGAATCTTCCAGAGACTGCTCGACCATTCTGACCGGACTTTAGTCTCTATGCGAAGTAGGTTCATAATTGTCCTCATATACCTTTCAACTTGACCATTCCCTCGATGAACGTCCGGGGTCACATAGTGGTGTTTGATCTTGAGTTGGTCCAGGTATTTAGGCAAAGTCGAGTTTTTAAAATTGGTCCCTGCATCCATTATTACAATTTCAGGAGTACCAAAGAGTGAAATCACCCAATTAATATTATTCTGCGTCTCGTCGGCACGTAATGTTTTTAGAGGGAGGAGAAGACAATACTTAGAGTAACCATCCACGACCACTAAGAGGTACTTGTAGCCAGATGTGGTTGAAGGCAAAGGACCCAGACAGTCCAGGTGCAAGGTGTTGAACGGTGTGGTTGGTTTGGCTATAGGCTCAATGAAGCCCTGTAATGGTCCAGTCCGGGTCTTCTTAACTGCACAAACTAGGCAGTGTCGAACATAATTCCTGATAAATAGGCGCATTCTGGGAAACCAAAAATGCTCTGTTATTGATTGTAATGTCTTATCAGGCCCTATGTGGCATTGCTCGTCGTGGAAGATCCTTAATAGTCCCAATCGGCTTAGGCGTGGGACATACCACTGGACGTTGACAGACTTGTCCTTGTTGGTTTGTTTGTGATAGAGCAACCCATCTTTGACAAGGTATTGGTTTTGATCCAGTTTGCCTTCTTCCAAATTCTTGATCATTTGTTGGATTTCCTCACTGTTCCTTTGTTCTACATGCAACCATGTTGAATTTGAAATTCGACGAATATTGCTCACTGGGTTCCTGCTAAGACAGTGTAACATATTTATTTGGGATATACCCCTTTTTTATAATTTAATTATTGGAAATTAATTTAGAAGTGGTATGTGTTTGATTTTATTTATATTTGAATTATGGCGCCAATTCTTGTAAGTTTTGGAGGGAAACTGTGTAGGTTGTTTTATTTTATGTTTGTGAAGTTTAAGTTTTCTTTTGTCTTTTCCTTTATTGTAGGTTTGTTTTAGTTTCTAAATTCTAGTTTTGGAAATGTTTAGTTGGATTTGATTTTTTTCTTTTCATAGTTAAGTTGGTAGGCCTGTAGGAAGGTTAGGTCAGAGGTTGGAGGTCAAGTGAAAAAGGTGGTCAAGGGTCAAGACCTCATGTTCTGAGTTTTTATGTTAATTAGGTGCTAATTTAAGTTTCATTTGGTGGTCTAGTGGACACTTTTAGTGGATTAATTAGATAGGACACTGTTAGTGGAATTAGTGAGATTCAATTTATCTCTGGACCTGTCTATGGCTCTAACTAGGCTCCAGATCAAACCACCAACCACCTGTTTTAAGGCCTGAGTGAGGATTGTGTGAGCTCAAAAAAATATATATATCAGTCTTTACTGTGAGACTTAAGTCTGCTCGCAAACTGTAAGGTTTGAAATTTATTATTTGCTACCAACTTCCTTCCTAATAACATAGTTCATGGGTTGGTGACCAGTTCTGGAAGTTCTTAACTGATCCACCATCTCTATGATCTGCAACACCCTACAAGAACACCAGATTATTTTCTCTCTTTTGGCTTTCTTTTTTTATTATTTTCTTTTTCTGTAAATACTTTAAATTACCTTTATGTTACCTTGCCCAGAAGTAGTTTTAGGTCGGTGGAAGACCACCTGTAGGATATGTATGTGATGGGATCCCAAGGTACCTTAAAAATGTATGTTCAGTTCAGTTATCAGGTCATTTTATTTATCACTGTTTTACTTTTTCTTTTGTAGTAATTACCTCCATGGTTACTTATTATTTTATTTACATACAGGTCAGGCAGCCCTTAAAGTAGTCTATAATTTATGTTTCAATTTAAACTCTGCCAAGTTAAAGAACTTTTTTTAAATTTCATTCTTTTCTTTTAGTTTATTTCATCTAGTGACTGCTCTGACGTTAGGTCAGTTTTTTTGTTTATTTTCTGGGCGAACAGATCAAAGAGAATCAGCTCTGTTCACTTACATGAATAAACATACTCTTATTAGCTTGAAATTAATATTTACTGTTATTATCCAATCTTTATTAACGTATAAGCCTCTATCATTATTTTCCTTCTTGTCAAAATTTACAAATCTAAATTTTGTCTGGTGTCCTTTCTTTCCTGTTTCCTTTCCCGTTCCTTCTCCTTGTCCTCTTGGGTTTGGTTCTTTCCCCGTAACCGTAAAGAACCTGGCGTCCACTGTATATGAGAATATCAAGACTTTATATCAAGTCCAGTCTGTATTAGTTGAAGGTAAAAGAAGCTGTAAGTATTCTGCACCTCCCCTTAGCCGACTTGAGTTGGGCTCAAATTATCGTTACAAAAGGTTGCGCCGTCAACGTGGGGCTTAGATTTTGCCTTCGGCTTAGTTTAGTACTGGATTATATTAAATTCCTTACCTTGATTGATCTGATTAGATGTTTAGATGTGTCAGATGTTATCAGTGTGTATCAAAAGTGATCTATAGCTTATTTATAGAGTCTGCAGCAAACAATAAGTTAATATTGGCCAATATATTTCACTTACTTACCTTTAATATAGTTATTTTCTTTATAAATATTCATTTAATATATTTTAATCATATTTTCTTGTACCATAGTACGACCTTGTATCTGCATCAACTCATATCTTCTGTTTTATCTCTTAACACTGAAAGATCACTTTTGAAAACACTTCCGTTATCTCTGAATTTATCTTTTTCGTCCAGAATTTATAGGAAAAAGGTTTTAATTTGGATTTTTCTTTTTAATTTATTAATTTTGACGATTTTTATTTCGCTGGTGAGTATTTCAACGTGTTTACATCTGAAAACTGGAGTTCTTTAGGAAGAATATTCTTCTTGTCTATGTTCAGTTAGTGTTGTTAGGTTGGAAAGTATTTTATTTCTAGATATAGATTTAGAAATCATTTTAGGGGGGCTCCCTCTCAAACATTCTTTTCAAGGATTTATTTACTTCATCTTCTACCAAACTTTTAATTTTCTACATTTTAGTTTTACTTTTTCTCATTGGGGACTTCTGAAATTAGTTTATTAGATTTAGTTATTAGCGTAGGTTTAATTTTGCGGATTATTCAGCTAAGAATATTTTGTCTGGAAAATATTAAGTGTAGTGTTAGAGGATTATTTTTAAGGAATTTAGTCTTAGTGTTGTGAATGATTGGTGTGAATGATTAGATATAGTTTAGACTTAGGGAGTCTGCACTTTTTTATGTTCTTATATTATAACCAATAAAATTCAAATAAATTTTACTTTTTCAAAAACCTTGATAATTACTAAAACCTTGGTATTACTTGGAATGTTTATTCAAAATTACTTGTAAACACATCATTTCTGTACATAGATATAATTTTCATTTTTAAAATAAACAAACACTTTATTTTTCACAATACAATTTGTATTTGATTTTTTTAGATTGTCTCTCATGATAATCTTTATCCTGATCATTTCTTTTAATTTTGATCTTATTATAATAATTAGTATTAATATTTTTCTTGGGTTTATTACTCAATTATTTCTTATTACTGGGTATAATTTGTTTTTAATATTATTACTCCTTCATTGATTCGATTTTTTATTCACTTTTAAAGTGCAGATTCTAATTAATTTTAGAAATTAAATTTTTAAGATTTTAGACATAAGTAGTAGGGACTTGGAAGTTCACCTGCTCCAGTATTTTTATTTCTACAGTTTTAGTAAAAATATTTTGATTTTTTTTTTGTACCTTATTATTTGTTTTAAATAAAAAAGAAAAAAAACTTGTACACTTTTATAACCCTTTTTTTTGTGTAGTATATTGCTTTACTTTATTTTAATTTTTGTAAATCATGGAGAAGATGGATGTAGACCGTTTAGAGAAGGAGGAACTCGAATTTGACCTAGAATTTAGAGGAGTTACTGGCTTGACGGATGTATCTGTTATGAGATCAAGTCTTAGAGCTCTTTTAAAAATTGAAAAAGAAACCAATGTTGCGACTGTACCGGATTCTCCAGTTAGAAAAAGAAATCCGGATGCTGAGATAGCGATTATTCTGACTAAAGTAGCGAACTTGGAAGAAAGAGTAAATGAATTTAATGGAGTGAAGGGAGACAATGAACATAAGAAAATCTCTACCAAGTTCCTGCATACCATGAATAGATTAAACAGGTGTCCCATTCCAACAGAAAGTGCAACGCTGTTGCAGTCTAGATCGACATGTTTGACAAAACTTTTACAAATACAAGAAACTTTTAATGCAAAGGTAGGTGTGGCACAGGTTAATAGTGAGGATGAAACTCCAGCTCATCCAGCTACCCCAGCAGGTCCTCCTCCGGAAGCAAGGGAAGATGAGGAAAACTTAAAAGTTGCGGATTTAATCAAAGCACTTACTGCTGCTACTTCTGGTTCTAGTCGGAGGAAAGTAGTACCGACTAAAGATTGGGGCATTACCTTCTCTGGCGATAGCAAGGGGAAATCTCTTCGCACCTTTCTGGAAGAAGTAGAACACTACCGCAGAGCAAGGAATGCCACAAACCAAGATCTGTGGAGAGGTGCTTATGATTTATTTTCAGGACCAGCTCTCACCTGGTTTAAATCTGTATCAGAAGAGATCTCTTCCTGGGCCGAGTTAGTCTATCTTCTTAAAGAGGAGTACGAGGATGAAGACTACACGACGGAGTTACATGCTGAGATGCTTGCAAGGACTCAAGGCCATGAAGAAAAGTTTGGGGATTATATTGCCGTAATGAAGACATACTTCGCAAGGCTAAACATTAGAGAAGAAGAGAAACTTAAAATCTTGTTTCGCAATCTGACCCCATACTTTTATGACAGATTACGCCAGTATACCATAGACTCGATGGATGACTTTGTCCGATTGGGCAGACGTGTTCAATCTGACAAGTCTCATATGGATAAGTATAAACCTCCACCAACACCAAAGAAGACTTTGTTGGAACCCACACTTGCATACCAAGGAACATCCACTTCAAGTAAAGAAGATAATCGCAGTGGTAGCAAGTTTAGTGGAGTCGAGATAAGAAGTTCGGATAAGTCTAATTTCCGGGGCAAGACACCTGGTTACCGGAAATCTTTTAATAACGATAAACGCCCTCAGAGTCACCAGGGTTCCCGCAACGCTAATTGTTATTGTTGTGGGGCTCCGGATCATTATTTTTATAGATGTCCCAAACTTGGGTTTTGTGTAAATTGTGGCAACAAGGACCCTAAGGTTAAGAAGTGTCCTCGTTGTCCCACTATAACTTTTAACAAGTCGGGAAACGAAGATGGGAAGACCAAGTGAAGGGTCCACTACGCCTTCCCAAGTCTGTCATCCAGATCCAAAAGAAGGAGCGGGATAAATGGTTAGAGGTTGTGCAGTCGTTCTTCGAACAACAACGCGCAAGCGGATTAATAACCTCTAATGAAGATGATTCTCGTCCTTACTTAGAAGTTTTCATTTTAGGATTTCCGATGTTAGGACTTTTAGATTCAGGTGCTACGCGTACATTGGTAGGACGGCGTGGATGGGAGATTCTACAGAAATTAGGATTAAAGATGATAAGAACTTCAGCCGTCCAATGCACTGTGGCTGACGGAAGATCGTGTGAGATTGTAGGAAGTGTGGAAGTGCCTATGGTTTTAGATGGGAAATTTAAAGTCATTCCGACGCTCATTGTGCCTTCTATTTCTCATGACTTAGTTCTCGGTCTTGATTTTTGGAGGGAGATGGAGATTGTTCCTGATCTGGTGAAAAATCAATATAAGTTTAGCGATGAACCGGCTAGGTTATCAGAGGTTCTTGTTTCTGAAGATCACTTGACTGCGGAGCAGAGAAGAAGCTTGCAGGAGGTCACTGAAGAATTTTTCGAGAACATGGGATCTGAGCTTGGAAAAACTGATTTGATTGAGCACGTCATCGACACTGGTGACGCTGCTCCAATCAAACAGCGGTATTATCCTGTCTCCCCAAGCGTTCAAGAAAAAATGAATGGAGAGCTTGAAAAGATGCTTCAGCAAGGAGTGGTTGAACCTTCTACTTCTCCCTGGTCTTCTCCTGTAGTCATGGTGGGAAAACCAGATGGCTCAACACGTTTCTGTGTTGATTATCGTCGGGTCAACGCAGTTACGAAGAAAGACGCGTACCCACTTCCATACGTGTCACATATCTTGGACCGACTTAAGGATGGAAAATATATCTCTTCTCTAGACATTAAATCGGCTTTTTGGCAGATACCTGTTGAAATTAATTCTAGAGAAAAGACTGCTTTCACCGTCCCTACCCGTGGACTCTACCAATTTAAACGCATGCCCTTTGGACTGCATAATAGTCCAGCGACATGGCAAAGGCTGATCGATAAAGTTCTGGGTGCAGACATAGAAGTCTATGTCTTCGTCTATCTTGACGATATTGTCGTCTGCACGCCAGACTTTGAGACACATTTGAAGGTTCTTCGGCTCATATTTGGAAGACTCCTGGAAGCAGGCCTTACACTTAATAAGGAGAAATGTAAGTTTTGTGTTGAGCAGCTGAAGTACCTTGGTTACGTCGTCGATTATTATGGTCTTAGAGTTGATCCGGACAAAGTTAGTGCTGTTGTAGAATATCCTGTACCCAAGACACCAAAACAGATGAGACGCTTTTTAGGTATGGCATCTTGGTACAGACGCTTTGTCCCGGGATTTTCCACGATCGTGTCACCTTTGACGGCCTTGTTGAAAAAGGGTGTCAAGTGGACATGGACTGATACTTGTCAGAAAGCGTTCCGCGAGTTGAAGGAACAACTCATTAAAGCTCCAGTGTTAACCTGTCCTGATTTTTCGAAGCCGTTCTACGTTCAGACTGATGCCAGTGAAGTAGGCGTGGGCGCTATTCTCTCACAGGAATTTCCTGATGGAGAACGTGTTGTAGCTTTTGCTAGCAGATCACTGACAAAGCTTGAACGAAAGTACTGCGCTACAGAACTCGAAGCTCTTGCTGTTCTATGGGCAATAGAAAAGTTTCGAGCCTACCTCGAAGGACAGAGTTTTACTGTTATCACCGACCACATGGCTCTGAAGTGGTTGATGTCAATGAAGGAACCTAAAGGAAGGTTGGCACGCTGGATCTTACGACTGCAGCAATATGACTTTGAGGTTCGTCATAGGCCTGGTAAGATGAATACTGTCGCTGATGCCTTGTCGAGAGCACCGGTGGATGCTGTTAGAGTTTCTGAGGTTAGTGTTGAGGACAAGTGGTATCAAGGCATGTTGGATAAGGTCGCTGCAGATCCGGATAAATATCCCTTATGGACTGTGGAACAGGGTCAGTTATATGCGAACCGTTGTAAGAAGAAAGGAGTTGGAGAATCTCCGTCGACATGGAAGATTGTGGTTCCTAAGGAGAAGAGGAAGGAGATCATCTCAGAGAACCATGATTCGCCCATGGCAGGCCATCTTGGGACCTTCAAGACTAAGAAGAGGATCATGAGCAAGCATTATTGGCCTGGTATGGCAGCTGACATCTCTTCTTATGTCCAGAAGTGCCACGTTTGTCTTGCTATGAAGACGGAACCAAAGAAGCCAGCGGGTCTGATGGGAGAGCAACGGAATCCCGGAGCACCTTGGAGGATGGTGAGCGGCGATTTAATGGGACCTTTCCCCCGTTCCAGTAACCAGAATTGCTATCTCCTGGTTATTGTAGACTGCTTTACCAAATACGCAGTTCTTCATCCGATGAGGCGTTCTGATGCAAAAGCAGTTACGAGGTTCGTTGAAGAGCAGGTTTTTATGATGTTCGGCGTACCACAGTATTTTATAACTGACAATGGACCACAGTGGAAGAGTAAGGAGTTCATGGAGAAGATGGATCAGTATAAAGTCAGAGTTCTCTTCAATCCTTTATACCATGCCCAGAGCAACCCCACTGAGCGGTATAATAGGACGATCAAAGCTATGATTAGTTCTTTTGTAAAAGACAACCATAAGAGTTGGGATAAATATTTACCCCAGCTTGGATTTGCTCTTCGCACGGCTGTTAACGAGACAACTGGATACTCACCATCGTTCCTAACGTTCGGTCGCGCATTGCATTCAACTGGAGAGAGAATTCCTGGTCCTAACGATCCTCTTATCGCTCCACAGGTTCCAGATGAAGACCATCCAGATATTAAGAAGTTTGGAAAATTACAACAGGTAATTCAGACTGTTAGAGACCGATTGAGACGTGTGCATGAGCGTAATGCTCGTACTTATAATCTTCGGAGGAGATATCAAGAGTTTAATGTAGGCGATGTGGTTTGGAAGAGAACTCACTTCTTGTCAGATGCTACGAAGAACTTCTCTGCCAAACTTGCACCGAAATTTATAAGGTGTAGAGTGGTCAATAAACTAACTCCGTTAGTTTACGAACTTGAGGATGAGAAAGACGGTAAGTACTTAGGCCGCTGGCATGTCAGCGAACTCAAGCGTGAGCCGAACTAGCCTCATCATCACCATTTCCACCGATGATCACCTCACCCATATTAGAGAGATGCTCCTCTACGACTTCACCGAAGTCAATTTTAATTTGTAGGACTATTATTTTTTTGAAGTGACATTATTTCTTTTTTTGGTAAGGACATGTTTTGTAACATATTTATTTGGGATATACCCCTTTTTTATAATTTAATTATTGGAAATTAATTTAGAAGTGGTATGTGTTTGATTTTATTTATATTTGAATTATGGCGCCAATTCTTGTAAGTTTTGGAGGGAAACTGTGTAGGTTGTTTTATTTTATGTTTGTGAAGTTTAAGTTTTCTTTTGTCTTTTCCTTTATTGTAGGTTTGTTTTAGTTTCTAAATTCTAGTTTTGGAAATGTTTAGTTGGATTTGATTTTTTTCTTTTCATAGTTAAGTTGGTAGGCCTGTAGGAAGGTTAGGTCAGAGGTTGGAGGTCAAGTGAAAAAGGTGGTCAAGGGTCAAGACCTCATGTTCTGAGTTTTTATGTTAATTAGGTGCTAATTTAAGTTTCATTTGGTGGTCTAGTGGACACTTTTAGTGGATTAATTAGATAGGACACTGTTAGTGGAATTAGTGAGATTCAATTTATCTCTGGACCTGTCTATGGCTCTAACTAGGCTCCAGATCAAACCACCAACCACCTGTTTTAAGGCCTGAGTGAGGATTGTGTGAGCTCAAAAAAATATATATATCAGTCTTTACTGTGAGACTTAAGTCTGCTCGCAAACTGTAAGGTTTGAAATTTATTATTTGCTACCAACTTCCTTCCTAATAACATAGTTCATGGGTTGGTGACCAGTTCTGGAAGTTCTTAACTGATCCACCATCTCTATGATCTGCAACACCCTACAAGAACACCAGATTATTTTCTCTCTTTTGGCTTTCTTTTTTTATTATTTTCTTTTTCTGTAAATACTTTAAATTACCTTTATGTTACCTTGCCCAGAAGTAGTTTTAGGTCGGTGGAAGACCACCTGTAGGATATGTATGTGATGGGATCCCAAGGTACCTTAAAAATGTATGTTCAGTTCAGTTATCAGGTCATTTTATTTATCACTGTTTTACTTTTTCTTTTGTAGTAATTACCTCCATGGTTACTTATTATTTTATTTACATACAGGTCAGGCAGCCCTTAAAGTAGTCTATAATTTATGTTTCAATTTAAACTCTGCCAAGTTAAAGAACTTTTTTTAAATTTCATTCTTTTCTTTTAGTTTATTTCATCTAGTGACTGCTCTGACGTTAGGTCAGTTTTTTTGTTTATTTTCTGGGCGAACAGATCAAAGAGAATCAGCTCTGTTCACTTACATGAATAAACATACTCTTATTAGCTTGAAATTAATATTTACTGTTATTATCCAATCTTTATTAACGTATAAGCCTCTATCATTATTTTCCTTCTTGTCAAAATTTACAAATCTAAATTTTGTCTGGTGTCCTTTCTTTCCTGTTTCCTTTCCCGTTCCTTCTCCTTGTCCTCTTGGGTTTGGTTCTTTCCCCGTAACCGTAAAGAACCTGGCGTCCACTGTATATGAGAATATCAAGACTTTATATCAAGTCCAGTCTGTATTAGTTGAAGGTAAAAGAAGCTGTAAGTATTCTGCACCTCCCCTTAGCCGACTTGAGTTGGGCTCAAATTATCGTTACAACAGTCCACGTGAGGAAGTGTGCTGCCTTTACGATAAACAATATCGAAGTCAAAATCTTGGAAATAGATCCACCAGCGGGCAACTCTTGGGGAAATATCCCTCTTTGTCTTGGTTGCCTTGATCGCATTGCAGTCGGTCATCAACTTAAACTTGATACCCAAGAGGTAAACCCTGAAATGGCGTAGGGCATTGAAAATGGCCAGGGTTTCAAGCTCATATGAATGGTAATTTTTTTCGCAATCGGATGTCCTTCTACTAAAATACCCAACTACCCTGGTCTGGTTGTCAGCTTTTTGTAACAGTGTCGCACCATACCCAATACTACTTGCATCTGTATGCAGCTCCGTAGGCAGCTTAGAATCGAACACAGCAAGCAATGGTTCGGAGGAAAGACACTTAATTACATATTGTCGAGCTGCCTCATGTTCCTTTTCCCAGGAGAAAGTAGTGTTCCCCTTAGTGAGTCGGGTGATACAAGCTGTGTGAGAGGCAAAGCTAGGAATAAACTTCCGGAAATAGCTGGCTAGACCCATGAATTGACGAACGGAACGAACCGTGGATGGGGTTGGCATATCGGTAAGAGCCTGTACTTTGTGTGGGCTCGGTTTGATTCCATCAACTGATATGACTCTACCAAGATACTCTATGCTCCTTTTTAAGAAATGGCATTTTAACTGATTCAGGGAAAATCCTGTCTCTTTTAGGGCATGGAGGACTTGCCTTAGGGCAGAGAGACCTTCTTCTATGGTATCAGAAGGAATTAAGATGTCGTCCATGTAGACTAAAGCTATAGTATCTTTTAACTTACCTAAAGTATTGTGTACAGCACGCTGGAACACAGCAGGAGCATTGGAAAGGCCAAACGGGACTCTCAAATATTCATAGTGACCATCAGGGGTTATGAATGCTGTTTTTGGAATAGATTCATCATCTAATAGTATTTGATGGTAGCCTGAAGCCATGTCTAACGATGTAAAATATTTGGCCTTTCCAAGTCTATCCAATTGGTCTTGAATAAGTGGCAGAGGGTAACGATCTTTAATAGTGATGCTATTGAGCTCCCGATAGTCCACACACATTCTCCAACCTCCACTTTTTTTTTTAACTAAAATAATAGGGCTAGCAAAAGGGGACAGGCTCTCCCGCACAATGTTATTTTTGATTAAATCACTAATGATATTTCTGACAACTTCCCTCTCGCTTATTGACAAGCGATAAGGTGCACGACTGATAACTTTATCTTTCTCCAGTTTGATATTCATTTTAATGCCCTTGATAGAGCCTACTGCGTTGCCTGACATAAACATTTCTTGGTATTCGGTAAGCAAGACCATCAGGTTTTCTTTATCCCCTCCATTCAAATCAGAGTCAACATCTATAGCTGAGGATACTACTCTTGCATTAATAGGCTGACGGGTTATTTTTGTACCCTCTGAGTCGGTGATGGCTAAGAGAGAAGAGTCACTGAATATATTCCGTCCAAGGTACACATCAAAGTCTAACGTGCAGTCAGGGACTATTTGGAATGTTACATTTTTAATTTTAGTACCTGTAACCACCACATCGGCGGTGAATTGTCGGTAAGACATGAGAGAGGTCGGTGTGATACCTTTAAGGGACACCTTACAAGGACTAATTTTATTGTGAAACAAAGGTATAAATTCATCAGATATAAGCGAACAATCAGCACCTGTATCAAAAAGTGCTCGGAATTCCTTGTCGTCAATTGATACAATAGTACACTCTGCATTGGTACCATTGCTGCACACATTTACACTTTTCCTTTTCTCTATAGCAGTTTTGGTAAAGCACTTATCAACAGAATGCCCTTTCTTCGCACAAAATGAACAAGTGGGGATATTACCTTTAGGCTCGTCGTTCTTCCTTCTCTCCGGATGTTGGGCTTTTGGAGTCTCAATATTGCAATTAGCCCGAATATGTCCATGTCGACCACAGGAAAAACACTTAGGAGTGGAGTCATGCCTTTGAGATTGGCGGCTAGTATTCCATTTGTCATGCATTCCTCTATTTAGCTTCGGGGGTGTAGCCCCAAACCGATGACTGAAGTCAGGGGAGTATTTCCTTTTATTATTAAAAATGGCCCCACTTCCAGTCACAGTCTCCTCTTTATTAGGTTTTGAAAACGCCGTGAGATATGATAGTAGTTCATTAACAGTTTGGCAATTACGGTTCATGGCCGCTGTCTTTTGGTCTTGTCCAATTGGTCTTGAATAAGTGGCAGAGGGTAACGATCTTTAATAGTGATGCTATTGAGCTCCCGATAGTCCACACACATTCTCCAACCTCCACTTTTTTTTTTAACTAAAATAATAGGGCTAGCAAAAGGGGACAGGCTCTCCCGCACAATGTTATTTTTGATTAAATCACTAATGATATTTCTGACAACTTCCCTCTCGCTTATTGACAAGCGATAAGGTGCACGACTGATAACTTTATCTTTCTCCAGTTTGATATTCATTTTAATGCCCTTGATAGAGCCTACTGCGTTGCCTGACATAAACATTTCTTGGTATTCGGTAAGCAAGACCATCAGGTTTTCTTTATCCCCTCCATTCAAATCAGAGTCAACATCTATAGCTGAGGATACTACTCTTGCATTAATAGGCTGACGGGTTATTTTTGTACCCTCTGAGTCGGTGATGGCTAAGAGAGAAGAGTCACTGAATATATTCCGTCCAAGGTACACATCAAAGTCTAACGTGCAGTCAGGGACTATTTGGAATGTTACATTTTTAATTTTAGTACCTGTAACCACCACATCGGCGGTGAATTGTCGGTAAGACATGAGAGAGGTCGGTGTGATACCTTTAAGGGACACCTTACAAGGACTAATTTTATTGTGAAACAAAGGTATAAATTCATCAGATATAAGCGAACAATCAGCACCTGTATCAAAAAGTGCTCGGAATTCCTTGTCGTCAATTGATACAATAGTACACTCTGCATTGGTACCATTGCTGCACACATTTACACTTTTCCTTTTCTCTATAGCAGTTTTGGTAAAGCACTTATCAACAGAATGCCCTTTCTTCGCACAAAATGAACAAGTGGGGATATTACCTTTAGGCTCGTCGTTCTTCCTTCTCTCCGGATGTTGGGCTTTTGGAGTCTCAATATTGCAATTAGCCCGAATATGTCCATGTCGACCACAGGAAAAACACTTAGGAGTGGAGTCATGCCTTTGAGATTGGCGGCTAGTATTCCATTTGTCATGCATTCCTCTATTTAGCTTCGGGGGTGTAGCCCCAAACCGATGACTGAAGTCAGGGGAGTATTTCCTTTTATTATTAAAAATGGCCCCACTTCCAGTCACAGTCTCCTCTTTATTAGGTTTTGAAAACGCCGTGAGATATGATAGTAGTTCATTAACAGTTTGGCAATTACGGTTCATGGCCGCTGTCTTAACATCCATCTCAACCACGTCATCAACAATCAGTTCTACTAAATCAGACTCTTTCCAGTTTACCCGTAAGTTCTTCAACTTTGCCAACTTTTCATGAACATATCTCTCATATGAATTTGTTTGAGAGCTATTATAATTAGCTGCTTCTTTGAGCAGACGTCCAAGATTCTTTTTGGTAGGAAATGCCTCTAGGAAGTCCCTCTTAAAAGTGGCCCAATCCCTTATGTCGGGATCCCAACGATCAAACCAAAATTTGGCGTTGTCCCGTAGAAATATAGAAACCCTAGCTACAGTTTCGATTTCATTCCACAAGAACTGATTTTTTATCACTTCCACATGTGAAACCCATTTATTAGCATCGTTTACTTCGGGCCGAAAAGTTGGTACACTGATGGATTCGGCACTATTAGTGCGTTGAAGTTGAACCATTTGCCGTGCAAATTCAACAAACATATCACGAACCTCAGTCGAGGTTGAACTTGAGGAATTACGAGGGCCAGAACTAGTGGATTCTTCCCCCGCGTCTGCCTGAACGTCACTACCACTATCGTTCATTTTGTCAATCGTGGTTAGAGTGTTTCAGAATTAAATTAAGTAAAGGTAGTGACAACTAAAAAAAAGAAAAATGTTCTCTGTACTTACAGCAGTTAAATCTGGGGTCCATACATACAAACAAAAAACGACTACCAGTCACTAAGATGTTTTTAACTGATAAACGAAATAAAACACGTAATTAGCTAAATTTAGCAAGAATACGGAAAAAAAAAAATCACAACACTGAAATAGTCACAAGGATATTAGTCTGAGGTTCACTCTGTGGTCCATAATATAACCGTGTGTCCGCGTCACACAATTCACTAAAACAAAAAAAAAGTTTGTAACTGATAAACGAAACAATCACTTCACTGTAACAGTAACAAGGGTCCAAAAACAGTAGGGCGAAGTGTTGATCCCACTTCTGATGTTAGAAAATATGAGTTTGAAGTAGGTTAAAAGTGCGTCCAAGTAAGAGGTTATCTGGGTACGCTCACAGCCTGTCCGGTCGGTCCGCCATTATCGTTCTCCCCACCGTACCGGCTCGGCCCTGAGGTGCCCTTTTTCCCCCCAGAGCTCAGGCCTGCGCAGAGCGAAACCAGTGGCGACTCCACATCGGAGCGGCCAAGGTCTAAACTTACTTTGACAAATAACACTGCACCACTTGACAGGTGGCGCACCCACATAGCAGTGGCAAAAGTACTAACTTACTTTGATAGTAAACACACATTTCTATCAAACATATTTATTGATAAACATATTAATTACAATCTAACACTATAGTAGAAAAAGAAATTATGGTGATTTGAGAAGGCTCACGTAAAAAAGGTTTCGTTGGTCAGCGGTCAATAGGCAGAGGAACTTCCGATAAAAAAAAAGAATGGACAAGAAAACTTGAAAAAATAGACTGCCAATTGGTGTGGCACATAGCTTCCTCGCATCCTATCACGCACTTTATTGATTTTATACTTTTACAAGCAATTATTGTCTAATTTGTTAAATTGTTTCCCCCATTTTTTTAATCTGTAAAAATTGTTTTGAGTTTTTAAATGAATTAAAATATTAATTTAGCAAAAGTTAAAGAACGCAGAAGGCACATATTAATCTAGGATTATCTCCGGGTTACTTTCGATAAACTATAAACGTTTCATACAAATCAGATAAGTACTTTTAAAGCTATAGATGTAAGTAAATGTATATTTTTGTGCGCATGTGGAAGTGAGACAAATAAGCGCTAAAGGTTGAAACTTATATGGGACCAACAATGAGCTATTTATGACCTACCATACAAATTTCTTTAAAATCAAAGTATAATTTTTAAGATATGTTGGTTCGCAAAAATTGAACGATAGGCTGACAGACTGACAGACAGACATGGAACCAATAATGTTCCTTGATGTCTGAAACGGATTTAAGTTTTAGAATTTTTTTAAATCGGAGACATAATATATTTTCGCTGTGCAGAACGATCACGTAGCTTCCGTTACCTTCGGTAAGTTCGGAAGCAAAAACTAAGGATTTCTTTTTTTTTTGGTTTTACCACCGGAACTCTACAAAGTTTCATATTTTTATCTGTTTTGATTCATCAGTTATAGGGGTTTTATGGAGCAAGTGAAATGTATACAACAGTTTTTAAATTATCTTACTTAATAAAAATTATATGAACTGAATATAATATATGGAGCAAAGCTATATTGTAACTATATTTTAACTTCCTTTTTGCTTCCGAGCTTACCGAAGGTAACGGAAGCATTGTGTTCACTTTTGAGAACGAAAAACTTTTATGCCTCCGATTTTAAAAATTCCAAGACAGAAATCCGTTTCAGAAACCAGGGAACATTTTTGGTCTCGTGTCTGTCTGTCTGTCTGTCTGTCGGTCTGTGTGTCCGCGAATTATGAAACGTGCGACGATAACTTGAGTAAATGTCAACCGATTTTGATGAAATTTGGTAGACATGTTCATTTTACCAATCCCCAGGACGAGTTCGTTGGACAACATTATCCATCCAAGCGTTCACGAGCAACGCTCGCGTAAACGTGAACTTCAAATTTAAAATTGGAATTTTAGGTTGGGAAACAAA
This sequence comes from Gerris lacustris, assembly GCA_951217055.1. Taxonomy (NCBI): domain Eukaryota; kingdom Metazoa; phylum Arthropoda; class Insecta; order Hemiptera; family Gerridae; genus Gerris; species Gerris lacustris. Next base: position 147,853,504 of record OX578276.1, on the reverse strand, counting down.
TCTAACTTCATCTATTCAATGAGACAAACATTTTTTTCAAATACAATTTTTCAGTAAAACCAACAGCGACACCGCTATGAAGTGTTAAAGATCGCTAAAACTATTAATAGTTTTTACACAATAAACATTATAACAATAAAGTACATGATAGGATGCGAGGAAGCTATGTGCCACACTAATTGGCAGTCTATTTTTCTTTATTCTGCTGCATAAACTAACAACGGTGAAATTTTAAACAAGTATGTGAGTATTTTTATGTGGAGAAAGGTCATGTGTTAGTGTGAGTAATTAGTTTATAATTTAGTTTTAGTTCAAACTATAAATAATACTGAATAAACTGTTGGGCGGAAACTAACTAATAAATTATAACTCTGGTAATAAATGAAAGTAAATATTTCCAAGTTTAATACTTGGCTTTTAGCAGGTTATTATAGAGACGAAGTAACATGTTTCAGAGAAGGGCCGGGTCCGGGTAATCCAATAATGGTTGCATGACCTTTAGCCCTTACAGTGTGAATGATTTTCACATGTGGGTACAGGCTTGTGTGGGTATAGAGTTGTGTGGGCACATTTATACAACTCATGCGCACCGCACGACTCCGCCCGCACGATCCAACTCACTAATAGAGTAACATTAAAATAATATATGTTTAGTTGTACTGTACATAATATCTGAACGGATCCCCGTAAAGGAAATGATGAAAGGGCTCTCTTCTTGAAGTAAAGTTATACTATTATTGCAATCATTGTTCCCTCTGTAATAACAGAAAAATTAATTAGAACGATATTGTAATCAATTATTTAAAAAATAAATGGTAAAACTGCAGTTATCAAGCCACCTTGGAAAAGTTAGAAAATTGGGGGAGCCTCACTCGAATTTACTGTATAGACAAAGGGATAATAATTATCCCTTGATTTCCAAATAGAGATGATATTATCATCTCTAAAATGTATTAATTATATAGATATAAATTTCAAATGTATACAGGGTGATTGGCGATATTATGTACAAAAATAAATAGGGCAATTCTAAACCTCATTGGCTACAAAAAACGTCATATAAACCATGGGTCTATTCTCAACCGTTTTCCCATGCGGTAAAATTTTATGATTTTTTTAAAGAACGCATACCTTTGCTCATAAAAACACTTATTGCATCAAAAGTATAAAAGCTAAAATATTTTTTTGATATCGTTATAAAGCTGAGAACATTTCCTATAAGAAAAGTGTAATTTCAAGGTACATTTTTTTTAGGTACATGACAAATTTATTTAAATTTTATTTTTAAGAAAAAAATATTTTTTTGTGATTCCATAACTTGGTAAAGAACCAAGATTAAACTTGCGGACTTCAGGAAAAACTTCCTTATTTACTAACGTTTCTATCAATATTAATATTATTAGTCATTCAAAAGGCGAAATTTTTAGTAAACTTCGCTGAAAGTAAAAATGAAATATATTTATTGTTGTTATTGTTGACTTACAGGTGAGTAAATAATTAAAATCGTATTAAAAATTCCAGTCATGCACCATGACTTAATGAGCAAATTTTCAAAGAGATCTGTGTATTATTGGCTTTTGATAATATAGGAAAATTTTTGTTTAGAATTTGGATGGGTGAAAAAGAAATTTGGTACACGGGGGTACGGGGTACAAAAGTCAAAATAGTATTTACCCTTCAACATGCATGTCGTTAGAAAGCTCTTTAAGAGTACAGTAATTGTTGTTATGTACATGTTTGTCATATTATCATGTAAGAGGGGGTAAAATGGAAAAAACACGTTTTTATGCTATTTTTGACCAACAGCGACACTGCCATTAAGTGATAAAGTGCCATTATGTGTTAAAACTATTAAAGTGGACCTAAACGTTTAAAATGGAGGAAACAACGTTTTTACTACGTTTTACTAAAGTAACAATTTTTTAATAAAACTTAAAATATACATCTACGTCTAAAGTACAATTTAAAAAGGCACGTAAAATTTTAATTTGATACAAGTATAGTAGTTATTGAGAGGTGAAGTGATACATTTTATAATAGTTGAAATGAAGATGGGATGAACAAGTAAGTTAAGGAATATGTCGAAAGGCACTCTTTTTCCTCACTACACGGCTCTCTATTTCAATCATCCTCTTTAACCAGCAACTAATCATGACTAACTATGTCTTAATATCTAATATTTATTGCATTACGCTCACTTCAAAGATAGAGCCACGCGATGCCTGGTGCAATGCAATTTTGCTGTAGTTATTGTAAGGCAATTATATAAAAGTTAAAATTTGTTCAAGTCGATAGTTGGATCAAGTTGGGAGAATAACAAGGGGAGCTGTAGCTTCCCCTGGTATCTAATTACACCTCCATATCAAACTTATATCCCACTTGCGTTATATAATTCTTAACCTTCTCTCACTTGCCTTAAATAAATCTTTTACGAAGTAATCTTACAATAATTAGTTACATCCTCGATAACATCTCTCGTAATTATAATCCTAACAAACTTACACGCACACAACATATTTCATACCAATATTATACTACACTATATATATATATTTATGTAGTATATACCAAAAAGTTAAAGTTAAGTTAAGTTAAAGCCAAAGTTTGTTTTATTTATTCAAGTATATATAATATATTTTATATTTATTTTAATATGTGTGTTAAAGCCAATCTTTTGTTTCTTTTTTATATATTTTTATTTCTTTTGGGGCACAGCTAAGGATGCCCTCCTTTGCTGTGAGCTAATCTTTGTTTAGAACGTCATATTTCTAACAAATCTTTGTTTAGATTACAATATATTCATTTTGTGTTGACCAACCTGGCCAGAGGAGCTCACATCTATTTTTCCAGTCACATGTATAATAGAAGTGAGTTTGTTAAAGTGATTCAAACGTCCAGATAAACTATTTTCTTAATCTCAGTTAAAACCTGTCGAATATCTGCCCGGACACTTGTATAACGATCCAGTTTGCAGAGCCACTAGTTCCAGTTCTTCCTTGCATGTCCGCCCGGACACTTGTATAACGATCCAGTTTGCAGAGCCACTAGTTCCAGTTCTTCCTTGTATGTCCGCCCGGACACTTGTATAACGATCCAGTTTGCAGAGCCACTAGTTCCAGTTCTTCCTTGTATGTCCGCCCGGACACTTGTATAACGATCCAGTTTGCAGAGCCACTAGTTCCAGTTCTTCCTTGTATGTCCGCCCGGTCACTTGTATAACGATCCAGTTTGCAGAGCCACTAGTTCCAGTTCTTCCTTGTATGTCCGCCCGGACACTTGTATAACGATCCAGTTTGCAGAGCCACTAGTTCCAGTTCTTCCTTGAATGTCCGTCCAGACATTTGTATAACGATCCAGTTTGCAGAGTCATTAATTCCAGTTCTTCCTGGTATGTCCGCCTGGACACTTGTATAACCATCCAGTTTGCAGAGTATTCGTCTCCAGATTCAGTCTTTATCTATATGCCCGATCCAGTTTACTGACTAATGCAGACTCGAACACTTAACCGCACCACCCACCATTACAGCGGGCCAATAGCGGTCTTTACACTTGGGCGCTTTCCTGCAGGATAGAGCAAAAAACGGGAAAGAGTGCCAGTGTAAAGGCTGCACTGGAGTGAGGGATTACGCGTCCACAGAGACGCACGCATTACCGCGCTTAAAGAACCATTCACAAACCATTCACAGTCAAACCAGTCGGCGAGCCAGTGCGTAGACTTCTCCCCTCCTGGAGCCCGACAGGCTCGCCGTTGGCCATACACATTCGAACTGGTAGTATCATTTTAGCTGTGATTATAACTTTATGTTATTATATCATGGTCTCAAGTAAAACCAAAATTGCTGAGAAGTGAAAAATAAGAAACGCATACGGACGAAGGAATGGTTGAGAAATAATTCTTAATTTTCTCATGTGAATCTATTACAAACTGTAAAAGTTCAAGAATACGGAGATTATAGAATTTGTTTAAGCATGGACAAAAACAGTTTTTATCTCCAGTAGGGAAAAAAGTCATGATTTTGAACTAGTTTAGAGGGACTAAAACAGGTCTTTTCATCCCTGAACTCAAAAAGTAGGGAGAAAAAGTAAAAGTAGGGCGAAAAAGTAAAGTAGGGCAAAAAAGTAAAGATTGAAACTTAATTATTTTATAAATAGTAGAAAATGTATGGCTAATGTAATGAAGTTGTTGAAATCAGGTTGGCGGCACTGCGCTTTTTTGACCATGTTTATCTTTGATTACAACATTATAACCTGCATCTAAATAACCTTCTATTTGAGTTTAATTCCAATTCTTATTTGTTTTTAATATTAAATCTCTTATATATGCTATTAAAAGTGCTAATAATTATTGTTATTTATTAAAATAATAAATAAAAACTGTGCAATGGACGAAAATGTGTATTTCCTTCCTACTGGAGATATAATATTGTATGTACCTCGTGAGTAAAGTGCCATTATTCCCCTCGCGATAATTTCTCCCGAGGCGCAGCCGAGGGCTAATTAGAGTCTAATTCCCTCGGCTTCGCCTCGGGATTTAGGGACCATGGTTCCTTCGGCTTCGCCTCAAGAACCTACTTTTTTCGCTCAGGGAATAATGGCTTACTTTACTCCCTAGGTGCATAAATAACTATTACGAACTTTTGTAGTTAATAAATACGTCCTAAAATTGAGAAGAAAGAAATACACATGCGAGAAAATGTCACAGACGAGTATAGTTTGAATTTGATAGTATGTTTTTACGTTTTCAATATTAGTAACACACAATTTAATTTGCCTGAGAAAAGGGTGCTCTCTTAGCGAATTACTTTTTTTTCATTACATAGCTTTTGTCCGCACTCGGATTTACTTGGTGACATTTTTCTACAAGTTCTACAAATGCACTGTTTCTTAAATGTCTCTTTGAATATTATGCTTTAGATTTAACCTTCCCTAAACAAGGTCTTTCCCGGTAGAGATTAATAAATTACCCCAAACATTTTTATTTTCAGCAAACTTGAGGAAATTACATTAAAAATTAACAGAACAAAAAAAATTAACTGAACAATTAACATAAAACAATGCAATTAACAGAAATCAGATACAATTAACATTAACAAAAAGTAACGAGCTATGAATGGGGGCCTTATGTATCCTTAGTCTAAAGGCGACAGCGAGCTTTCCCACAGGCCTGCCGTGTTCTTTAAATTGACCTCCCCACCAATTTTGTGTGTCAAATTGTGCCCCCTTCGACGGAAGCTTTGCGATCGTCCTGAAGAACTTAAATAAATAGTCTGTGACTAGTTGCCAACTAGGCAACAACCCTTGACTCTTATATTAAAAATTTTAATAAATTAACGAAAAATAGTTTGTATTAAACTTTTTGATTTTTAACACAAGACCTCGAATAAAGGTTGGAAGATGTCCCAAGTTAGGGACGAAATATCACCTTAAAAAATTTAATGAAGTAGTTTTTACTTTTTTAATACCCCTGAGGACCTAAATATTTATAATATTAAATAATTTATGTTTCCGTTTTAAATATTCCAAGACAGAAATCCGTTTCAGATATCAGGACAATTTCTTGGTACCGTGTCTGTCTGTCAGTCTATCGTCGGTCTGTCTGTCTGTGACTCAATTTTTGTGAACAAACAACTAAATATCGGCTTGTCCAACTTTAATAAAATTCGGATGATAGGTCATAATTAGCCTATTGTTGGTTCCATATAACATAAATTAAATATAAGTTCAGCCATCTGCACCCATATGTTTCTCTTCCGTTTGCGCTCAAACATACATTCATTTATACATATATCTTCAAAAGTACTCATCTGATTTTTATAATAATTGGATGTTTTGTCGAGAGTAGACCGCAGATAGCCCCCAGAATAATTTCAACCGTCTGTGCTTTTTACGTTTTGCTAAATTGATACTTTAATTCATGTAAAAAATCAAAACAATTTTGCCAGGCTTGATAAATAAATTCGACAATAATAGGTTGTGAAAGCATAACATTACTTGAGTTTGTTACAAGAACGTGAGGAAGCTATGTGCCACACTAATCAGCTGATCATTTTCCCACCTTTTATTTTAAATTTGACAACATTTTTTTGATTATTGACATAAATAAAAGTATGGATTAATCAAAAGTTATAGAGCTTAGACGCAGTTTAAATTAATATGGGACCAGTTGTAGGATACGTTCGATATAGCATCAAAATTCAATGAAATTAGATGACTACTTTTAAATATATAGGTGTCAATTAAAGTATACTTGTGCCCATGTAAAAGAGAAACCGATGGACGCAGAAGGTTGAAACTTATATGGATCAAACAATGTTATTAATATATGTTGTTTCGCCAAAATTAAGCGACAGACAGACAGACCGATTGAAAGAGGCGGTAACGGAACCAAAAACGTTCTTTCATGTCTAAAACAGATTTCTGTTTTGGAATTCTTGAAATCGGAGACATAAAGAAGAAGATAATGGTACTGTACACATGGCAATAATCTGTGTTGTTTTGACAGGAACACGTGTTGAAAGTTTTCTAATTTAGAATGCTAAAGTAAAATTGGAGTGGTAGGGAAGAGTGGGATTCGTGCGGAGTCAGACAGGAATAATAATATGTCTAAAGGCATTCTGGCAACACAAGTAATTAAATATCGTCCTCGTGTAAGGCTCGAGCATGATCAAAGCGTACCAGAATCATATTCGAATCAATAGTAGGTTTTGAGAAACCTGGATTATCCTTCTGCTAAAGTAGACAAGAGAATCTAATAATCCAGCTTTTCATGATATTATCATAAATAGCAAGTGCGGATCTCAAATTCTTTGACCAAGTTATGAACTATATAACTACACTTCAATTAGGTCTCATTTTCAGTGAGTAATATTATTTACTCATATAGATAGCTTCACAGGAGATATATTTTTGATCATATGATCTGAGCACACGGCAGTGCACAAGGTTAGCATGCTCCAGTAAGCATGCAGTGTATCTTTATTGGAATTCACCTGGTTTTTCTCACCCTCATATCTCTGCTTCCTCTAACGGTGAAATTTGAAACATACATTTTAAGCTTAAGTAGCTTAGGACACTGTAAAAAATTGAACTCTCAGGACCTAGCCTCTTTATGACCTAAAGCCTTTCGTTATGACCCATTCACTCATCATCAAAATTATAAGTGACTTCAGCTAGAAACATTGGCACACTTGTAGCTATAGCCAAGTAACTGACAGAAAAAAATTAGAAAATAACATTTTCGATCCCTCCCCCCTAAAAAAATGACGGACGAAACGTTAAAGATATTTTACACGAACAGCTACTGGTTTTTAAAGATCTAAAAACCAGGTATCGCGTGGCTCTATCATTGAAGCGAGCGTATTGCAATACAATACTGAATATTGAAATTTGTTAATCATGATGAATGTCATAGTTGAAGATAAGTGGAAGAGGGTAGTGTGGGGGTACTCGGTACAAAGCCACTTCCTAAACAAACCTACACACAATACAACTATTAGAATATTAACCAACCGTAATAGCTTTTAAACTAATGTTATAAATGTATCACTTCATTACTCAAACACTACTGCTTGTATCAAGTTGAAATTTTACATGCTTGTTTCAATTGTACTTAAGACGATGTACATGAAGTTTTATTAAAATCGTTACGTTAGAACGTAAGATATCGGTAAAAAGGCTGTTTTCTCTATTTTAAACGTTTAGGTCCGCTTTAATAGTTTTAGCGATCTTTATTAATTCATAGCAGTGTCTTTGTTGGTTTTACTAAAAAATGTTATTTGTAAAAAATGTTTGTCTCATCAAATAGGGGATGATAGAATTTTTCCCGTCGTGAAATTCCAATTTAAAATTTGAAGCTCATGTTTATGCGAGCATTGCGCGCGAACTCTTGGATGGATCACGCTGTCTAACGAACTTAGCCTGAGTATAAGTAAAATGAACATGTTTACCAAATTTCAACTAAATCGGTAAACTTTTACTCAAGTTATCGTCGGACACGTAAACGTTACACACAGACAGACAAGATCCATATTTCGTTGAATGTAAGAAGCTCGCTTGCGCTCGCTTTAATTATTGAAAACTTACCAGTTGTACCTTCGCTGAAGCTAGATTTTATTAATATTTTTTAGTTTTTGGCTTTGATCTTTCATAGGGTCCGCAATTATTATCCGATTTTTTTTTTTTGATTGGATGGCTCAAATATCACACTAATGCTCTTTTAATCAAGTATTATTTTTTATAAATCCTTCTTATTTGCTGAGAACATGAGAGTAAACTTTTCCCGAGTTCCGTGTCACGTGACCACTTTTTTAGAAGCTTGTTATTGTGATGCATATCATTTGAAAGGTCTCAATTTGTTCTTTAGGGCTGTGTCATTTGTTTAGCTTTTTAAAATTTGGTACATGCAATTTTGTACCGATTTGTTTTGTATACAAATCCTTCCAGTATTGTTTTTACATCTATTACCATTAATATCTGATGTCAGTTTTTCTTTGTGTGAGTAAAACATTTTTTCTAACCTGGACCAAGTTCCAGACCCCCACCAAAAAAAGTCAGCCCATCAAAGTAATATCTACCGTGTAGCCAAGTCTACTCTATCATTAGTCCATAATCTCACTTCACTTCTACAATCATGAGGAAGCCTACTCTTTCTTAAGTCCATAATCTCACTTCACTTCTACAATCATGAGGAAGCCTACTCTTTCTAAAGTCCATAATCTCACTTCACTTCTACAATCATGAGGAAGCCTACTCTTTCTAAAGTCCATAAACTCACTTCACTTCTACAATCATGAGCAAGCCTACTCTTTCTTAAGTCCATAATCTCACTTCACTTCTACAATCATGAGCAAGCCTACTCATTTAGTTGTTTTCCTTAAGGCCGATCGGCCACCAGAAGCTGAGCGGAGCGGAGCTGAGCGGAGTTGACTCAGCTTGTGAAATCGAATCCCATTGTTTTAAATGTAAGGGTGGCCACCGGTTGCGGAGCGTAGCTGAGCTGAGCCTAGCGACGCATCTCGACTCCGCTTAGTCGGTCGGTTTTGAAAGCTGACTCCGCTTCCCCCTCCACCCACAACAATAATATTATTAAAAAATTAAATGAATAAACTTTTTATTAATTGATTAATACACTCTTGTAGATAAATGAACGAGAGATTAGCTGGCTAATATAGTGTAGAAAATCACTATTTTATTTGAGAAACGTTTCGACCAATTATTAATGTCATCTTCAGTCTTGTTTTATTTTAAAATTTAAACAAGCATAATATATAGCTTTAAAATAAAGTAATTATAAAATAAAAATTAGTAATTATATAGGGTTTAATTATTCATTAAACATTTTGACATATACTTCTAATTTTACTGAAATCAAGTTTTAATTAAGACTTGTATTCAGTAAAAAATATACTTACATACGTCATTATTGTTTCATTATATAATACTATCTCCATAAGAGAGGGTCTAAAATTAAAAAGTTTAACAGTGGCACGTTGGTATAACATACCGACATCGAAATAACCAGTAAATGTTAATATGTATAAATATAAATTAAAACATTAAACAAAACTAGTAACAATTTATAACATTCTAAAAAATATATAATAATAACTAAAAATACAATTATCAAAAAGCTGTATACATGTGATCTTCATAACAACTATTCATCGAGGAGATTCATCTTATTATACAGTGGTTCTTAATTAAAACTTGATTTCAGTGGGATTAAGGATATGCCAAAATTTATAATGAATAATTATAATTACCTTGAATTAATTTTATATATATGTTTGTTTGAAGATGCCATTAATAATTGGTCGAAACGTTTCTCAAATGAAATAGTGATTTTCATTATTTTCTCTAATAGCCATCTAATCTCTCTTTCAATAATATAATGTGAAGGAAAATAAATAAAGTATAATAAAAAGTAATCAGTGTTGGCGTATTTAAAAAAAAGGTTTTTAATTCGGATGTTACAGCTCTCCGATAGTTTGTATCACAACCCGTTATATCATCTCTTATCTTATTTAGAAGTTCATTAAACTGAGGGCTATTCATACGGAAATATTCCTTAAACTGTTCGTGGTTTAGATCATGAAAAAGGGTGTGAAATTCCCCGAATTCATCCCTTTTTCTAGATAGAAAATTTCCCAATCTGTCTTATAAGCTGGTAATGCGATACAAGCTGCAAGAGAAAACTCGGTTTCAGAATCCTCGGATTCTGAACTTAAACGCAAATATAATAGTTTTCGTTGGGTTGACATTTTTGGGTGGACTAGCTTAGTTCACGCAAACGAAAACAGAGCGGAGTCAGCTAGACTCCGCTACAGTCAGCTCGACTCCGCTCAGCTTTCGGTTGCCACACCCCTTGGACTCAACTACACTCAGCTACACTCCGCTCAGCTCCGCTCCGCTCCGCTCAGCTTCTGGTGGCCGATTGGCCTAACACATCGCCAGTTTCTGAATGAGGCATAAAACACCAGTATTGTGTGTAGTCATATAGGAGTTACGTGGGTAATGGAAAGGACAGAACTCGGAAGAGAAGAAAAAGTTTCAGGACCCCTCCTAAAAAAGTCTGCATATCATCATTCAGAAAGGTTCCAAAAGTTTAGGTCCTAAACGTCTGCACAGACTATAGATATACTACAGACAGAAATGTTTTAAAAATTACTTTTTTCGAAGGGCCAACAAAATCGAATTTTTCTACCATCTTAATACTTGATCAACATGTGCACTACGAATAAAATGTAAAAGTATATTCTTTCTCTAAGTATATTAACTGCGTACTTGAAAAAGTAAAAAAGGAAATAAGTTTGCCAATCAGTGTGGTACATAAATTTATCGCATCCTTTCGCGTTCATTATAGCAAAGCTCTAACGACCTTTGTTTGTATAATTTATTTAATTATTACTTTTCCTCATAGTCCACAGGCCACCATAAGAAGTGAGTCGCTGATTGATAAAGTTTTCTTACCTTATGGAATCGCTTATTTTATGCCTTGTCCACCGATGAATTGGGTATATGGCAACTGGGCGCTGGGCCATTTCTTTTTTGTTGACATGCCAAACTTGCCCTTCTGCGGGAACATTGAAAAGAGATAGATAAAGTTTTGATTTTCACAGGATCGTTTAATTAAAGTATTTAAAAAACAGTGGTAAAGGTGGCCACCGATAAGAGTGGGCCGTTTTCTTTTCAACGTCCCCGCAAAGCGATATGTTGCGGGCGGTGGACACCCCAAACGGCCCACTCTTATCGGTGGCCACCTTTACCACTGTTTTTAAATACTTTAATTAAACGATCCTGTGAAAATCAAAACTTTATCTATCTCTTTTCAATGTTCCCGCAGAAGGGCAAGTTTGGCATGACAACAAAAAAGAAATGGCCCAGCGCCCAGTTGCCATATACCCAATTCATCGGTGGACAAGGCATAAATAAGCGATTCTATAAGGTAAGAAAACTTTATCAATCAGCGACTCACTTCTTATGGTGGCCTGTGGACTATCACTACTAATAGTAGGAAAAGTATTGTTTGTTTTTTTAAATCTGTCAACATTTTTTGTTTCATAAAATAATAAAAGGGGATATTGTACAACTCATACATATTAAATTCGAGCAGACAGTTGAAATTAAGAGGGACGATCTGTGCTAAGTGTGACCTACCATTAAACTTCCATCAAAATCGGTCATTTAGTTATACGGACGTTAGATATGGTTATTGAGGTGGTTCGCAGAAATGTTAAACGATTGACCAACAGACAAAGACGGTACAAAAATAGTTTCCTAATGTAGGAAAATGATTTCTGTCCAAGAATTTTATGGTGTTTTGACAATGTGCTAATAAAGTTTACTTGTATTAATGTTGGACCATTCTATTTCAACCCCAACAACACAGAGAACAACATTGCCGCCTTTATTTTATTGTTGGGAAAAGTTGGCGGTTTACTAGAATCCAGAGAAAATCCAATAATAAGAGAAAGAAAAGTTACAGCCTAAATGAAATCTTTTCTACCTCTACTTCCTAACACGTACAGTCAATTTCCTACTGTAGTTTTTCTCATCAAATACATGTGTGATGGAGTACATACTAAACTATGTTAGTCGGTTGTCCATTCTAATAATGAAACCAAAATTAACTTTACACAATATTTCTATTTTTACTTTCTCATATTACGTGGTATGTGCAAAGAGAAAGTGTGTTAGAAAATTTGATTTCGATATTTTCATGCTTTGAGACCCCCCCGAGACAATTTTTTTTTTTTGACACGTGAGTGTAATACTTAATTTAATTGACATAAACTTTTGCTTCTGAGCTTATTGAAGGTAACAGAAATATTGTAGCCAAACGTGCCGTTGGCCAGCATGAATCCTTTCTGTATCGGACCTAATCGGAGGACTGTAGCCAGTCGATCACCTTATTATTTCCAATTAACGTTGGATCCTTATCTTCCTTGGCAATCAAAGCAGTCCGGTTGCAATGGTACGATTGAGGAAAGTAACACAAGACTTCTAAGATCATAAAGAGCCTGGCTAAAATCCCATAAACACCTAATCTTCGAGTGAATTCCGGACCACCAGCATTAACGTAATGAATATGCATGATTATTTTTCATACTTTATCGGAAGAGATAGGAGTCATTCATTTCGGAGACTATTCCCTGTAATATTTGGCACGTGCACAACGCACTCAGGAACCTTACTCCAAAGAGGCCCATAGAGCCCTTGTACGGTACGTTCTTTGGAGAACACCGGCATCCTTACCTCTTCCCGACGATGTCTGTCCAAGCTGTCCTCCTCCTCTACTCTGGCTAGTTTGCACGGATTCTCATTCATGATGTTTTGCACACGAGCAAACAGCCAGGTATTCCTTGTATTCTGCATCTTAGGTTTTCCTGTAAGTCTCTCCTAAGTACGTTGAGGGCTCTTTAGAGCCAACTTTATGGTGCTCGATAAGACGGTCAACTAACAATTCGATCTGACAGATTTCAACGATAAATTGCGACGTTATCCACAGCCCACGTATCCGTGAACGGAATAATGGTTTACCATTATTCCGAGCTCATCTTCGGTCTAGACCTAATGTCGGAAACCACATGGCCCAGGTTCGTTAGCCAGTTAGGATGACATGACGCAATATGTTTGATTGATCTATTTTTGTACTAAAGCTTCTACATCCATGAACCTTACAAGGGAATTTCAAAAGGGTGACTTCTTCAGTGACATCTGGGCATTTGACAACATGAACCGTACAACCTTCACCACCTCCAGCTGACAGGAAGAACCTTTCCTGGCACAGCTGGCAGACCCGCTCGCTAAAAGGAACTGGGTCATTCATTAGGGGTGAGCCTTGACATAACCGCGCTGATATTCAACGCACCTGGTGTCCCTAATGCTGTGGTTATATACTGTGTTTTGAGCTTTACATGGCAAACAACATGGCTCTGTATTTAAGTCAAAACAATCTTTGGCGATGTACCCAAAGTTTGAACAGTGGGCTTACGCAATGTCTTTCTCAGGGCCGACCTTGCTGACGAGACCTTCTCTAAGACATTTAACCTCTAAAGACATCTGGTAACCTCAAAAAGCTCCTAACTTCGAGAAATGACTAATCTATTCTAAACTGTCCTTCCTCTATAATTTTTGCCACCAGCTCCTCCGGCATCTCGACAATTCAACTTACTACCCCTGATTCAATTGAAGGTGATGCTAAACTGGGGAACAACCAGGACGCCGTCTTATTACATTGACCATATTTTGGCTATAACAATAGATGGAGAAAAGAAAATTAGATAACAAATTAAATAATTGCTACACTCGCAGGACGATGTAGAATGGGCTATCATAATAAATATGCCTCTACGTTTTCTCAAACCGTTCTCCGTTGTATATCTTGTAATTTTGATTATAAATTGGTTAAAGAAATATCTATCAATTTCTCGATATGAGCTAGATTTAGCCTGTTCATTGTTATGCCGTTTATGGATGAAGCTAAAATTTTGAGCTTGGTGGTGGTTGCAGCCTGCTCATTATTATATCATCTATGACAGTGAGCTAGATGCAGCCTGTTCATTGTTATGTCGTCTATAGATGTAACCATGCTGCTCCCTGTTCATTGTTACGTGTTCTAAGGCTTTGGCTGTCGTGATTGTAGAGGAATATAAATTATTGTGGTGTCAGCTGGTCGGAATTAAGTGGATTGCGTCTCTCTGGAGTGTATATAGTAAATCAAGCCTGCAGGAGGTGCTTGCGACTATGGAAACAAACCCGAGCCATTAAACTAAAGCAAAGTAAACAAATAATTCATTTAAATTAATGCAAAGAACAGGCTAAGAAGCACAACTCCTTAATGGGTCATTAGCTTCCTTAATATTAAGTAGCTTCCTCTTCCTCCGTTAAACTGGACTCGGGGAAGGGAGGGGGGGGGGGGTATTTAATCTACACAGCCCCCTCTAAAACTCTCTTTTATAAATATATACCAAATAATAACTCCCTCTTCATAAAACTACTCATTTTTATCCTTTGATATTTACATAGTTAAATAAAAAAAAATATTAATATATTTTGAAAATGAGAAATGACACTTTTCCTCTGAATTGTTAATGATATTAAATTTTGTGATTTATTTAATATTTAATTTATTTTTTTTTATAATAATAACCTTACCTTTCAGAGTAGTTTCTATTAAATTTTATGAATATATAAATATATTAAATGCTTGTGAAAAGCAGTTTATCTAAAGCAATATCGGAAATGCATGGTTTGTATAAAAAGTAATGAATCATGTTTTTTCCTGACGCGACTTACGTCGCAGCTATGCTATAGGTGGGTTCGATAAAGAAGGAAGTCAGCTTCAAAACGCACCTAGAGTCAGTCGCCTTCTGTCTATAGGTTTGTTCGAAGCTTAAAAATGCAACGTTATATCAGAACAGTGGTACTTCATTAATGTCGGTGAGGGACTCACACAGGGAGAATTGACCATGCTCAGACATTGGCAATGATCTAGCAAGAGTTTGACAAGTGCTCCATAGACGGTTATGAGTGCGGAAGAAAACCCCCACGCTGGACTCGCGCCGTCCACGAGCAGAAACGAGGACAATGTTCAACGTGTGTATGATCTGTTAAACTTAAACTCAGACCGTCGGTTTAGTGTTGGAAGGACCTCAGACCACGTAGGAATAGATAAAATTACTATGCACACCATCACTACTCATGATTTGCACATTAGAAAAATCTGTAGACAATGGTAAGCTACACCTGCTTCGTAGTCAACGACTACGACTATGACTATCTGGTCAGGAATGGCAACTCTTCCCCTCTTCCCCAGTCCTGATGTGGCCCTGGAGAATTTTTTCTGTTCTCACGAGTGGAGAAGCTCGTACATAATGTTCCAGGAACTTAGGCGGTAGCAGGCGGTAGCTTCGTTTACATTTTTGAGTATTTTCTTTCAACAATATGAGCGCATAATGACGGCAGTTTTCAGAGGGGGAGGTGTTGTAACGATTATAAAATTCTTTAATTAAATAAACCTCAATTAAATAATAATAATAATAATAATAATAAGAATAATAATAAGAATAATAATTAAATAATAATAATGATTAAGTGATAATAATAATTAAATAATAATATAATTAATGAGTACTCTAGTAGTACTCAGAGTAGGCACTCCAACTCAACAGAAACACCGCTCAGCCGTAGCGTTCTGCAAGATTACTTGAACTCCACACACCGGCTCGCAGACCAGCTAAGTCTTAGTTTATTTATTAGTTAAGGGATTAGCGATCCGTCTGAGTCCGTTAGAGGATTTTTGGTGCGTCAGCACTTCTCGAGTGTGGAGTCAGATTTAATACTGAGACTCCCAGAATTCGGATGAGGAATCTTCTCTAGTAATCGGCGAATGGGTCAACGATAACCCGAGTCACTTTAATATATATATATATATATATATATATATATATATATATATATATATATATATATATATTCTTATAATTATAATTGGTTTAATTTATTTTAACCAATCTAAGTATGTATATTGTGGGAGCTTTATTAAATCAGTAGATTCATTATTTTATTATATTATGATATCATGATTAGATATGTATTTTAGTAGATTTTATTTTAATTATTATTATTGTATGTTTGGTTATTTCGAAAGTGTAAATTAATAAGAACTGTTAAAATACTGCGATTTATTTTTTGAAGTTCAGAATTATTCTTTTACTTATTGTAGGATACATTTTATATTCATTTGATTTTTTTTTTCCATTGTGATTTATTTTAATATTAATTCTGAGGTTCAGCTTTATTATTTTACTTATCTATAGGATAATTGATTTTTATGTTGTAGGTTGTTTATTATACACTGTAATCAGTTAATTGGTAGTAAATGTTTTCTTGTTCTATGTTTAACATTGCAATTTTATTTGTGCACACTCACTGACCATCTCCACTCCTTTTTCCAACCCACCCCAACTGAACCTAGTCGGCAACCCCTTTTTAGGTTACAGTGTAAATGTTGGCAATACTGGATTAAATACCTAAAAACATATCTATGATTCAATGTTTTTCCATGAAGTGGGAAAAATGACCAACATGTCTTACATCTGTCTTGATTTATACGAAAGGTTACATTAATGACAGGTTATAAACATTGTATAATTTAAATAAATAAATTCTGATTTATCGTTTACAAAGTATTATTTTGTGCAAGCCGTACTAACAAAATAAGAGCTTATCTACCCTATTACTGCTTCCAAGCTTACTGAAGGATTGAGATCTTCTTGAAGTCTTTTTGCCTTTTTCACGAAGTCTGTACCTTCTCAAATATGATGTTACTTCCTACATCAAACATTGATTTTTCTTCTTATAATTATTTACAACTTATCTTCAAAAGTAATCATCTGATTATTATGATTAATGTCAACCGTCTCTGCTCTTTAATTTTTGCTTAATTGATACTTTAATTCATGTATAAAATCAAATACATTTTGATATTAAATAAACGGGGAAAGCAATTAAATAAATTAGTCAATAATGGCTTAAAATAATAAAAGTATAAAATCAATAAAGTACGTGATAGCATGCGAGGAAGCTATGTGCCACATTAATTGTCGGTCTATTTTTTTTACATTATGGCTCTGGTATCTTTTGCCTGTAAAGCCCTTAACTTCTCAAATATTCTTTTTTGAAATTATATACACTAATGCTAGAGAATTTAGCTTCCTTCGAGCCCCAATTTTTAATTAAATAAGAATCATAAAGGGTGAAAGAAACGAGATACACTAATTTAAAATTGATTGCCAAAGGACGCTAATATCTCTAGTATAAGTCTAACTGCACAATCTACGTGCTATTCCGGCTACACATTTTTGTTTTTCTTTAATTCGAGTCCTGTAAATTAGCCACTAGAATTTTGAAAATAATTTCGCTATATTAACAGGGATTATTTTTGCTCTCCAATGCTTAGGAACAGAGATATTAGGCAAATGCCAAAAATTTTGACGTTTTTCAATATAATTCTACTTACACAGGGCTTTTGCTTCCGAAAACTTGGTTTTTTACTAGTGGCCTGACAAGATATTCAAAAATTATTAAGCTATTATTTTTTTTTTGCAATAGACTTTGTATCATTTGTCAGGAATATAGTTTGAACCATGATATTATTTTTTAAAGTATTTAAGGATATCAACAAGGACTTGAGACTGAAGTTCGCTATTCTCAAATTAAATCTTATTGACGCAGTCGACAACCACGTAGATGTATTATTGTTCACTCATTCATTATTTATTGTTTATAGGTGTACATATTGATGAATTAATGTCATTATTATTAATTAATGTAACATTTAAATTTCCAGAACTCAATTTCAAATTAATTATGCTCTCTTTATTAACTCTTGAATGGTTTTAAACTTATAACTTATAATACATCAAAAGGTTCTATTCTAAATATATCTTTGAAAGGCAAACCAGTTTAAAATTCAAACAACGCTAACAAGGAATAATTGATGCGATATAATTGAAACTTTTAGATTAAAACTATTGAATCGAAAAGCGTTAATTTGTTTCCATCAATGTTACGCTGGTTTGCTCTCCCAATTTTATATGGCATCCAGCTTTTATTGTGTATCCAGGCTATAGTATAGCGTGTCCCAGTTATTCAGGCTCTCATACAGGGTATACCAGCTATTCGGCGTGCCAAAGCTTTAAAGGGTGCCAGCATTACAGGGTGTCCCAGAATTACAGGGTGTCTTATCTATACAGCTACTTCAGCTTTATTCAGGGTGTCTTATCTATACAGCTACCCCAGCTTTATAAATTGTGTCTTATCTATAAAGCTACCCCAGCTCTATACAGGGTCTCCCAGTATTACAGGGTGTCTTATCTATACAGCCACCCTAGCTTTATACAGGGTGTCCCAGAATTACAGGGTGTCTTATCTATACAGCTACCCCAGCTTTATACAGGGTGTCTTATCTATTAGTCAAGCAAAAAAGTGTCTGACTAACATCAAGCTAGAATTTTGTATACAAGTCAATCATTTAGCGCCTTTTAAGAATGCGTGATCTGCTAAGTTCGTCTGCGGGACATAGCATGGCAATTGACGTTTGAAAAAAACAAACCGGTGGAGAGCGGCCATTGACGTTTGCGGCCATGTTAGTTTGTCCATTGACAGGTGACCACGTTGATATTTAGTAATATTTGAATGACTAACTTATCAAGTGTGAAAATAAAATCGACTTGATTTTTGGTCTACTAACCAATTCCGTACTCAGGATCATGAAAATCACATTGTCCACCATAATTGGTGAGACATGGCCGCTCTCCACCGGTTTTTTTTTTGTTTTTTTTCAAACGCCTATTGCCAAGCTATGTCCCGCAGACGAACTTAGCCGACCACATATTCTTAAAAGGCGCTAAATGATTGACTTGTATACAAAATTCTAGCTTGATGTTAGTCAGACACTTTTTTGCACGCTATCTCCTGGACCAGTGGTTCTTAACCTTTTGGTAACTACGGCCCCCTTAAAATTTCCAAACGTAATAAATAGAGTATCTAAATACCTTTCGAGGCCCCCTGGGGGGCCGCGGCCCCCCAATTAAGAACTACTGTCCTGGACTATATACAGCTACCCCAGCTTTATACAGGGTGTCATATCTATACAGCTACTCCAGCTTTATACATGGTGTCTTATCTATACAGCCACCCTAGCTTTATACAGGGTGTCCCAGAATTACAGGGTGTCTTATCTATACAGCTACCCCAGCTTTATACAGGGTGTCTTATCTATACAGCTACCCCAGCTTTATACAGGGTGTCTTATCTATACAGCTACCCCAGCTCTATACAGGGTGTCCCAGAATTACAGGGTGTCTTATCTTAACAGCTACTTCAGCTTTATTCAGGGTGTCTTATCTATACAGCTACCCCAGCTCTATACAGGGTCTCCCAATATTACTTGGTATCTTATCTATACAGCCACCCTAGCTTTATACGGGTGATTCCAATTTAAAGTGCAATTTTCATGTCCTAGATGAATAACTGGAGCGTTTTTCACATAATTGACAGGATTTTTCTTCATGGTAACTCAGTTAAGCTTACAGAACTACAACCAAGAAAAAAAAATGCGCCCCTTAATTTTAATTGCTACAAAAATTTCAAAAGTCGATTTTGTAACAACCGTGGCTGTCCTTAAGTCAGTTGTTCTTATTCACTTCACTCTAGCTCATACATTAATAATTTTATTCAAAAACTTATTGTATAATTTTGAAGTAGGGTCCTACCAGCTTTAAAATATGTGTTAGGTTATTAAAAATAATAAATTATTACTAAACGGAACTACAAGTTAAAGTTTGTCCAGTTTCGTTATTATTTTGCTTTCAACCTTACCGAAGGTAACGAATGCTACGTGGTCGTTCTGGAGAATGAAAATATTTTATGTCTTCGATTTTAAAAAAAATCCAAGACAGAAATCCGTTTTAGAGGTCAGAGAACATTTTGGTTTCGTGTCTGTCTGTCGGTATGTCGCTCAATTTTTGCAAACATATTATAAAAAATGTTACGTCCAATTTTAATGAAATATGTATGGTAGGTCATAATTAGCTTATTGTTGATCCCGTATAAGTTTCAATCTTCTGCGCTCATTTGTTTCTCTTCCACATGCGCACAAACATACATTTACATACACCCATAGCTTCAAAAGTACTTATCTAATTTGTATGAAACGTTTATAGTTTATCGTAAATAACTCGCAGATAGCCCCAGATTAATTTAAACCGTCTTCGCTCTTTTACTATTGCTAAATTCATCCTTTAATTCATGTAAAAAATCAAAATAATTTTGACAGATTAAAAGGAGGAAACAATTAAAGACATTAGACAATAAATAGCTTTTAAAAGCATAAAATCAATAATAGTCCAGTCAAATGGTGCATGAAAAGAGCTCAAAGTGGAAAGTTCTGGTGTAATTGTTGTTAGTGGCTTGCTTTATGTTTTTTGGGGTGCTGAACACGAATCTGAAGTTGTCCAACAAAATTTCCCTCGGCAAATATGAGAAATCATCGAAAAACTACAATAAAAAAAGTTTTTTATTGGCTTTCAGCTTATAACGTGCAAAGCAATCTACTCACGCAAAAAGTGGTCTAGTAGTAAAATAAAAAGGAGAAAATAATCTTCAATTTATGTCTATAACATTTATTTGTACGTCGTATGGTTTTCACGCAAATGGGAGTTGAAATATTGGGAAGAGGTGGCCAGACTGCGCTGGCAGTTAGTTTTTGGGTGTGCTGAACACGAATCTAAAGTTGTCCAACAATAATTTTACACGCAAATATGAGAAATAATCATAAAACCACTTTTTATTTTTATTTTTTTAGTGGATTTCGCCTTATAACTTACAAAGCAAGCTATTTACGCAAAAAGTGGAAGAGTAGTACAATAAAGAGGAGAAAATAACCTACAAATTATTTCTTTACCATTTTTTTGTAAGTCGCTGCTTTTATTGGCATATCCAATAACAATGTTTACCTACATGAAATAAAGAATAAATATTAATGGTGTTACTTGTTGTTTTTCAAAAATTACTGATTTCCCGGTTATTTCAACCCCTCTTTTGCATAGAAACCATTCGACTTACAAAAAAATGGTAAAGAAATAATTTGTAGGTTTTTTCTATTCTTTATTTTACTACTCTTCCACTTTTTGCGTAAATAGCTTGCTTTGTAAGTTATAAGGCGAAATCCACTAAAAATATAAAAGTAAAAAGTGGTTTTATGATGATTTCTCATATTTTCGTGTAACATTTTTGTTGGACAACCTTAGATTCGCGTTCAGCACCCCATAAAACATAAAGTAAGTCACTAACAACAATTACACCAGAACTTTCCACTTCAAACTACTATTTGACTGCGGACTATAAACATTATGGAGAATGACTGTTTAACCAGCAAAATCGGCAGAAATTGGACGGAGGTAAAAAAAATTGAAAATGAAGTTATAACAGCACCGTGAAAACCTGAAACAACTTTGAGCGTTTTTTTTGTGTTTTTAAAAAAATGAAAAATAAAAACAAAAAAAATTAGCTTTCATTTGCACTTCCGTCCAGTTATTAACAAATAGAGAATACGGGACGAAGGACTTCTGTATTTGAGATAGGTTAGTTCGAGTTGTATCAGATAAATTTATAATGATGCGAATTCCGATTTGATATTAATTGAGCCGGACATTTTGATGTTTTCTACAGAATCCTTTTAATTATAATTATTCAGAGAAGTTTGTTATCCAAGTTGTTTTCACTCGAGTGATAAAAGTAGGAACGTAAAACCAATTCCACAGACTCCTAATTAATTTCAACTTTATTTCCACCCTCGAGAGAAAGAAATAAAAAGTTGTTACCTTGGATCTGGTTTTCATTTTAACGTTGTGATGGGCCGGAAATACTCCCACCGGTGTCGTATATCAAGGAGATAGTGACTGCAGCCTGTTGCTGGGACCTGTATGGTCCAGTATGCCTTGAGTTGATATATGGGCGTGTGGCCACAGTCCGGCCCAGCAACCCCATGTTACTACTAAATCTCGACTCCCCTGGACTCTAGGAACCGAATTGTTGGGCATTTTTTTTCCTCTTTCCCTTCAAGATTTATATTTTCTGTTCGGACTCCAAATATAAACCTGATATAATTCAAGTTAAAAAGTTACTTCCCAAGTCCAATTTCTAGTTTAGCTTCATACTCAACCTTATACAACATACATTATTTATTAATATTTAATACTCTGTATTACATATCGATGGTTTAGCGCAAAAATTCTATATTTACAATATGGTTAGTTTTCAAAGAACAAAATATCGACCCTTAAAAAAATATCAATTGGTCATTTAAGATATTTGGAACATTAAATTCGTTTACATTGAGAAAAATGTAAACTTTATGTATTCAAATCATATCTATACATTACAAAAATAGTTTACAAATAAACCGTAGACTGTGTTACCGTCATTATCCCCTTTTTTATTTACTTACTTATTCATTATTAACTTTCAATTTATTTTCATTTTTTTAAATTTATAATCCCTTATAAATTCCCGTGGACTTGTTGGAAGAACTAAGTCAAAAATCGTCAAAAAGTCTAAAATATGTTTACCCTCTTTCCATATCCTATTTGTCTGGTTGAAAAGAGCAAATTATCATCATTGTAATTAAGTGGCTATTTTTGTTAAAAGAACTAATGGAACTTTTTCAAATGAAAATAGAAATTGATTCGTCTTTGAAACAATCTAAATATTGGTTCATCTTCTTGTTACATTCTGTTTTGTAAAACGGTACTCTCCTCCAGGTTCCATCTCCGGAGCACCTTCTTGATGCATTCTGTTGTGTGAAACGGTACTCTCCTGCAGGTTCCATCTCCGGAGCACCTTCTTGATGCATTCTGTTGTGTGAAACGGTACTCTCCTGCAGGTTCCATCTCCGGAGCACCTTCTTGATGCATTCTGTTGTGTGAAACGGTACTCTCCTGCAGGTTCCATCTCCGGAGCACCTTCTTGATGCATTCTGTTGTGTGAAACGGTACTCTCCTGCAGGTTCCATCTCCGGAGCACCTTCTTGATGCATTCTGTTGTGTGAAACGGTACTCTCCTGCAGGTTCCATCTCCGGAGCACCTTCTTGATGCATTCTGTTGTGTGAAACGGTACTCTCCTCCAGGTTCCACCTCCAGAGCACCTTCTTGTTACATTCTGTTTTGTAAAACGGTACTCTCCTCCAGGTTCCATCTCCGGAGCACCTTCTTTATTCATTCTGTTGTGTGAAACGGTACTCTCCTGCAGGTTCCATCTCCGGAGCACCTTCTTGATGCATTCTGTTGTGTGAAACGGTACTCTCCTCCAGGTTCCACCTCCAGAGCACCTTCTTGATGCATTCTGTTGTGTGAAACGGTACTCTCCTGCAGGTTCCATCTCCGGAGCACCTTCTTTATTCATTCTGTTGTGACAAACGATACTATCCTCCAGGTTTCACCTCCTGAGCACCTTCTTGATTCATTATGTTGTGTGAAACGGTACTCTCCTCCAGGTTCCACCTCCAGAGCACCTTCTTGTTGCATTTTTTTGTATGAACCCGTACTCTCCTCCAGGTTCTCTCTCCGGAGCAACTAATTAAAATTATTTTTACAAGCTTGGAAAACCTAGATTTTTTTCCATGTAAACGACTAAATTATATTTAAAAAATAAACTACCAAATATAATTTTTGTAATTAAAATTTACTGTTGGAACTGTTTTTGATATTTTTTAGGGGCAGCGCCTCACAAACAATAACTGCTTCTTAGGCTCTACTACGCGTTAGCACAGCCGACAAACTGATATTTTTTAAAAAAGATTTTGGAAAAACTACTTTTTTTTCAGGTGACCTTGGTGTTAGAATTTCAAAATCTAATTTTCGGCCATTACAATACTTTCTGTCTTTATATGATACCAATATGCTAAAGTAAAAAGGGAAAATCAGGAGGTTTACCGAGGTTTCCCGACAGGATAGATCACAAATGTCGCAGTGACAAGAGATTGTGACGAGGAAATGTGACTATGCTGTGATACGAGGAAAACTGCAGGCCCTCGCTGTTTCCTAAACATTAACTCTCGGCTTTTCCACCCCAATATGGAAAAAAGGCTTGGGTCTAAATATGTATAACGAAACCTTATCACTGATTTGCCTCCAAGCCATTAGAAACTTTCTCTTGCATGTTTTAGATAACGTCATGTTACGCAAACCTTTTATTATAAAACCCTTTCCATCAAACTCCATGTTTCCTTTTTTGCTTCTTGTACATTTCATGTTTAAAGAAACGATGTATTTGAAATTTCTCATTTCCCTGTTTGAAAGCATCAGAGTATGTAACAAAGAACACATATATACATAACCTAAAGGAGTCCCACTGTAAATAGGAAATGGGTCGAATTTCACATGGTTCGTATAGTTAAAATACCTTTAGTTGTATCAGGATAACTGGAATGAAGTTTTAATTAACTCGTATCAACACCATCTCTTGTTTAATTCTATTTCTAGTCCCCCGTTGAATTTATTACAAATGTAAAAAAACCTAAAATTCATAAGATTCGTTTTATTGTAAACTCTTTGTTCGTTATGACAAATGGATTTTTACTTTTCCTCACTACTAATAGTAGGAAAAGTATTGTTGATGTTTTTTTTATTATTTTTAATCTTTTTACTTTTCCTCACTACCTATAGTAGGAAAAGTATTGATTTCACCAAAAAAATTTTTTTCGAGATTTCAACGGAATTATCCGTTTTGGGTGTTTTTAAGACCTCCTGAGTGGTTTTCAGCATGACGTCTGTATGTATGTATGTGTGTTATTATAGTTGCGCCCTAGGTATTTAACCTAGAGAGTTGAAACTTGGCAGAAAAATCAGCCCTTACCTGTAGTGGTGCCGCCCGGAAAATCAACTTTATCCCCCATCTTGAACCCAGTTTGCTGAGTCAGCAAAAATTTAGAAAAAACGTAATACATCCGATGGTACGTAATGGTCCTGATCGAGTTGAAATTTGGCACGAATGTACTTCTCTGTATGACAAACAAGCCCACTACATTTCATTTTGATATTGGCCGCCATTTTGAAGTTATCAATATTAGAATTTTTTAACTTTGACGGTTAATAATACCGAAAGTATGAACAGGTTTTTGACACATAGCATATCGTTGGAACCGGAAAAAATTAAGGAACAAAAATAAAAAAAAACTATGAAATTCAATAAATTAGTTTAAAAGTTATAAGCGAATATAATTATTTATTAGTGCTATAATTTCGATGACGTCAAAGTTTGTTTACATCGGTCAAAATACCGCCAAACTTCAAATAATTAAATAAAATATATTAAAAATAATGTTGTTTTTTTTGAAGAATGGTTATAAATCAGTTAGTTCAGAACGGTCACCCATCCAAGTACTGACAACGTCAGTACTTGGACTGTACTTGGTACTGCTTCGCAGCAGGAGAGGCCACTTTAGTGGCCTCCGAAGGGAGAAAAAGTTCCGAGGTACCCCGTACCTGATTTTTTATATTGCTTCCGAGCTTACCGAAGGTAACGGAAGCATTGTGTTTACTTTTGAGAACGAAAAAATTGTATGTCTCTGATTTTAGAAATTCCAAGACAGAAATCCGTTTTAGACATCAAGGAACATTTCTGGTCTCGTGTCTGTCTGCCTGTCTGTCTGTCTGTCGGTCTGTGTGTCCGCCAATCCTGAAACGTGTGACGATAACATGAGTAAATGTCGATCGATTTTGATGAAATTTGGTAGACATGTTCATTTTACCAATGCCCAGGACGAGTTTGTTGGACAACGTTATCCGTCCAAGCGTTCAAATTTAAAATTGGAATTTTAGGTCAGGAAAAAAATCAAACTTCATCTATTCATTGAGACAAACATTTTTTATAAATACAATTTTCGAGTAAAACGAACAGCGACAAAGGTATGAAGTGTTAAAGATCGCTAAAACTATTAATACTTGTACACAATAAACAATATAAGAATAATGTTAATGTGTTTCACTGTCTGTTTCCCGTAGTTAATAATAATTATAATTTGATTTAAACTAAAAAATAATGTTAATGTTAATATAACAATTAAGTACATGATAGGATGCAAGGAAGCTATGTGCCACACTAATTGGCAGTCTATTTTTTTTGTTTAATACATTTTGTTTAGCGGAGGACTATTTCCTGCTATATATATATATAACTATAATAGTGTATATAGTGTACTGTTTTTCATTTCTTAGTTGCCTCAACGTTATGTAGTTTTTTGGAACAAAGTTCCTTCTGGAACGATACAGCGCCGGGAGTCCGGGAGTGAATCCGAAAAAAACGACCGGTAATGAAATCGACCGTCATAAAGCCAAATGTCACAAAACCGTAGATATTTGGTACATGTGTTCATGCCCAGGACGAGTTTGTTGGAAAATGTTATCTGCCCAAGCGTTCGCGTACACCGCTCACGTAAACCTAAGCTTTAAATGTAAAATTGGAATTTTAGGACGGGGAAAAACATTATCTATTCGATGAGACAAACAACTTTTATAAATACAATGTTTTATTAAAACCAACAGCGACACCGCTATTAAGTATTAAAGATCGCTAAAACTATTAAAGTTGACCTAAACGTTTAAAACTACTGTTTTTTAGGGTTTCGTTGGTAAAACCAAAAAAAAGAAACCCTTATAGCTGTCTGTCACTCTGTACGGTTCCAATAACTTTTGAACCAAAAGAGATAAAAACGTGAAACTTTCCAATATAAAAGATCGTTTTGACGCGCACACAGGAAAAATATAGCGAACTCAATATTATCAGCTTTTTAAATTCAAAATGGCGGATATTTCACGTCGCAAAAAATTTTTTTTTTAATATTTTGAGTGGGGTATCAAATGAAAGGTATTGAAGAGTAGAATAGAAATATATATACCACTTAGGGATAGTGTCTAATTTTCAGCGCCATTTTGTCAAAAAACATCGACATTTTGCGTGTCCCCCCCCCCCCCCCCTAAAATCGTATTTCCGCTATTACTAAAAATATAGAAAAATATGCAAAATGTGTGGTCTGCTGGGCCATAGAAAAAATAAGATTAGCAATTTGATCTGATTTACTAGAAATCTAAGATGGCGGATAATTCATGTCACTCGAAAAAAAATATTTTTTTAAAATTTTGAGTGGGGTATCAAATGAAAGGTATTGAAGAGTAGAATAGAAATATATATACCACTTAGGGATAGTGTTTAATTTTCGGCGCCATTTTGTCAAAAAAAAAATTTCTCCCCCCCCCCCCTCCCGTCTAATTTTGTGTTCACAATACCAACGAAACCCTTTTTTCGTGAGACTTCACGCCTTACCAATTTATTTTAATTGATTTCTTACGTTCTAAGGTAAATTTTAATAAAACTTCATACACATCGTCTAAAGTACAATAATTTTAACTGGCATGTAAAATTTCAAGTTAATACAGGCAGTTAATGTGCAGTGAAGTGATAAATTTTATAATAGTTGAAAAAGAGTAAGCATGCAAGAAAAAGTCCGGAGCATGTAGTTTGGTGCAATAGTAAGAATGCAGGGTGGCTCTCCCACTACTAGACTCTCTACTACAATCATACTCACTAACTATCAACTCATTACTTCTCTAATTTCTCAATATTTAATACATATTTATTTTATATTATTACTGAGTATACTTATAAATTAAATATATCAAAATATATATATATTTTTTTTTTTTAATTTTGCCCTTACTCCAACTACTAAGTACAAGTTGTTAGCGTAATATATCATATATTTTTCCCCCTTTTCTAACTCCGTCATGTATAAGTACTTAGCACGTATGAGTACTTAGCATCTTAATAGTACGATTTTGTCATTTATATTTAATGAAAAGCGTAATGAACTTCGTTCCCATCTAACTTGTCGCGGGACAGCCGACACCACACGTATTTATTTCTCCAATTTTTCAAATATACAGACTTCACATGAAAAAAATATTTCCTTGCCGGGTGGAAAACAAATCCGACCTCTAGAACTCTCCTATTACCGCTATTTTATCAGAAACTAGATTTCCACATTAAATATACATATTTATTTAAATTTTAATAGAGTCCTCTGACAGCAGAGCCATAGGAGAGGCACTCTTAAATAAATATGTGCATAAAACAAAATGAATGAACAAAAAATTCACATAAAAATATAAATAAATTACTAGAAAAAGGTTAAAATAAAGCTACTTAATAATATGATATATGAAAATCAACAATGAATAACCAATTCAATAAATAATATTGACAGAGAATAAATAAATAGTATAATTTCATAGAAAAGATTAAATTTACAATAATTTCAAGATAAAAATAACTTTTTATATACTGCATTTTAAATTTTCTGTTGAATCATATGCAATGTTGATAATATAATTGTTATTTTTATAAAATGTATAATGTTAGTGAAAAAAAAAAAAGTTCCGAATTTATTTACTTCACATAAATGAACCATCTAGAGAGCTGATCTTAAACCTATGAAAGGACAAATCGATGTATTTGAAATAATATAAATAATATAATCGATATATTTCCTGTTTTGCTGTTGTTCAATGTTTATCTCTTATTTATAAAAATCACAAATTTGAAACCAGTCAAAATAAAGATTGTAAATATGGGACATGGCAAAACAAATAAAATAACTTTTTAATAATTTTTTACGAACAAACTTTCCATACAGCAAAATTTGCTGAAAACCAATTAAATTCTACTGAAAGATGGCTAAAAGTATTACAATAATGCATTGTCATCGTGTTCTGAGCTATGCTAAAAGTTTCAAATGTCTAGCTATTCGGGATGTTAGTTAGAAATTGATTGCCAGATTTGTACCGGACAAACAAACAAGAAAGCAAGCTAATAAGAACGTAGTAATTAAATAAAAATAACAAGTATATAAGATGTAATAAATAAGCATAAATTTGACCATGATAATAAACAAAGTTAGAAAGGTAATTACGTAAAGGGAAATGGAAACTACAGGTACTAAGTACTGCAAAACGGACATAAGTCTAGTTAAGCACAGAATCTTGGGACATTCTGATAGGGAGTTACACAACGGACAATAGGGGACAGCTTTGACAATTCTCTCGTGTAGGAGAGACGTCCAGCCATAATGAATTTAACTTATACTGTTAAATTCGTATTCAAACGGAACAAAATACATTTTTCTAAAAAATTAAAATCATTTAAACCGTTTTTGATATACCATGAATTCCAGAGTTCTTGCGAGACAGTCCCTCTCACCAACATTTCAGGGACCTAAAGCAGAACAAGGGCTCTAACACTTTCCTGCGCATGTCTGTCCTTCTGTCTGTAACGAACTTGATCTCCGAATGTACCCAACACAAAATTTTTAAAAACTTTGCAGTTATGTATTGCGTAATAGGGTACTTACTTGTATTGTTTTTAAGTAAACACAGGAAAATTATAATTAATCCTTAAAAAACTAGGGGCTGAAAGATTTATTAACTTGATTGAATTATTATTGAACATTTTATCAAAATGGATCTTACAAATATTTCCTCCCCGGCGGGGAATCGAATCCACCTTCTCGTTGTACAATGTGAAAATAGCTATATTTCTCAAGAACTAGATTTTGTGCTAAAAGCATATACCTACTTGGCTAATTTATTGGAAGTAAATTAATTTAACTAAAAAAACTCCACGCGTTTGCACAGACAACAAATGTTCATTTTTTTTTTCTTTTTTTTTTTGGAGTGGTGGATCTTAAAATTTGTAAATTCGTCAAAATCGAATATTTTTTTTCTTGCCAATACTTTCTCTTTATATACACAAGGTATAAGTGAAAGTAAAAAATTAATTAGTGAATTGTTTTTGGGTTTTCATTCACCACGAATAAATTGGAGAAATCTCGATGTAACAAATATAATAATAATATAATAATATAATATAATAATACTTTATTCCACCATATACATATTACAAAAAATAAAAAAAAATAGTCCAGGAGATAGCGTGCAGAAAAGTGTCTGACTAACATCAAGTTAGAATTTTGTGTATAAGTAAATCTTTTAGTGCCTTTTAAGAATATGTGGTCGGCTAAGTTCGTCTGTGGAACATAGGTTGGCGATAGGCATTTGAAAAAAAAAACAAAAAAAAAACCTGTGGAGAGCGGCCATGTCCCGCCCTTTATTGTGGACAATGAGATTTTCATGATCCTTAGTACTAACTTAGGTAGTGGACCAAAAATAGTTGGTGATAGTTCGTCACTTACCATGTTAGTTAGACAAATATTACTCCAAATCAAAGAAGTCATTAAGTCATGATTAAGTGACAAACAATCATCTTGATATTTGGTCTACAACCTAAGTTAGTACACAAGATCATGAAAATCACATTTTCCGCTAAAAGGAGCGGGGCATGGCCGCTCTCCACCGGTTTGTTTTTTCAAATGCCTATTGCCAAGCTATGTCCCGCAGACGAACTTAGCCGACCATATATTCTTAAAAGGCACCAAAACATTTATTTATACACAAAATTCTAGCTTGATGTTAGTCAAACACTTTTTTTCACGCTATCTCCTGGACTAAAAATACATATGTTTTATGAAAACAAAATGATTAATTACCATTTTAACTGATATTAAAATAAGCTAAAGGTCAAGTGGTAATTTGTAATTGAATTTTAAAATTGAATTTAAGCTGAAGGTCAAAAGGTTTCAAAAGAAAAAATGAAATATTTCTAAATTCTTCTTCTTTAGAGATAGCAACAGTTTATTTCTCTGGATATTTAAATGTCAAGAGATAAGCTAAACCCGCTAGTAATTTAGATATTTTTTTAAATAGTTACTTCAGATCTCTCTCTATTTTTCTTTCTAGCTACCACAATTTATCTCATTATTTTTTAGCTTTCACACAGAAAAAATTAAAATTTAAATTAGATTATATGAATTTAAATTAAATTATTGTTTCTTTCTATTAAATTTTAAATTTACTTAATTTTTATTTATATTGTCCCTTAGACTTTTTTTCTTTATTCTTTTATAATATTAAACAGAATAGTTTAATGTTAAGTATTAGAACTTTTTTTTTATTAAAAAAAAAAGAAATAAAAGTATTAGAACGTATATTTTAGTTCAAATTACTTTTTTCCTTCCGAGAATACCGAAGGTTACAGAAGCTGTGATCTTTCCGTAGAACCAACATTTTTTAGGTCTCCAATTTTAAAAATTCCAAGACAGAAATCCGTTTCAAAGATTAAGGAACATTTTTGGTTTCGTGTCTGTCTATCGGTTTATCGGTCTGTCGCTCAATTTTTGTGAACCAACATATCTTAAAAACTACATATCTGATTTTATTAAAATATGGAGGCATATTATTCTCTTTTTAAAGTAGCATTTTGCATCAAAATGGGGGGGGGATCTCTGACTCATTTATTGCTATAGTTTAGTCTACCCTTCTCTTACTTACTCACTGTATTTGTGTACATAAGTAAGTATGGGGTTACTTGGGCCGACCCCCACTCCTGGCCCCCTACGTCATACCCCCACTCCTCAACCTGGAGGGAGTGTAGAGGAGGTGGTGGTAGACCTGGAGGGGGGTAGAGATGTGCGGGCGGTCAGGAAAGGGTGGAGGAGTGTGGTGGGCGTGGCCTCGCGGAGTGGAGATATGAATAAGATGGTCAGGAGTGGGGTTCGGCCCAAGTGACCCCATACCTATTTACATAACTTTTAAATAATCCTAAATCTTCCCAAATATCTATATCTCAGCATTTTCTACATGTTCCATGACTCCTGTCATCTGGATATCCGTCCACAAGTTTTTAGGACATCTCTCCAGCTTTAATCTCGGATACATTATCTAAATGTCTAAACAAATTCTTTAATTCCTCATTTGGGGTAAGCCTGCTTTATACTCCAGTGTTCCCTGCTTCGAATATTTTCTTTTGAAACTTTCTCTTCTCCTTTCTTAATCTATCATTGATATTTACCTCTAAAGTCTATGTTACTACTGGTCGTGGTCGTAAAACCCTTTTGTAAAGGGTCACTCAATATTTGAAGATAGGAAGAAGTGAGTAATAGTCTTCATTACCTGCAGCAAATCGTGCAATATTTTCCTCAGTACAGCTATTATCCTTACTGATAAGGGATCCTTTGTTAAAAGCTGTCACCTATGCAATACAATCATTCTTTCTGGTGCCTGGCCTCTTCTGGTATTCAGAAGGTACTTTTTCTTACTTATGTGAACACTTAATTTCTTCTGCTTCTTGTTTCAGTGTCTTGCAGATCTCTTAACAGAATGCTTGGAGCGTGCATTTATATATATTTCATTTATACGATTGCCTTTAAATAATAATTGGGAGATAATATAACGTTATGAATGAATGGCATATAAAATAATGTTAGCTGCATTTAATAGACTATCAAGAAATTTATTGCTTCAAAGCTGACCAAAGTCCAAATCTCTGAGGATAAACATTTTTTGAAGACAGAAATTCGGAAAAAATCCAAGACGGAACTAAAAATGTTCCTTTTAGGTAGCATTTTTAATTCCCTGTCTATTTTGTCTATGTTTTGGTCTGTCGATCAATTTCTGCGAACCTACTTATCTTAAAAACTGCACGTCCAATTTTAATAAAATTTTGATGGTAGGCCATAAGTAGCCCATTGTTGGTTTCATATAAGTTTCATCCTTCTGTGCTTATTTTTTCTCTTCCGCATGGGCACAAACAAACATTTATTTATACCTATATCTTCAAAAGCACTCATCTCATTTTTATGAAATTTGGATAATTTGTCGAAAGTAAACCGCAGATAGCCCCTGATTAAATCCAACCGTATGCGCTCTTTAAATGTTGCTAAATCGATACTTTGATGCATGTAAAAAAATCAAATCAATTTTGACGGATTTATAAATCGGGGGGAAAACTTAATGAATTTGACAATGTTTGGTCGTAAAAGCATAGGTTAGGTCGTGCAAGACAAAAGAGTCCAAAAAAGATATCCCAACACATTTCTGTCTGCAGACTGTTATGCACAATGTAGGTCCCATATAAGTTTCAATCTTCTGCACCTATTTTTTTATCTTCCACTTGAGCTCAAACAAATATTTATTAACACCTAAATCTTCAAAATTACTCCTTTGATTTTTATGAAATTTGGATGGTTTGTTGAAAGTAACCCGCAGATAGCCCTAGATTAATTTCAAATGACAAAAATAGGTTTCAATAGCATAAAATTATTAAAGTACACGGAATAGGACGCTAGAAAGCTATGTCTGTGTATGGGAAGTAAAAGGCACTATCTCCATTTTTTACGAAATTTAGGTTTTAACAGTTTCCTATTCATTTTTCCCCTTTTTTTTAGAGGTACAAGGCACTATGTGCTAAAACTAAAACCCACGGATTTAGCCAGTTGGAAAAGGCACTATAAACCAACATGCTGGGGAGGTAAAGAGCACTATTTGGACATGTAGCTGTTTACCTCCAGAGAATTAAGAATAAGTTAGCACCAGATAGTGCCCTATATCCACTCCACTTAGTAGAGTGAGAGAGCTACTAGTCTTATCAATATGGCCTTGCGCCATACATCATTAAAAAAATCATTAAAAAAGCCTCTCCCGAAAAATTTACAATTTGGCTCATAGTGCCCTTTACCTCCCATATGCAGATGTGTAACAGTAATTAGCAGACTATTTTTTCTTAGTCAACAGAATAATAATGTCTATAAATATTGAAATATATAATGCCACCTTTACTCCCCCCCCCCTTTTTTTTAATTTAAGGGGTTAAAATAAAGAACCAAACAAAAAAAAAAAGAGAAAAACACTAAAATGTTTCATCTACGAGATATTGTCAAAAAAAATAAAAAAATAAAAAATCTGGGCCGTCGTAGAGGAAATATATTTAATACAATATCTTGGTTCGGTGAATCTCGAGCAACGACCCCTCATTAAAAATAAAACTTCTCCTCTCCCGAGAAATCCACAAAGATAAAACTAAGTTGCAAAAAATAAAAAAAGAAATGAATAAAAACTTTTTATTTTGTAGGATTCAAGGATAAAAATCCTTATTTCTTATCTTAAATACATATATTCATGTATTTATATATATATATATATATATATATATATATATATAAATATATATATATATATATATATATATATATATATATATATATATATATATATATATATATATATATATATATATATATATATATATATATAGATATATATATATATTTCTGTGAGTGTAATGCTAATAAGGTTTTTTTTTGTTGAGAAATGTAAAAGGAATAAAATGTTACTTTTGAGTATGGTGAGTGTTGATAGTATAAGATTAAAAATGATAAGAGACTGTGACATTTGGACACGCAGAGAGAACAAATATTGCGTTAAATATTTTTCACTTCTCTGACCTTTTCAAGCCTTTAACAATAATAAAATATTTATAAACACAACACAAATAGTAAACTAAGAAAGAAATATCTCTATCTCTTTCACCTCCTTTTAAAAAACAAATGGTGTCTACTTCTAATGAATAAATTATATTATAAACAAATTCTTCTAAAAGTACTATACAAGGGCGAGAGAATAGAATTTTACGCTGTACATTTTTCACTATACATCTTCCCCTCTTCCTGACTCTCTTTGCATTTTTTAATAAGTTTCTTTTTGTTTAATTTTTTAAAATTGAAAAGAAAAGAAGAGTGTCGGAATCTCATGTTGTTTTTTTCTCCTCGTTCAAAATTAAATAATAAAATAAAAGGAAATAGAAGAGAGAAAGGAAAGATGAAATAAGGATTTTAAGTTTGTTGTTTTAATACGTTTCAGCAAGTATTTTCTTTCTTTTTTTACTGAAATACTGAGGGTTTAATGAATAAAATATGAAGGAGAATTTGTTTTTCTATCAAGCTTTCACACCCTTACTTGTCATATAGTGGCGAAATCTGTGAAACAAAATATAAACCATTTTTGATAGTTTTTATGATGGTTTGTTTCTAATTTGTTCTAAGTTTCAAATATTGTTTTACTCTTCTCTGTATATTAATACAGGGTGGAGCGCGGCCAGACGTATGAATTTGAAAATGTAATAAAACACAGAATGTTACAAAATAATTTTTTCCTGATTTAATAACACGGGAAATTAAAATTTACCTAGATTTAAACAAAGTATCGGATAAGTGGTTCCCCTCACATTCCAAACACTGATTAAGTCTTTTTTCGAAGTTTTTGTGCACTCTTTCGAGCATTTCCACAGGAATTTCGGCAATTTTGGCTCGAATGTTGTTCTTGAGGGCTTCCAGGGTTCTGGGACGATTGCTGTACATAAAGGATTTAAGGTATCCCCACAGAAAAAAATCACAAGGAGCCAAATCAGGCGATCTTGCTGGCCAGTTTAAATCGTCTCTTAAAGAGATGAGACACCCGGGAAATCTGTCTTGCAAAAGGTTTACGCAAACCCTTGCTGTGTGGGCTGTGGCCCCTTCCTGCTGTAACGTGGAACATAAACTTCCCGTCCCCCTCTTTCAAACGACCCTACTCTCAAGCGTCTAGGACCGATAGGAAGGGAGCAATCCCCTCTTCAAATTCATACGTCTGCCGCGCTCCACCCTGTATTTTATAACCAAATATTTTGTTTAGTGTATGTCAAACATATATTATGAATGTGAGTGTTCAAAAATATACGGGCGGATGTTACAATTTTGTACATTCATTTATTGTTTTAGGCCAATAGGTTATGGGCCCAGCAAGCTTCCACTGCGCAAGGGAGAGTGTTAGACTTGTTTCTTTGCACAGGTCCAACGTCACTTGTTACTTTTAGACAAGTTGTTTAGTGTATGTCAAACATATATTCAATTAATTACATTATAAATTAGTGAGTTCAAAAATATATGGGCGGAAATTACAATCTCGTACATTTATGTACTTAAAACCAATACTTGCAAACTCTAGTTTGGAACCAAATCAATACGCCTGATGGCGATGTTTGAAATCCCAGAAAAGTAAGTCATGTTTCACACATATGACCACATCAAATGGATGTGTAAAGTGATTGATACCGCCCCCCCCCTTGGTTAGTAAAATGGACCCTCGTATGTATTTGGGCTATACACCCTTCATCAAAAACAAAAACAGAATGCCAATTAGTGTGGATGTTTGCTTCCTCAAAAAAAAATCGTGGGGAATCATATGTTGGTCAGTCCCATACTATCCACCAATTATGACATACATTTATGAAATTGATGTTTAATTGAGTATTACGTTTGTGCATGCCCAGTGTCTAGTATAAATCCAATAACAATTACGTTCATACTGGACCATTAAGGGCATAACCTGCACAATCCCTAAAAATGTCATCGAAATCGGATGAAAATTGTTGGATATGCGTGTGACAAGGATCTTACGGTTGATCTATTTTTGATACACCCTTGAAATTCTTGTTAATACGTAATAGAGGTCTGAAGAGGCATAAAAAATAGACGTAATTACTTACTCCTTGGCGCTACAGCCCATATAGGGCCCTGGCCTCCATAACAACTCCTCGCCAATCCTCTCTATCTTGCGCACGTCTCCTCCAAGAGCCCACGCCCAGCCTTAGCCTTCTCAGGTCGTCTTGGACATCCTCAAGCCACCTCAATCTTGGTCTCCCTCTTCTTCTTTCGTCGCCTGGTCTTCCGTCCATCATTTTCCTAGGTATCCTGTTTTCTTCCATTCGGGCAACATGTCCAAGCCAGCGGATCCTCGCTGCTTTAATAACATTAACTATGTCCGGTTGCGCGTACAAGTCACTGATCTCATCATTTGTACGGACCCTCTACGTTCCGTCATCTATAAGTACCGCTCCATATATTTTTCTGAGAATCTTAATAGACGTAATTAATTAATTAAAATTAATAAACTATGACAGAAGATGACTTTTATAAGGCTGAAAACATCTCTTATGTAGTACATTACGCGTTTAGTGCGGAAAGTAGCATTTTCCTTATGAGTGTGGAGTTTGAACCCGATCGATAGCGAGAGTAGTAAAACCACACGAGCATAGCAAAAAACAGTTTTCGCACGAGTTGCGTACCGAATGTTATCTACAATTGTTGGATATTAATAATAAATAGAGAAAAACAAATTAATAAACTTGCTGTATGTAAGTTCTTATTTCTCTTTTGATAAATATGACATTAATTCATTATTAGTATTCTGTGCCGAATTAATTATTTCGGGAAGCGTATTCTCCTAATTTTCGTCATAATGTCATAAATAACTCATTGTTGTTCACTAAAAACTCGATATAAACAGTTACTTTAATTAAAAAAACATAAAATTAGTTTTGTTAAATGTTATAAAACTCACTAATCGTGCTTTAAGGTGAAGAATTCTTCTTTTTTACCGCACTAGGGCGGAAAAAAGAGAAATTATGAAACACGCATGCGCAATGAATACAAGTAGTAAATAATCACTTTCTACGCATCTAAACAGAGATACAATGATTATATTTGTATAAATCGTAGATAAAATTAATTTCATCTATTATTACACCTCTCAACCATCTATTATGTATATACAATATTTTTTTTTTAATAATAAGATTATTTATTATATATAAATCATTTTATGTAACTCAATTTTATTCTATTTGAACAAATTAGATAAACTGGTTTTTTTTTTTTTTTTTTTTTTTTTTTTTTTAAATAAAAGTTAGTTTGACCCTGGCTATCAGTGGATGAAGTGATTAGATTGTCTAACCATTTTAAATATTAAATAATTTAATTCCTATGAACCGGAGCCTATATCCGAGGATAATATCATTTCCAAGATATTTTGTGTTGTCTAACCATACTTTGTAAAATTTTGTTTCTTATATCAGAGTTAAATAACCATTCTTAACCGTTAATAAAAATCTTAATATAATAAAAATTATTTTAAAAAACGCATCTGAAAAAAAC
Organism: Gerris lacustris; assembly: GCA_951217055.1. NCBI lineage: Eukaryota > Metazoa > Arthropoda > Insecta > Hemiptera > Gerridae > Gerris > Gerris lacustris. The sequence continues at coordinate 147,815,525 of OX578276.1, read as the reverse complement.
TTGAAATGTGAAGAAAACGAGGAAAAAACGAAAAAAAAAAAAAAAAAAATTCCTCACCTATAGTAGGAAAAGTCGAGTTATCCGTTTTGGGTGTTTTTAAGACCTCCTGAGTGGTTTTCAGCCACGTCTGTATGTGTTTATGCCCAGGATATTTAACCCAGAGAGTTGAAACTTGGCAGAAAAATCAATCCTTACTTTTAGTTGTGCCGCCCGTAAAATTGACATTTTCCGCCATCTTAAACCAAGTTTGCTTTGTCCTGTGGAAAAGTGGTCCGATCGAGTTGAAATTTGGCACGAATTTACCTCACCACGACCTACCAGTAAAACAAAGCAATCCACCAAATTTAATTTTGATATTGACCACCATTTTAAAGTTATTGATTTTTGAATTTTGTAAGACATATAGCATATCGTTGCAAGGGGGGGGGGGGGGGGGGGGGGGTACCAATTACTTCACAAATCCATCTGATGTGGTCATAAGAGTGAAACATGAGTTACCTCTCTGGGATTTCAAACATCGCCATCAGGTGTTATGATTTGGTTTCAAACTAAACTTGGCAAGTATTAGAGGGAAAATATACGGGGTATTTGTTCCTTAACGGGTTATATTTTTTTTTAAACATGATAATAAAAAAATGAGTTACTTCAAAACGGTCACCTATCCAAGTACTGACCACACCCAATGCATCTTCCAGCTGCTTAAGCAGCAGGAGAGGCCACTTTAATGGCCTCAAATTGAGGAAAAGTTCCGAGGTACCCCGTATCCGATTGTTTCATCTATTACTACGTTTTTATTACCTTGCTTGTTTGTTTGTTTGTCCGGTACAAATCTGGCAATCGATTTCTAACTAACTTCCCGAATAGCTAGACATTTGAAACTTTTAGCATAGCTCAGAACACGATGACAATGCATTATTTTAATACTTTTAGCCATCTTTCAGCAGAATTTAATTGGTTTTCAGCAAATTTTGCTATATGGAAAGTTAGTTCAGAAAAAATCCACAAGTTATTTTATTTGTTTTGCCATGTCCCAAATTTACAATCTTCATTTTGACGGGTTTCAAATTTGTGAGTTTTATAAATAAGAGATAAACATTGAATGACAGAAAAACAGGAAATATATCGATTATATTATTTCAAATATATCGATGGCACGGTTTAGATTTGGTGTTGGGGAGTTACGTTGTACAAAGATTTGTCCTTTTATTACAGGTTTAAGATCAGCTCTCTAGATGGTTGTCATTTATGTGAAGTATGAATAAATTCGGAACTATTCCTCTTTTTCACTAACATTATATATTATATATAACAATAACAATTATATTATCAACATTACATACGATTCAACAGAAAATTTAAAAACGTAGTATATAAAAAGTTCTTTTTATCTTGAACTTTATAATATCTAGGTCTAAAATGTAAAATGTGAGATGAAATTTGATTTTTGAGAACAAATGTTCACCGTAAACACAATGCTTCTGATACCTTGGCAGACTCGCAAGTAAAATAACTTTAACCAACTCTAACTACTGGGAACAATCTCTAACAATCTTGAACCACCACAAATCAACATTATCGCAATTCTCACGATTTCGTGCTGCAGTATTTGCTGGTTTAGTCGACCACTGATCAACCTTAAAGAATCCCCATGGAGACCATTATTAACGACTTTATTCCTTCAACGTTCGCTAGAACTTCACTACGCTAGTACAAAGTAGTGTAGTGTATGACAAATCGTTGAAATGTTTAGTTAATAAAGTACTTAGTATTGTTTATTATAGTATACGTCAGTGTCATCGTGTAAGGCAAGTTTTAGACCCTTATCCCTGTTTCTCCTGCAAGCTGAGCAAACTTTTTAATTATTGTGTAATTTTTCTATCTCTAAAGGGTCTGGGGTTGGTTTGTTTGCCTTCAGGCTAATATTTAATGGAACCAGCAGCCACTCTAACTTATTCCATATTCCTCCCAACTCATTATTTAGCCTTGTTTGTCTGCGGCCTTTTTTTAGACCCTTGTCCTCCATTTTTTTCTCGGTAATTTAACAAAAAAAGAAATATATTATAAAGAGGACAAAAAAAAAATAAAAAAATAATAATAATAATAAATATATTTATTCACTTTAAAAAAATAAATAAATAAATAAATAGTAAAATAAATGGATAAGGTAAAAATGTTTAAATAGATTTAAGTAGTCTTCATTTGTTTATAATATTAAATTTGGACCACTTTCGGCGGGAAAAGATGCTAACTTCATTTATCTAGACAAAAATATTTTCATACTTCAGCTAGCACCACTAATGTTGTGTGTGGACTAAGCTCTGTGTTCCACAGAGTGAACACCGTCACTACTTCTCTATGAAAGAGCAGGCGGTGAGGAAGAACTTGCAAGTTATATTTTTATATTATTAAAAAAGTTTTGTTACCAAAATGCGAGTCCTGTGAGTAAAGGAAAGGAACTGTAGACTAAACTATATCTGTAAAAGGAGATATATATATATATATATATATATATATATATATATATATATATATATATATATATATATATATATATATATATATATATATATATCAACTAACAACCAGTTAAATGGAAGAATAGAGTTATTGAGATTCCTAATATAGCGCGTCATAGAAAACGCGCTAACTACTTGTACTTAGCGGAGTTGAAAAAATTAAAACAACAGATTATTATTTTTTTTATTTATTTAATTTATAATGATTTATAAATATACACAATAATGATATTTAATTAGTTATTTATGTAACTAGGCAGCAAAATGGAATTTTACTGACGAGTGATTAGATTAGCCTCCGAGCCGAAGGCGAGGACAGGCTATGATAATTAACTGCCTCGGCTTCGCCTCGGCAGGTAATTCACCTATTTGACTGCCGAGGCAGGCAATGAATAAACGAGGCAGAAATGTTTCCTTTGCTGCCTTGTTGCATACAATATTTTATCTACTTGTGGCAGAAAAATGAAACTGCTAAAATGTTATCTTTATTAATATAACTATGTGTCATATTAATAAAGATAATAACATATGTAATAACTAAAATTAATGTTCAAATAAGAAACTTGGGAATAATAATTGTGAAATGAAAAGCAAACTGAATCTACAACAACAAAATGCAAAACACACGTTTATAACACACATAACTTCTGATTGAATAATGCACGCAATATAAAATATTTATTTATATTTTTACTAACAAATTACTAAAAGTATTAAAGATATCTTTTATCGCTTAAAAGAAAAAAAAAAATAACTAGGATAAATCAAGAAAAGTAGCTAGTCTAATCTAGTATGACTTCAATAATAATAATAATATGGATGTTCAATGTTTACATGACGCTGCGGTATAGCCAGTGACTCCACTATTTTTTTAATTGAAGATCTACTAATCATTGAGCTTATTTAACAGAAAACAAATATAAACCAATTATTTTATTATATAAACGTTTATTTATTAAATATTACTTATTAAACTATAATATATAATTGAAGCGAGCGTAGCGAGCTTCCTACATTCAACGAAATATGCTCCGTGTCTGTCTGTCTGTCTGTCTGTCAGTAACGTTCACGCGTGTGACGATAACTTGAGTAAAAGTTGACCGATTTAGTTGAAATTTGGTATACATGTTCCTTTTACTAATACTCAGGCTAAGTTCGTTGGACAGCGTGATCCGTCCATAAGTTCGCGCGCAACGCTCGCGTAAACGAGAGGTACAAAAATTAAATTGGAATTTCAGGACGGGAAAAGATTCTATCATCATCTATTCGATGAGACGAACATTCTTTTCAAATAACATTTTTTACTAAAAAAACCAACAGCGACACCGCTATGACTTAATAAAGATCGCTAAAACTATTAAAGCGGACCTAAACGTTTATAATAGAGAAAACAACCTTTTTACCGATATCTTACGTTCTAACGAAACGATTTTAATAAAACTTCATATACACCATCTAATGCACAATTGAAACAGGTATGCAAAATTTCAACTTGATACAAGCAAAATTCTTTGCGTAGTGACGAGATACATTTATAATAATTGTTTAAAAGCTACCGCGGGTGGTGAAGATTGAGTCGTATAGATAGTGTATAGGTTTGTTTAGGAAGTAAAGCTTTGTACCGAGTACCCCCACTCTTCTCACACTACCCTCTTCCACTTATCTTCAACTATGACATTCATCATGATTAATAAATTTCAATTTTCAGTATTTCATTGCAATACGCTCGCTTCAATGATAGAGCCACGCGATGCCTAGTGTTATAAGATAGAGATAGTAGTATAAACTGTCATTGCCAACATTATAAAAGTAAAAATTTTACTGCCTGAGCATCAAAATGTTTCCTCATTTTACCGCCTAGGCAGTAAAATCACATTTCTCTGCCCGAAATCTTTATAATAATTTATACAATAATAAATCGTAAAAGCAAAACATCATTACAAAGTACGAGGCAGGACTCCAGGAAGCTACTTTTCTTTTTCATAAATTATACTTGGCTGTTATATTTGTACCTTTCTGTTTCAGATTGTGGATGTATATACGTGTACGTAGAGTTGAACGGTCCCAGATATGTGTCACTGGGAGGTAGCGCGACTCTTAAGTGCGACTACTCCGTGTCGCAGAACATACTTCACAAGGTCGAGTGGTTTAAGGGAACGCACAAGATCTTCCAGTACGTCAACGGAAGAAGACCGCCCTTCAGGAACTTCACTATACCAGGAGCCGAACTTGATGTAAGTACTCCTCTTTATTACATTTTTGTTGTTCGTAATGTAGGGCCATTCTCAACTTAAATTGGGTATTTGCATTCCTTCTCAGAGTAAGGAAGGGGTATAGGGAACAATACTATAGAATCGGGGTCTCAAAAACTGGTTCATTGTTCGACACCCCTATACTAAACCTCCCAAGCGGCAGTTTGGTGAAACAGTATCGATATCTCGATAATAACTCGAAATTTATCTGATGTCAGCTGATAAGGATAAGTATAATGTGATATTTTCTTACGAAATTTAATATTTTAATACAGTTTTCTTTATAAATACATATGTACTTTAGTGTTTTTTGTTAACCGTATTAATTATCTAAAGGCAGTTACGTTGTTAATAACATGTAATAGTTCCTAGAAAACCAAAAGTAATCTTATACAAAACAAAATCGTTTTCTAAAGCAATCACATCAGATTTTTCTCTTAAATATTTTATATTTTGGCATATTTGACATTTCGATAATAAAACAATCAAACAAAGCACATGACGTTAAAGGTTTTTTTGACAAGCGTCCGTGGGCTGGTAAGGATAAGGAATAGACCAATAAGTCAAGGACCAGTGACCACTTGATCGTGCTGTTGTCACTTTAGTTCGGATTGAGCCCGCTTGAGAGGTTTAGTATATGGGTGTCGCATAATGAACCACTTTTCAAATCGCATTGCTCCCTTTACCCCTTCCTTACTCTGATTATTCCTTCACTTTAGTTCTAACCTGGCATGTCTTGTTGACAGCTTTCAAAGTGGATGTGGGAGCTTATTTCTGGTGGTATAGAACAATACTACAATTTTATACGGTATGAACTAGAGAAAGCTAACTGTTTTGATTTGTTCCTGGACGTTGCTGCCCCCAGCCATTTTTTACATTTTTGTTTGAATTTTCAACTATGTTTTTCATTCCATCCGTGATAGCGACTCTATTTATTATTTGGAGGTGATTAATTGGTAATCACTAATGGTTAATCACTAATTTTTAAAAATTTAATTGTGACTGAATTGGTAATTTGGAGGTAAGATTTATTGAATTGTTATCTTAAGGTTAGATGAAGCCCAGTATTTGGTGAAATATTGCTAATAAATTTAGATCCTTTTTACTTTCTCATATAAAGAGAAAGTATTGTAATGGTGCGAAAATTCGATTTTGAGATTTTGATCGATTTACACGTTTTGAGGTCCCCTGAGTCCAAAAAAGTGGTTTTTAAAAAATGTCTGTCTGTCAGTTATGACTGGAGCCTAAACTACTGGGCCAATTTTGACGAAATTTGGCATACATGTTCAGAAAAATCATACCCCGAGGCGAAATCGAGAAACGAATTATAGCTCCAAATTTGGAGGCGCTACCCTCCAAAATCTCTGAAAAAACGTGAAAAAAAATTATTTCTCGAAGAGAGTTCCAACCCTATATTAGCCCATTTAAATACGAATCTAACGATATAAGCCGTTTTCCCGGGAAAAATCTAGTGTCTGAGGAAAAAAGCTTAAAACGCGGACGGAGAGAGCCCGGGTTCGATTTCCCGCCCAGGAGATGTTATTTTTATGACAAATTTTGATGAAATGTTCAATAATAATTAAATTTACATACGAAAACTAATAAATGGAAAACACTGGGCCAAATAATTATGACCTAGTATATGAGAAAGTTTGTCTGAGTTGTCTCGGATCGATTTTTTTTATTATTTTGTTATCCATTAAGACCAATGAAATAAGAAAAATATTATATTAAAAGGATTAACTGAAGATTAAAAATTATTACAATTATTTAATTAGAAATTGATTTAATTATTATAAGGCATTAAGATATTATTGTTAATTAGTTTCGACAAAGATGATTTAATAATGCATTATTATAAGTGTGGGAGCTTGGTTTGAATTACAAGCTGTGAGATATTCCTGGGGATCGACCACCAATAATGCAATATTGACCCAAGATTTGCATACTCACCTATACACTAACAATTCCTGCACACACACATTTACCTATAATTGTATATTGAATGCACTACGTGGATAGAATGTGAACATCTGTTCACAAACATAGATACATATATGAATTATATATGTAATTTATAAATACAAACACACAGACATGTATGTACTCCCACCCATTGGCAATCAAACCTCCTTCTATGTAATAACAATTATTATATCTAGCCTAACTCATACAAAATCAAAAATAAATAAACATACCTGATGACTGAAAAGGAAAATTTCTCTTATGTTTTGGACAGTACTTTGAGAAATTCGTTCTCTAATGAGGGGGTTCAGTAAGAACAAGAAAATAATAAATTTAATCAAATAAACAAACCAAAATTCGATAGAAAAAAATAAGAAACCATTGTATAATATTTTGTACGCTACTAACGGCATAAATATTGAAAATTTACTAAGTAATTAAAATTATAAGAGAAAAAAAAGGAGTCAAATTTTAATAAAATATTGTCAGAAGTTATGAAAATATTACTGTCATGAGTAGACATGTTGGGTCTCACAAGAGTGGTTACGATGTAAGAAATCAGACAGGAAGAATGGACGAGAATTATTTAAAATTTGGCCGGGGATAATAATATAATACAAACATTCCTTAACAGAGTTTTAATGTTTAATATGACAGTGTGGGTCTGACTGACCCGTTCCGTGCACTGCAGAGCTCTTATAGTAACTTTTGGAATCCAGCAATATCGTTACTTTTTACTTCACTGGTGACTGGCAGAAAAAATCGGTCCGAGGCAACTCAGACAAACTTTCTTATATACGTGTTCATAATTACTTAGCCCAGTGTTTTCCATTTATTATTTTTCGTAGGTACATTTAATTATTATTGAACATAAAAATAACTTCTCCAGGGCGGGGAATCGATCCCGATTGGATTCAGGACCTCAAAAAACATAAGAAAGTTTTGAAAAACTTATTTTTTCGAGATCAGGGACCCATGGAACGAGTAAAAATAATGAGTTGAATTAACAAACTTTAAATAAACAATCATATGAAAATTAAATATTATTTATTAATTATTTCATGTGTTTTATTATTTTCATTCGTGTTTTATAATTATTCCAAATATTGTCCAAATTATACAAAAACATCAAATCAAATTACCAACCTCAACATTCACCAAAAACAAAAATATTCACAAAAAAAAAAAAAAATAATAAAATTGAATTCCATTAGAACAAAAACTTCATACAAATTATGTCCTCTCCCACCACTCATGAGCTCCAATTAAATTTGAGATACAAAAAAGAAAAAAAAAATCAGAATGAAATTAAATATTCAGTACGTAATTACGTTAGTAAAATAATTTGTACTTTCATTTAGAGAATTATAATAATTTATGTAAATTATAAATTCCTTTTTACTTTACCTTATTTTATAAAAACCTAACTGAATTAAATTTAAAAAAATTAAAAAAAATTTCTGTAGTATATCTGTAGTTTGACTGTAATATAACCCACAGTAAAACTTGTTAAGGGAACGAGAATTATCTAGATTGATAGCTATATTGAGTGCTTCCATCATTTTTATTCTATTCGTTTTTTGTTCTCTCCCTATGATTTTTGTTTCCTATAATATTTAATTTGTATTTAGTGGCCAAAGTATGACTGGAAAGGACTGTGTTTGAGTTTCCCTTGTTTTAATCATATTTGTGTTACTAAATCCTGTTCTTGATTAATTGACTAGTTTCACCTATGTAAGATTTATTGCATTGTCCACACGGTGTTTTATAAATTATATTATAAATAATGATATATATATATATATATATATATATATATATATATATATATATATATATATATATATATATATATATAAATATATATAAATATATATATATATATATAACTATATAATGTTAGCCTTCTATGTTCCCTGTTTTCATAAATTTCTTTTATAATCTAATTCCTCGAAATTTTACGGGTAGGAATGACGTTCTTTCGGGGAGGTGAGAAATTAATTAAATGTTAAAGAAAATTAGTCAAGTGAGATTAGTCAATTGATATTATCAGGGTGAATCGAATGAAAAATTTTCAGAACGGTCGATTCATTCCTTTGTGATGTATCGACCCTGTGTTATATTTTCTTATCTCGATTAGGAAATATTAAACTAAAAGCTCGCTCGTTCGATTTAACTCGATAAAATACGTATAAAAGGATACTTCAATTGAATTTCATTTAAAATTTTATAAAACAATTTTTCTCTTTCTAAAAATTAGAGAGCATTTCAAATATTTAATTCCACTACCAAGATGAAGCCGTAATGGTAATCCATGTTTCATGATCGGTCGAATTTTGACATTTTGGGACCATTAACTAAATCCTTGGTCCTCATTACAGTTACGTCCGCTACCTAGGTCTGTACTTAGATCGCCGTTTAACATTGGCACATCTCTCTAAACATAAATGTCAAATATGTAATACAAGCTGTACAATTTTAACAGAGTGATAAACATTATCAGATTCCTGATAATGTTTATCAGTTTACCAGGGAGTCCAAGACAGCTCAATTTGTACAAAAGAGAATGTCTATCTATGGTGTCGAAAGCCGAGGAAAAGTCGACAAAGAAAGCGAACACTTGTTTACGGCATCTTTTTAGCATTATATTTATGATGGACGTTAAGTTAAAAATACTGTCACTTGTCGAGTACCCTGATCTGAAGCCGGCTTGACATTCTTTTAATATATGATTCCGTTCCAACCAGTCATTTAAACGCTTTAATACTAATGAAGTAAAAAGTTTAGAAACGGAATTAAGTAACGATATTCCTCTGTAATTCTCTACTAAGCCAGAATCTCCTTTCTTTAAAATGGGACAGATTATAGCCTCTTTAAACAAGTCCGGGATGTAACCTGTATTATATATTCTGTTAAAGAGGTACAGCAGTTCAAATTTGAGAGATGGAGGTGAGTTTTTGTAAAATTCTTCTGTTATCCGGTCAGTCCCCGGGGCTTTATTGTTTTTTGCTCGGCTTATCGCTATATCTAAGTCACATATAGTGAAATCTGCATCTGTAATGATATCCGTGTAATAAGGTTCTGCGTAGCTAATTAACACATTACTATTAACAGGCTGATTCAGAAGCTCCGTAAAAAAAGGGACCCAAACCTCTATTGGTATGTCATTGCTATGACGGTTGTTTTTCATCTTAACTATTCCTACCGTTTCCCAAAACTGCTTAGAGTCCTTAGAATCTTTCAATTTATCCGCCTCTCTTTGATAGTATTCACGTTTCTTTTTTAGGCATAGTAATTTGTATTCGTTTACTGTGTTTTTATAAAGATTATAGATGTAGGTAGAGACCGATTTTCTTCGTACGTCCAAGAGCATCAAGACCGTAGCTCTAAATTTTAAGCATTCTCTATCGTACCAGGGTTTTTTATAAACACGATCGTGAGCCTTCATAGTTGAGATTTGTTTAATGTTTACTGCTTTAATCGATTCAATCAGGTATTGTAAGTAAGGTTGGATATTTTCTTTATCGATATAAGGCGATGTCTCAGTTAAGTATTTTTCTAGATTTTCTTTGTATAATGTTTCATGGTGATCTTTCCACAATAGTTTTGGTAGGAGAGTAGGAGTATTTTCCTACTTATTCTCATTTAAATTTAAATCGATTTCAAGAAGTATCGGTAGATGATCTGAAAAGGGCTGAGCTAATACTGTGAAATCTTTCACTAGATGTAGACTTGAGATAGTTACACATGCTAAGTCTATGACAGAGTTCTCTGTAGTACCTAAGTAAGTAAATTCTTCTTCCTTGTCACTGAGGCTTCTCCCATTTAAAATTATCAGATTATGATTTTCACACAGCTCAAGAAAGGAACGACCCTCTGCGTTAACCCTTGCGTCCTTAGATTCTCTGCTATCTGCTAGCTGTGTATTAGGAAAATATTCACCGTCTACCGACAACTCTTGACGTGCTCCGGTTCGTGCGTTGCTGTCCCCTATTAAAATTAGATTTTGAATATTAGGGCAAGTTAAAAACAAGTCCGATAATATTGAGAAGTCTCTTTTCCAAAAGTTACAGTTTAAGTACATCGAAAGGATATAAAACTCCTCATCAAATTTTACTATTCTTAATAGTTTACATCCGTATTGTTCTACTAAATCTATATTAATTATTTTTGTCAAAGATTTCTTAAAGCCATATAATATACCCCCACTCGGTCTCCCCAAGTTCGCCACTTTAACAGCATGTTCTCAAAAAATATTAAATTCAGAGAAGTATTTCTTATAATTATCGAAATCCGAATCCAACAATTTTCAGATATAAATCCTTCCACGATTCCCTTTCCGACCATTCCAATCCACTAGTCCACAGTCTGTTTTCCCGGCCCATTCATGACAATCCACTTGTCCACAGTCTGTTTTCCCGGCCCATTCATGACAACCCTCCATCCAAGGCAACGTCTGAAGAGTCAGTGGCCACGTGACTTCTTAGACAACTAAATTATATTTGTTTATTTAGGAGGGGGGTAAAATGGAAAATATTTCTATAATCTATATCTATCATCCGATTGCGATGAAACTTTAGATGAACTTTCCCCAAAATTTAGGGAATGGTTGGATGCATGCCTTCTGGTTTTCTGGGTTATAAAAACTATATTCCGATTTTGGTATACAAGGATACGAGGTAAAAATATCAAAGTAATGAAAACCGTTCATGATGCATGTGACCAATATATTTATCATTTCATATCGTTAAAATAAAAGAGTACAGTAATTTTAGTTATGTACATTTTTTACATATTTTCATTTAGCAGGGGGGTAAAATGGAAAATACGCAGGAAAAATATTTCTATAATCTATATCTATATAAATAAAAATAATGTTTGTTTATCTGTATGTAACTTATGCCAATATTGAATATTGTACAAGTTTATATTGCAAATTGTAATATATATTTTTATCTAAGGCAACATTATTTAAAAAACTATTTATAAGGTTTTTTTGCAAAGGTAGCAGCTATACGTTTCTTATTCATTAATGTTTATTAGGCGGTACGAAGTTTGCCGGGTCAGCTAGTATATATATATATATATATATATATATATATATATATATATATATATATATATATATATATATATATATATTTATAAAAATATAACGGTTGGTGGTAGTATCCTTTTATTTCTAATTTATACTTATAAATGGCTCCACTTCAGGGTAATAATAATAAATTATTACCCTGAAGTGGATCCATTTATATGTATAAATTTATATATATATATATATATATATATATATATATATATATATATATATATATATATATATATATATATATATATATATATATATATATATTAAGAGGTTTGGAAACGTAATAATTTTTATTTAGTTCTTTATTGTTATAAAATTTAGTAAATTTAATTAAAATTATTATAAGAGAAAACAAGTTGAAATGAAATTTTATTATTTTAATATATTATATTAGCTTAGTCGTAAACAAGAAGGAAATGAAATAGATTTTATAAAGGAGATGAATGGGGCGTGTAATAAAATTCTATAATATTTTTCATTTAATAATAACTAATAAAAACGTTTTATTATTCCTTGACCATTTTTTCATTTTCACTGATTTATAAAATTTATATATATATATATATATATATATATATATATATATATATATATATATATATATATATATATATATATATATATAATAGAATATTTTGCTGTTTTATTGTAGAGGGGAGTTAAAATTTAGGGCGGGGTATTTGAATGTCTGTGTAACTTAGGGTTGGATCTCTTTACTGTTAGAAAATGGGCACCGTTTTGTTTGCCTTTAATTTAACCCTAAGTTGATTCTATTACCCTCCCTCTCCCTCCTCCCGTCTTAAAAAACTTCAATTTGGACTAACTAAAAAGCTTTGAATTGTGTTTCCCTCCATTGAATTCTACCCGCCCGCGCCCATTCTTTCTTTGTATTGTTCATTTTCCGCTGGTATTTCCGTTTTTTCTTGTTGTCTTAAGTCATTGATTTTATTATCCAGAATAAAAGACGGACTATTTCAATTTAAAAAGGAAAATAAATTGTCTATTGAATATTTAAAGTTGGATATATGTTATCAAAATGAAAAATAGTTGGTGTTAAATTTACTTTTCTAAATGAATATATTTTATATACAAGTTAAATTTTAATACATTATATATTATGCATTCTAATATTTTACATAAATATTATGCATTCTAATATTTCACATGAATATTATGCATTCTAATATTTCACATGAATATTATGCATTCTAATACTTTACACAAATATTATGAATTCTAATATTTTACATAAATACTATGCATTCTAATATTTTACATAAATATTATGCTTTCTTATATTTTATATATTATGCATTCTAATATTTTATATATTATGCATTCTAATATTTTATATATTATGCATTCTAATATTTTACATAAATATTATGCATTCTAATATTTTATATATTATGCATTCTAATATTTTATATATTATGCATTCTAATATTTTATATATTATGCATTCTAATATGTTACATATTATGCATTCTAATATTTTACATAAATATTATGCTTTCTGTATATTTTACATTAAAAAAAAAAAAAAATCTTCATAATTGAATCAAGTGCTATGGATGGACCGTTACTTAGACTTAGACTATAGTCGCCCACGGTGGTTTAGAAACCTTTTTTTACTTTTCCTTACCTTAACGGTAAAGTATTATTTTACCTAAAAAAAATTCGACACTAAGATTTCAACGAAATTTCAGTTTTGGTTGTTTTTAAGGCGATTTGAGGGGTTTTTAGCTGGATATCTGTCTGATTTTTGCAGTGATTAAGCTAAAGAGTTGAAACTTAATACAATCAAATGTTTGTGTTTGAAGGTAAGAAGGGTTTCGTTGATATATCGAACATATAATTAGTTATTATCTGGGGGGGGGGGGGGGGCAGAGTGTGGTAGGCAAAGAGTGTTTGTTTTTATAAAATGGCGTGGAAAATTAATCAATTTACACGAACGTTATATATTTTTGCAATATACTCTTTAATACCTTTCTTTTGATACCCTACTCAAATTTAAAAAAAAAAAAAAAAAAAATACATATACATATACATATATACATATACATATATACATATACATATATACATATACATATATACATATACATATATACATATACATATATACATATACATATATACATATACATATATACATATACATATATACATATACATATATACATATACATATATACATATACATATATACATATACATATATACATATACATATATACATATACATATATACATATACATATATACATATACATATATACATATACATATATACATATACATATATACATATACATATATACATATACATATATACATATACATATATACATTTTTTTATATGAATTATCCGCCTAATTGCATCCCCAGTTAATCAGATAAGATCACTATTCTTACTTTTTATATGGCCCAATTCATCCACATTTTGCATATTATTTTATATTTACAGCAGAAAATTAAACAATTTCCACGTGAAAGGAAGGGATTCCTGGTTCGATCCCCCGGGGGGTCACAATGTTTTTTTTATCGGTAATAACAAAAAGGTAAATTAATTTTTTCCCGGAAATTGTTATGGGCCTAACGTAAGGTATTAGCGTGAATTATTTCAAAATTTCAGAAATATTATACGGCATAGAGGAGTTGACGGGGGGATTTTTTTTTTTTTTTTTTGGTATATTTCGACTTAAAAATAATACAATTTTTTAAAAACAAATTATAAATATTTGTAATCTAATCATTAGAAGCTTTCATTTGATACAATCAACATTTAAAAAAAATAAAAAAATAAAATTGTTAGACATGAATTATCCACCATTTTGGATTCCCAGTTAATCAGATCAGATTGCTATTCTATTGCTGACTAGACCGCATTTTTTTCATATGTTTTATACTTTTAATATCAGAAAAAAATATAATTATATGGGGGAGGGGACACTCAAAATGTAGATGTTTTTAGGGTTTTGTAGATACTTCTACAAACCCTTATGCCGAGGGTGATGTGTCCGTCTGTCCGTCGCTCTTTGGTTCATAGGGCCCGAACCGTTAAAGCGAAAGTGCTGAAATTTGAAACACTGGTGCAACTTTTTGACCCAACCACAGGAAAAATATATAGAAGTTCAAAATTTGATATGCGCATGCGCAATTCGAAAATATGTGATAAACTCAATTTTTTTAATTTTTTTTTAATTTCTGAGTGGGGTATCAAATGAAAGCTGCTGAAGAGTAGGACACAAATATATATATGCTTTTTTAAATTTTGCATTTCTTATTGGTTAAAAAAATCAAAATATACCCCACAAAATCCCCCCCCCCCCCAACCACTATAGATCGGCTGGTGCTAAAATTTCGAAATAATTCATGCTAATACCTTATTGTGGCGCGATGAAAATTCCGGGACTTCATCCTAAATTTTCAAAAATTGCCAATTTTAGGCGCGAAAAAGTGAAGTGCGCCCAAAATTTTATTTTTTGAAAATTTTGAGTTGGGTATCAAATGGAAGCTGCTGAAGAGTAGGACACAAATATATATATATGCTTTTTTAAATTTTACATTTCTTATTGGTTAAATAAATCAAAATATACCAAAAAAACATTCCCCCCACCAACCACTATTTAACGGCTGGTCCTAAAATTTCAAAATAATTAATGGTTATACCTTATGGTGGGGCGATGCAAATTTCCTGAAAAATGTAATTTGTCTTGTCTTTATTACTGATAAAAAACATTGTGACCCGCCGGGGGATCGAACCCGGGACCCTTGAGATCGAAGACAAAAAATCATAATTACATAACGGGTATGTTTACTCATCTACAAAACCCCTAAAAAGTACTTGGACGCAAGTACCTCCCTGTGATTTTTATGTTTTATTTTTCCACCTAAACCTTCAATTTTACGATTATTTTACAAATCCGATTATTTAAGGCATTTCAGCAATATCGCAGGTAGGCATTTAGCAGATTTTTGAACTTTGAGATTACACATTTCGGTGTCGTGACGCACGGATATTTAAGAGAAATTAAGGACAAATAAAGAACCATAGATTATAGTAAATATTACTACGAACAAAGCTGTTTGAATTTTTATGCAATCATAACAAAAATTTACAGATATACTTTTTTAAAAAATCAAGAAAACTTTATAGTTATTAATGGGTCATTTTCAAACAAAATGTACCTTTTCTGTCCCAAGATTTTACAATTTTATTGTAACTAAAAAATTTCATATTAATGAAAAATAAAAAAACCTTTAGGTTTATTGGTCAGATGTCTGTCTATTGTTGTGTTAATCAGGGTCATTTTATGGCTTATAAGGTGAAAATTTCTTGCTTCAAAAAATTTTAATGTTAAAAATTGTAATGAGTGTTACGTCCCACGTTAGTTTTGATAACATGTAATGTGTTTTTTATTCATCTTTTTCATAAGTTTATTTTTCATTATCATTTTATTTTTAACCAATAAAATTTCCAAGTTTATATAAATGGGATAGGAAAAAATAAAACTTTAGTACAAAACGAAACAAATATATTTATATGTATGTCCCAAGGGTTTTGTAATGAGTGTTACCGATAAGAGTTGGCAGAATTAGAGGGTGAGTATGAAAGAAAGAAGGAGGGATTAGGGTTTGTTTATGTTAAGAAGACATTTAAGTCAGTAATCAACGACTTTTTGGATTGATAGCACTTTATTCTTCTCTACAATTAATATTTCACTAAACAAAAATGGTGCGTATTTTTATTCATTGTAATGAGTGTTACCATCATTTTTTTTAGTTGTAATCAACATTTATTTATGTTATTAATATGATTTAGTAGTTATTAATTAATATAATTAGTACACATTAAATTGGTTTAATTAAGAAACATAGTTTCTGAGGAAAGATTTTTTAAAGTTAAAAATGTAATGAGTGTTAAAAAAATGATTGAGTTTAATGTTTTTACAAAAAATAAATTTGCCGCATGTAAACAAAAATTGTAAATAAAAGTTTAATGTTTAAAGTTTGTGTTAAAATTTAATTTTTTCTAGGTCCAATATATAAATGTGTAATGAGTGTTACCATAATGTAATGAGTGTTACTTGAATAACAACAAATTCTTATGGGTAGCCGTGTCCAACTATTTTTTTAATAAAGAAAAATTATTTTCTCTTCTTCTTTATAATAAACACTTTTATTACAATGCACTAAAAACGTGTCCTTTACATTTTTGAAGCTTTGAGGAAACATTAAAAGATAATAAATGTAACACTCATTACTTTTTTTAAAAAATTACAAATATTTTAGGTCTAAAAAATATTTCTGGTGGGATGAAAGAGAATATTTACGTCATATATACAATTTAGTAACGTTTCATAAAAACAGAGAAACAAAATCTAAAAAAATACCGTTTTTATGATAGTAACACTCATTACGACAAAAATGTGATTTTTTATGTATATATGTTCATATATATGTAAATAAATTTGAAAACTGACTGTTCTTGAACGAAACTGTCATCCTAAGTCCCTGATGTGTCAGAATAATCAATATTATCACGTCTAAGGCTTATTTTAATTTTCTATAAAGTAGCCAAATTGATTTCCCAAAAGGTACATTTTATTTGAAAATGACCCTAATAATTATTTTTACTTAAGTCGAATTAAATTATATACGTGTAATGCAGTGGCATTATGTCACCTAACTATAATGTCCAGTGACAATCCTTATACTCAGCTATACTTTAAGAAAATAAATGAAGAACAGTCTAAAAAGAAAATATATTTTATTTACAAAATGGTGACAGCTACTAAGAAATATATATATATATATATATATATATATATATATATATATATATATATATATATATATATATAATTTTTTATTTATTTATTTGCCAAATCTGAAGTAAAGGGAGGTCTAGTAAGCCGAGGTATTGTTTCAGTCTAGACGTCTGTGAGAGCCAAAAGCCTGGAAGCCAGATTGTTCGTTGCCACCTGAAGCTTATCTTCTTTTATTGAAACAATCCTTACTGATAAGGAATTAACTCATGAATGATAAGATAAAAGGCAAGCTAAAAATAAAAACAACAATGAATCCTTTTTGTTTAAACTTTATCCTGTCTGCTTTGATTAATTTTTATTTTTTTTCAGCCTCTTTTGTTTGGTGGTTGCTTCTTTTGTTGTATTTTTTTTTCTTCTTTTTTAGAGTTTTGTTGATCCTTCTCGAATCTCTTATGCCGAGGGTTACGTGTCTGTCCGTATGTCGCTCTTTGGTTCTTTTTGAACTTTTTGAGCCGCACATAGGAAAAATATAGAGAAGATGAAAATTGAAAAAAATCATGAAAATACCTTATTGTAGGGCGATAAACATTTCCCAAAATAATTTTATTTACCTTGTTGTCATTACTGATAAAAACATTGTGTCCCCCCGGGGGATCGAACCAGAGATATTTGGGGCCTTAAGCCAAAATGTTTTATTTATATACTTCTGAATAAATACAACATTGCTGCAGCAATAATGATAGAACTTACTTATTCATAAATAGAACTTCATTATTAAATAAATTTGACGCCATTTTTTTTTTTTTTTTTTTTTTTGGTTTCTGTATTCTTCATCATAGTTGTTTCTATGTGCAAAATTTGGGGAAGATTGAATCACGGGAAGTGGTTCAAAATTGGGGTAATAGGTGTGCGATGAAACTTAAAAAGCAAATAAATTGACGCCATCTTGTTTTTATTTTTTGTTTTTTTGGTTTCTGTATTCTTCACCTTAGTTGTATCTATGTGCAAAATTTGGGGAAGATTAAATGACGGGAAGTGGTTCAAAATTGGGGTAATAGGTGTGCGATGAAACTTAAAAAGCAAATAAATTGACGCCATCTTGTTTTTTTTTTTGTTTTTTTGGTTTCTGTATTCTTCACTTTAGTTGTATCTATGTGCAAAATTTGGGGAAGATTAAATGACGGGAAGTGGTTCAAAATTGGGGTAATAGGTGTGCGATGAAACTTAAAAAGCAAATAAATTTGACGTCATTTTTTTTTTTTTTTTGTTTTTGTTTTTTTGGTTTCTGTATTCTTCACCTTAGTTGTATCTATGTGCAAAATTTGGGGAAGTGGTTCAAAATTGGGGTAATAGGTGTGCGATGAAACTTAAAAAGCAAATAAATTGACGCCATCTTGTTTTTTTTTTTGTTTTTTTGGTTTCTGTATTCTTCACTTTAGTTGTATCTATGTGCAAAATTTGGGGAAGATTAAATGACGGGAAGTGGTTCAAAATTGGGGTAATAGGTGTGCGATGAAACTTAAAAAGCAAATAAATTTGACGCCATTTTTTTTTTTTTTTTTTTTTTTTGGTTTCTGTATTCTTCACCTTAGTTGTATCTATGTGCAAAATTTGGGGAAGTGGTTCAAAATTGGAGTAATAGGTGTGCGATGAAACTTAAAAAGCAAATAAATTTGACGCCATTTTGTTTTTATTTTTTGTTTTTTTTGGGTTTCTGTATTCTTCACCTTAGTTGTATCTATGTGCAAAATTTGGGGAAGATTAAATGACGGGAAGGGGTTCATAATTGGGGAAATCGAAATGTGCGATGAAACTTACAAAGCAAAGTAATATAAGACCAGTAAAAATTATAACTAATTGACAGCACTGATTAATAAACCTATGAAACTCGAAATTTTATAGCTTAATTATATATTACGTTTAAACTCATTCTAGTGACCAACTGAGATTAACTTAGACTAATTTTCTAATTCATACAAAAAGGAGGAAAACGTGTTTGTGGCGGGCAAAATTGGCTCTTACAGTTGCATTTTTCTACAGGCACGGCGGTAAGATCGAAAAATGCGGTAGACGAACAAGAAAGATTTAATACTGCCAGTCTTTCCTTGGTCCCAATAGACCTCCAGTTATTTGTCTAGTTTGATATCCTCAGTGCTATGAGGTTGTGTATCTCCTCAAACGGATCTCCAGACATAAGAGAATAACTCTTGAAATAGTCTTCGTACGAATTCAGTTCGATGCAGAGACGTTGAAATTGACCGACAAATTTTCTTGTTTGATTTCTTCAAAGCCGAAAGGAGTATACATTTTTGGTAAGAACTGATGATGGATGTGATGCCACAGTCAATTTATAGAGTAATATGTACATGAAGGGAAAACTACAACAGTACTAACTACAGTAGAGAGTGTTTATAGCTCTTTACGTACCTAGAGCATTAAGGGCGTTATTACGCCCGAGGTCTGTCATGTCGCTTACTGCTCGTGGTGCGTACACTATTTTATCGCCCACCACATGTAAACTAATTACTAAGCATGCAAACTATTTTGCCGTAATCTTCAAAACAATAAATGCATAAAGGTTACATCAAGGTTACATCAGTATCAAAACAAACCGCAGTTATAAAAATATAGATTGTTACTAATTGAGCAGCTGACGCTGAGAACTACTAGCGCTTCCTGCACGCCGGGCCAGGAAGCGGCCGCTTCTCGAACTACTAGTGGCCCTGTAAACATAAAGCATGCATTTTTTCAGGCCTCAGGGCTATAAAATGGAACTTTACCGGCCGCTCAGGATAGGAATGTTTACAAGTGGAAGGTGATAATAGCTATTTACTTACCTAGAGCAGTAAGGGCGTTATTACAGGCCGAGGCGAGGGCGAAGTTTAAAAGGACAAGTGCGTTTAACGCCCGAGCAGTGCAGGAACTAACCGTGTGCATGGGGTCAGCCGTACACGGGCCTAGGGGTAAGGGGGGGCCTCACTTCCGCTCGGTCATCAATCGGTTAACAAATAAACGAAAAAATGCATTTCATAGAAGCCAACTATGGAAAATATACTGAAAAAGAGAGCATTAAAACCGAAAAAATGTTTTTTTTCGTTTATTTGTTAACCGATTTGGTTGAATGAAAAATCGTTAGATTCGTAATAACATTCTCTATCTTTTTTGTGTCGTGAAAATGTTTCGTAAAATTCATAGTTGTTTAGTTATTTGGCTTTGAAAATTATAAATGAGCGCCATTTTGAAACTATTAATGCAAATCAAACAATTTTTTTTTTAAGTTTTCCTTGTTTTATTATAAACGTGTGTGCAAAGTTTGGTTATTATAGCTAAAGTAGTTTTTGAGATATTATTTTTTTTAAGGCGGCTAGCGGTTAACTGAAGGATTTTTCGGCATATATTTATTAGACACTTTTTGTTTGTTTTGATGGGTACTATCAGCCCCCGAAGTTTGTGACCAACTTTAATGAACACCCTGTATACATGTAAGTTTTACAAAATGGAGGTGAAAAACAACAAATTTTGTCTTCTTGTTTAATCTTTAGTATTAAACTGAGTTTAAAGATAAGAGAGTAACTGTTCACATAAATGACATGTAATTAACTAATATGTCTCATAGATAAAAAACTATTTATTGTGGCAGCCATCTTTACTGAACCCACTTATAAACCACAAAGTCCTAATTCTATTCTCCTTCCTCGAAATAAAATGAAATTCTTATTTTAAAAGTAAAAATACAATATCCATAACTAAAAGATATTATTATATTTTTAAATTGAATACTAACTAGTTAGTTACAAAGTAAAATTTTATGAATAGGGAAATAACTGTGTTATTTATAATCGTAGATTAAATTTGCATTAATGAAAAATATTATACAATTATAGTATATAATATAACTATATTTTATTTTTAAAAATTCAGGTAACTCAAATTAAGTTATGGGTGCCCAAGCCCGATTTGAAATACCTACATAGTTTATTTGCATATTATTATCTAAAATTTTGCTAAATATTTATAGAATACCTATATATCTTCAATTGCAATTATTATTATAAACGATGGTCCAAACGTCCTCCCCCTCTTAAATTATGAATGGTTTAAAATAAATGAATGAAACTTGGGGGATCTTTACTATGCCAAGGGAAGTTTGTTTTCATGTAATCGCGCTCCACGGGCAACCACCTTTTTTGCCCCAGACCACCCAACTTCAAAATTTCAAATTGGAATATATATTTTTGATAGCCTATTTTATTCTATGAAAAAAAAAAAAAAATGTTTACTTGTAACTTATTTTTCTATAAGCAATATTTTAGGGACAAAGATAGAAAAATGGCCCTCCTGAAAATAGTAAAAAAATGAAATTTGTATCGTTGTAAAATCTAAACGTCTAGAGATAAATTATTGAAACTTTGGGGGGGGGGGGGGGATTTGTACCTAATAAAGAGAATTTTGTATTCATCCACTCATGCACTAGAGGCAAACGCCCCTTTTACCCCCAGGCCTTATAAATTAACTAAACTTCAAATTAAAATGAATATTTTTAATGTAGAAAAAAAAAGTAATGTAAGAAAATTTTAGTAAACTTTTTCCTACATACAATATTTTTCTCTGGGGGAGAGGTATAAAATGGAATATCATCGAATAATTTAACTTTTATGAATAATATTTATATAGTTTTATGAGCACATATTTTGCTATATTGAGCAATTCATTTTGTTAATTTATATAAGTTAAATAAAATCAGATTTCTCTTTGTTTTTTTAAGTCTTCAATACAAAATAAAATGGGAGGAGAGGGGATGAATTCGAAGGTTACTAAGAATAACTTTCGGCAACCATCTAAATTCGAAATTTGTTAGTATAGATGTATAAATATATATTGTGTATGTAGTTGTTTATTCATTATTAATTCTTCATTAAATTTCTTTATTCTTATAATTTTTCTTCTCTTCTTACTCTACAGGGTTGATAGTTAAAAAAGCATTACTATATTTGTAACTATTTCATAAATAATGCAAATATTAAAACAGTAGTTTATATTCGCCCTATAAAGAAGATTAATAAAAAGAAATTTAAATTACAAGTCACTAGTGTATGATTATAATTTAAGTTTCTGTATTTTTAATGAGGATAAAATAATGAATTGGTGTATTTTATATAATTAATTGACGTCAGGATAGACATTTCATTTAAACTTATAATATGTATATGTATATTTATAAAAGCATTACGTTCTATAAACTTTAGTCATTTATTTTCGAGAGAATAAACTATATATAACATGTCCTGCTGACTAAAAACTTTTTTTTAGTCGCCCGCCATATTGGCCGCCATCTTGAAAATATAAAGTGTGAAAAATCCAAAATGTGTCCAGTTGTCTCAAATACCGAGATGCAACTGTGTGCCAAATTTCATGTTCCTAGCTATTGTAGTTTATGAATTGAAACAAGCAACGGACAGACAGACAGACAGACAGAGCCTTTATATAAGGTTTCTTTTTGTACAGAAACCTAAAACTCAGAGTTATTTATAAAATAAGCCTTTTTAATATCCTTCTAACTATGTATTCGGTTTTTGTTCAAAGCAGTATTTTGTGAGTTGCAATTTTACTAAGTGGGATATATTTTAGCTCTGGAGCATAGAAGAAATTCTCGTCACGACATTAAAAATTGCGACACTTTTAAAAATATCGTGTCAGGAAGTTAAAATCTAACAGGAGGTCGATAGGTTTTCACTTGTATTCAATGTAGTACTAAATTTCACCGATAGAGTTCTAAATTGTATATAAAATTATATCAGAGCTCGTAGCGGATCAAATGGTAATTAAAATAGACTAATGTATCATAATTTCACACCTTAAGATCCACCTACATTATTAACCCTAAACAATTAATTATTGGGTTAAATTAATTAATTAAACATTATCTTTTTCAATTATTTATATATTTTTTTAAACATAATTTGTCATACTAAAAATACCATTTAATTTTGACCAAAACAAATAAGGATTTAAAAAATTAAATAGTATACACATAATATACTTTTGGGCGCCGGACCTTTCTAGGTACAGTTCCGCCCCTGACATGCCTATATCGTTCTTAGAGCCATCAGTGTATGCCACAAGAGTCTCCTGGTAGAATTTAATGCCCCGTAATTACCATCTGGCCCGTGATGGGATTTCTACCTTGCCGTATGGGGTACTACCTTATTTTTGCTTTAGGGGTGTGATTTTTCAAAAAATGTATGCCAAATTTCGTCAAAATCGGCCCAGTAGTTTAGGCTCCACGCGTGGACTGCATACAAGATGGTAGAATAGAGAGGTGGGCTCATTTCCTAACAACCGAGGGTTCGAGTTTCTTCGACTGTCTTCGTAGGCGCTCGGGTGTGTGACGTCAGTCGGCGACCCAAGTTCCTACCCTTCCTAATAACTACTATACAATAAAACTAACTTTTTATTAATTTTTATCATATTTAGTGATTTTTTTACGTTAATTGCTCTCTCAGATCACATATTATGTTAAATAAATGTTTAAGCAAACCAAAGCACACGTTACTATTAAAATTATCTTATTTTTATTTAACCTTTTTAATGTGAAATATATATAATATTTTCTCGGATACTTATTTTTTAACTTAAAATATACTAGAACCAATTATTATTGTTAATATAAGTATAATACATAGTGTAGAGACTTGGTAAGAAGAGATACGTTTGTAGTTTTATTATATTTTTAGGGTTTCGTTATGGTAAAACCAAAAAAAGAAACCCTTATAGTATCGTTCCTGTGTCTGTCTGTCTGTCTGTCACTCTGTACGGTTCCAATAACTTCTGAATCAAAAGAGATCAAGACATGAAACTTTCCAGTATTAATGAATTATTTGACGCGCACACAGGAAAAATATAGCGAACTCAAAATTATCAGCTGTTCAAATTCAAAATGGCGGATAATTCACGTCACGCGAAATTTTTTTTTTTTTTTAAATTTCGAGTGGGGTATCAAATGAAAGGTATTGAAAAGTAGATTAAAAATATATATATACCACTTAGGGAAAGTGTTTAATTTTCGGCGCCATTTTGACAAAAAACATCTAAATTTGGCGTGTCCCCCCCCCCCCTAAAATCGTATTTCCACTGTTACTAAAAATATAGAAAAATATGCAAAATGTGCGGTCTGGTGGGCCATAGAAAAAATAAGATTAGGAATTTGATCTGATTAACTAGGAATCCAAAATGGCGGCTAATTCCTGTCACGGGGAAAAAAATATTTTTTTTTAAATTTTGAGTGGGGTATCAAATGAAAGGTATTGAAAAGAAGATTACAAAAATATAGAAGACTTATGGATATTATTCAATTTTCTGCGCCGTTTTGTCAAAAATTATAAAATTTTGCGTGTCTCCCCCGCGTGTGACACGCAGGCAACCACCGTGTAACCTGCATCGTAAAGTTTCTCTGCAACTTTAGAATCCAATCAGCAAAAGTTGGCTGTTTCCAACTTGTAAAGAGTGCTCGTACCATCATAACTTATAGATATTTGTGAGGACCTACAACAGCATCATTTTTAGTGTCGTATTCGTAGCTAGATTCTATTTTCATTTCGTCAAATGATACGACTAGATTTTCATTAGGCTGGAAAGTGGTTGAAGCCATACGAAGACTTTGAAGCATTGTTTCTCTATAGAGTTGGGTATGATAAAATAAAAGTGAATTTTTTTAAAAAAGTGACACTTTGACAATTCTGAACCAACTTGTGCTTTATTTAGACGCTGAACATCTATATAACAAGAATATGTATGTGAAAAGGAACTATCGGGACAAGTAACTATCGTGACTTATAAATTTATTAATACTTTGAAGGGAAAGCATAATTTTTCTGTATACTATGGGGGTACCGCCTTAAATTAACTTTAAGTACTAAAATTAATGGTAACTATTGTGTCTTTTAATAAACGTACGCACCCCTGATTTTTGAAAAGTACTGTTGTGTGACATACCCCCTCAGTTAAACAGTGCAGCAAAATTCTTGGTAACTATTCTGACGTAACTATCGTGACCGATTGCTGGGACAAGCTTTTTTATTAAACTCCCGACAAATTACATCGAAATAAAAAAGAAATTATATTTAGTATCACAAACTACGTTATATTTCTATCTAGGCTTATAGTTAGAGAGTCGAAGAAAAATATAGCATGATAACTAAGGTTAAAAGGGGCTGGGCACTATCGTGAACTTCATGTAGAATATTTAAATTTAAATTTTGACAGCAGTCATTTTTCCTCTAAGCCAACACTACCATTCAAGATAGTCTAGAAGAAGTTTATTCTTTTTGTATAATTATTTAATTATCTTATTATTATTCTGGTAATTATTTCCTTTGGTATGAATGAGTGATGTAATGAATGAGATTAGTATGTGTGTAATTGTTGAATGTATGACTGTTGGAAAGGTAGTGAGTGAGGTGCTTCCGCCGAGGTGGTGGGGATGGCGGCCAGGGACCCCTACCTCCAGTGCGCACGCGCGCCTGGGGGGAAGGGGGGCTGCCTCCCTAGTACCTGGCGGGGGCGCCGGTAGGGTGGGGACGAGAGGATAAAAGCAGGCCTCCCAGCCCACTAGGCACCATTAGCTCCAGCTCTCTCCTAGAGCTCGGACCTGGTCTAGTCCTCTCTCTCTCTCCCCCTCACTATCTAACCTTATCCTTATACCTTATAATTATCCTTTTTTATAATGTTACCCGTTTATAATTATTATTCCTCTAATAGACTTATTATTATGATGGAGTAGTTTCCTTATTTCGGACCTCCCTAACCTCCTTTCCTTTCTTCCTATCCCTAGCGGCCCTATGTTTCCGCCGGTGGGACACCACTTCCGGCCATGACCTTTTGGTTTCACTGGAGGGTTACCACTTCCAGTCCTTCAACATCGGTATCCGCCGGTGGGTTACCACTTCCGGCCGAACCCAGTCTTGACTCTCCGCTGGTGGGTTACCACTACCAGCCTCTTGCCTTGACTTGTGTTTACCGCCGGTGGGCTACCACTTCCGGCCGATCCGCTTCTCCACTTCCGCTGGAGGGTGACCACTTCCAGCCCTTTTGGTTACGTCAATGGGGGAACCACTCATTGACACACACCCTTGCCCAATACCGCCGGAGGGTTACCACTTCCGGCCCCCGACCTAGCCTTGACTATACCGCCGGTGGGTTACCACTTCCGGCCGAAACGTACGTCCATCCGCTAGTGGGTTACCACTGCTAGCCTCTTGGTTTCGCTAGTTGGGTTACCACCTTCTGGCATTCCTTTTTGCCCCTTCCGTTATCCGGGTACCACGGATAACCATTTACCCAATACCGCTAAGGGGTTACCACTCTTAGTCTAAACCACGTCTTGAGTTTCCGCCGGTCAGGTTACCACTGCCGGACACGTCCTTTTGTATTCCGCTGGTGGGTAACCACTTCCAGCCCTGTCCTCTGACATTCCGGCATCCGGGCACCACGGATGACCCCAAGACCACTTCCACTGAGGGGTGACCACTCTCAGTCTCTTCCCCGTTATGCCACATCCACTGAGGGGGCACCACTCTCAGTCTACTCCCCTTTGACCACTACCGCTAAGGGGAAACCACTCTTAGCCTCCTACCCCCTTTTATATTCCGCTGAGGGGTTACCACTCTCGGCCCCTCTCCCCCTTAATCCACTCCCGCTGTCGGGGCACCACCGACAGCCATTAGGTTTATTTGTTACACATACTTACATATTTCTATCTCTCCCTTTATTAGTATTCAAAGCCAGGGAGCATGGAGTTTCTTCCTTCTCGTAAAAGAGGAAGTGGCGACCGTGACGTCAACGTCAGCCCCGTAATTTGCCCCCGGGCTGATCGCGTCCTAACAGGCGGCGCGATCCCCCGGTAGTGCGCACGCGATTCCCTGTTTAGGCCCGTGCGCCAGGTGTCAATTTATCCTCTATAAAGAATATTTAAGAATCTGACCACACCGCAATGATGAATCTATAGAAAAATGTTTGGGAGAGTCATAGATTTTTAAATTATTAGGAGTGCAAGAAATATTTTTTTTAACTCGTCTATAGTAAAAGCGTCACTTTAATTTAAAAAAAAAAAAATCACCCATATTAGGATTAAGTATTTAAACAAGAAGTTATTCCTTGAAAAATGGAAGTGATTAAAATCGGCTAAATAAATTTAACATAAATCACCTGTAGCAACACTTATTTTGGTCTAAAAAAGAGTCGTACTTCGTAACTTACTTTAAAAATAAATAAAATAAATAAATAGATGGATAACGATAATACAATATACAAATCAAAATAAAATAAATAAATAGATTAATTAATAATATATACATATATTTGTGAAGGTTTAGATTTTTAAACACAAATCTTATTTTTAAACTGTTTTAGTATTAAACATTTTCACTTATAAAATAAAATATAGATACAAAAATCTTCAGAATTTATTTACCTATACGTTAAAAAAAAGTAGCGCTCTAAGTGCAAAATTAGAGGCATGAGGTTAAATTAAACAAGAATAGTCGCAAAAATAATGGTATTTAGATTATAGATTGTGGAATCTGGGCAGCCAGCCTACGTCACTACCACCCTAGAATGTGGGCGTGGCCAAATCTACTAGGTTCTCGCTTTTAAGCCGAATGAGCCCACCTGTATTTCATTTCACCTTGGACTGCATAGGCCACGATTTTTTTTTAAACGAAGTTCCTTATGGCACGTTCTAGAGCCCGGGAGTGAATCCGAAAAAAACGACCAAAATCACCGTAACGCAAAATCCGTCACGAAATCTACAGATGACGATAACTTGAGTAAAAGATCACCGAGTTAGATGAAATTTGGTACACATGTTCATTTTACCAATACCCAGGCTTGGTACACGTCGGAAAACGTTATCCGCCCAAGCGTTCACGCGCAACGCGCGCGTAAACATAAGCTTCAAAAGACGGGAAAAAGTGTTATTAAGGAAGCCTGTTACTTGACTTGATTGATTATTTTTGTTATATATGTCAAAAATTTCACTTTGTTTTGTAAATAAATATAATGTAATCATGTAAAATTTCACCCTGACACAAGCAGAAACTGTGGAGTAGGGAAGAGATATATTTTATAATATTTTAAATTAATTGGCCGGGTAGATAGAAAACAGTCTTTTTTCAATCTAAACTCCTTTAACAAACATACTCTTTCACTATAAACTCATCATGATCAACTTTTTTCTTATATTCAATATATATTTATAGTAAGACGCTTGCTTTAATTATACAAATAATGATTTTCTCTTAATTTTGCCTTAACTCTGCTATACAAACAGTTCGTTACTTTTAATATTGTCTCTTTTCTAACTCCGCCATGTATAAGTAGTTAGCAATGTATGCGTACTTAGCAGTGTGATTTTATAATTTATATTTAATGAAAAATGTAAGGAACTTCGTTCCTACCGGGTGTCCCGCGACACCACACGATTTTTTTTAACTTAATACCTACCATAATTTTGAAATTATTTGGTAAGGAAAAGTTTCGAGATGATCCAAGTCCAATTTTTGAAAATGATTATCATTATTTATTTTATATTTGTTTTAGTTTATTTTATTTTCTGATCAACAGGTGATTAGGTTATTACAGGTCGATGGATTCGGCCACTTTCTAATCGATGCTATTATCATTCATTGCATCACAGCATTGACAGCTCAGCCCTACGGTAGTACCAGTGTTATTTTTATATCAGACTTATCCCCGGTCCATTTTAGCTCGATGGATCGAGAATCTACTGTTTGTATGAGTATGGGCTTCAGTAGATATGGGTGGAAATGTAGAACCAGAATTATTTAAGCCATTTCAATTTCCATGCATAATTCAATAGAGTTAAACCACAAGCCTATATCGAGTTTAGCTCCAAATTCGGGAAAATAACGTGAAGAGGCTGAAATTCGTATAAATGCGTGGGGAACTGAGCCGCGGCTCTCTGAGTATCCCGCTGTAACTACTAAGCCAGAATATAGAAGGATATCCAACTGTCCTAATATAAATAAAATCGGCAAAATTACAAGCAGAATTATTTCAACAGAACCGACCTAGCATTTCTAGCTAAACAAGTATTATAATTGTTGACAAATAAAAAAAAGTCGGAATTTATGCCTTAAAAATGCACATTATCAAAGGCTAGTGAGGAAAGAGTTCTATTTCTTGTGAGGAAGCTCTGTGCCACACTAATTATGGGGCTGAACATTGTTTTATTCATTTTGTTTCGATAATGAACTTATTTTTAATAAAAAAAATACGTGTGGTGTCGCGGGACACCCGGTAGGAACGAAGTTCCTTACATTTTTCATTAAATATAAATATTAAAATCACACTGCTAAGTACGTATACATTGCTAACTACTTATACATGGCGTAGTTAGAAAATAGACAAAATTAAAAGTAAAGAACTGTTTGTACCTAGCAAGAGTTAAGGAAAAATGAAAAGAAAATCATTATTTGTATCATTAAAGCAAGCGTCTTACTATAAATATATATTGAATATAAGAAAAAATTTGATCATGATGAGTTTATAGTGAAAGAGTATGTTTGTTAAAGGAGTTTGGATTGAAATAGGACTGTTTTCTACCTACCCGGCCAATTAATTTAAAATAATATTATAAAATATATATCTTCCCTACTCTACAGCTTCTGCTTGTATCAGGGTGAAATTTTACATGATTATATTTTATTTATTACAAAACAAAGTGACATTTTTGACATATATAACAAAAATAATCAAAACAAGTCAAGTAACAGGCTTCCTTAATAACACTTTTTCCCGGCTTTTAAAGCTTACGTTTAAGCGAGCGTTGCGTGTGAACGCTTGAGCGGATAACGATTTCCAACGAACTCAACCTGGGCATTGGTAAAATGAACATGTGTACCAAATTTCAACTAACTCGGTGATCTTTTACTCAAGTTATCGTCATCTGTAGATTTCGTGACGGATTTTGCGTGACGGTGATTTTGTGACGGTGATTTTGGTCGTTTTTTGTCGGATTCACTCCCGGGCTCCAGAACGTGCCAAGGAACTTCGTTCCAAAAAGTCGGAATTTATGCCTTAAAAATGCACATTATCAAAGGCTAGTGAGGAAAGAGTTCTATTTCTTAAGAGGAAGCTCTGTGCCACACTAATTATTGGCTGAACATTTTTTTACTAATTTTGTTTCGATAATGAACTTATTTTTAATAAAAATAATAGCTTTATTGACACTTAAACTTTGTTGAAGCAAAAGCCTCCTTTAGGGATATAGGTGGACAAACCATCTGAATTTATCATTTGTTTATTTATTAATTTGCTGCCTATTATAATTTTCTGCTCCAATTCAACTTTTTTTTTTTAGTATTGAACTATTGAACCATGGGCATACTTATTAAACATGGATGTTAACTACCTTGGATGTTACCTTTTTCCAAATTACCCTATATGTAGTGGTCCTGTGCCATTTTTAAAAATGTTGTTTTATTTATTCTATTTTAAAATACATTATGTTTCCTTGTTTACTCCATTGTATATTATTATATTAATATTACCATGTTTTTCTTTGTTTTTTAAATAATTATTTTAATATTATGTAAAAAAGAAAATTAAAGAGAATATTTAAGAGAGTAATAAAGGACAAAATATTCTTGCAATATTCTTTTAAAAAAATGAAAATTCATAAAACACAAAAAAAAATATAAGTTATGATGCACCAAACTTGCATTATGAAGCACAGCTGGCTTCTATTTTTTATTTTGTATTATGCTTTTGTGAAAGGATGGGGGAATAACAATATACTTGAAAATTAAAAACAATACATTATATAAAAGTGAGAAGTAAATTTGAATATATATATATATATATATATATATATATATATATATATATATATATATATATATATATATATATATATATATATATATATACACATTTAATGAAAACTTAGAAAATAACCCCCTTCTCCGAAAAAATGTTACTATTGTTACTGTATAGAAAACAGAAAAAGGTTACAAATTCAAAGACATATCTCAGTGTAATTACACCGACAACAGCATGAGTGGGGTAAAGAAGTGAGGAATCAGAGCCCTTGGGGTAAAACCCAGCGGGGGGATTACTTGAAACAAGTTGAACCCTTGCCCCACAACCTCACTACCACACATACAAAACAATAACCTCTTCTCTTCACTACTCTTAACCATTTTTCATTTGTATTTATCACACATATATATATATATATATATATATATATATATATATATATATATATATATATATATATATATATATATATAATATTAATGAGAAATGTCTCTAAATATGAATGTATATTCATGACAATAAGTTTAAAGACAATGCTGCTATTTTTATCTTTATTATATTTCCATTTTTACTTCTTCTTTATGATAAATAATATTAAATTCAAATTATACAATTTGTGTGAAAGGATAATGTTAGCCTTCTATGTTCTCTGTTTTTATAAATGTCTTTTATAATCTATATATATAAAACTAAGAGTGACAGTGACTGACTGACGGATCACTAATGTGTACCATAAATAGAAAAGTGTGGCTATTTTGATTTCGGTATAAGACCACCATATTGAATTATAACCGCCATCTAGGATTTAATAACACTCTAATATCACAGTTTCCAGTGGACCTAGTTATCTAAAATTTGGTACATTGACTAATGGTAGCGAAAAAGAAAATTGAAGGTATTTCCACTTCAACATATGGCTGCCCTGTTGAATTATAACCACCATCTTGGATTTAATAACACTTTAATTTGTCAGCTTCTAGGGGACCTAGATATCTGAAATTTAGTCCATAGACTAATGGTAGCTAAAGAAGAAAATTAAAGGTACTATCCCTTTAATATAATATGGCCACCATCTTGGATTTATCAAATAATATTGCTTCATAGAATTATGTATTACCTATATTTAATTAAATGACCTATTCAATAAACAAATATGATAGCAATAGGTATATAATAGAGATAATGCAGCCACTGATTACCCCACATAATGCATAATGCAGCCACTGATGAACCCTGCGCTTCGCGAAGGGTTTATGCTAGTTAATTTATAACGATAAGCATTTCACATATCAGTAGTGTAACTATAAAACCACGTATATTAACATTTTTGTCGAAAATAAGCTGTTAAATTATTTATTTTGATGTGAAACCTCTTATCTCAACCTCTGGTTATGAATTTTATTGATAAAAATTAATTAATTTAGAAGTCAGGCATCGAATTATAAAACCCTTGAGTGATCGAACCTAAATGGAAACCTGCTTTCTGTGTTGGCTCCAAATGCTTGTGTGATTTATTTTACTATGAGATATTTATCCTCGTTTAAAACATCTGATTATCATAGAATCATAGTTATGAAATTATTATTATTGAGATTAATATGGAATATTTTATTAAACAATGCTAATCTACATATTTCTATTTTATTAAGGTAACTTTATTAAAGTTTTTAATAGCTGTCTTATTTTTGGAGTTCAAACGAAATGAATTGCTTGTTATGAATTATTGAATTGCAACCATTCATAAAGGTGGTTGTATTATTTATCGTTTTAAGTAATATCATTTTCACCATTCATATTTTTCACAATTATCTTATTATTATATATAAAAAAAACTTTTATTCAACATTACAAAACATTTAATAAGTTATTTAAGTAGATTAAGAGCGCTCCTATTACCTGTTACACTGGTAATAGGAGTATTGGAAGAGGTAGGAGGTAAGAAGGTAAGAATGTAGTGAATAGTATTGTCTAGAAGTTGTAGAGAGAGCCTTCACCCCGCGGGCTCGCCATCGTAGGGGCTACACCTTCACCTTGCGTGGTAACTGGCTCTAATCCCCGGCTTCCGCTCTTCGCTTCTCGCTACCGCTCCAGCAGACGTTCGCGCGCCTTAGCCCCCCCCCCTCAACTTTAACTTCTGTTCTACTGCCCCGATTTGCACCGGAATTTTATTCCTAATATAATTTTATTCCTAATAAACTTACATACATAAAATTTATTTTTTACTTTATTATTATAATTTTTGTTATACTATAATTTTTTGCATTTATTATAAAAATATGGGTGAAGAAGCTAAAAGATTACTTCTTAATATACTGGAAACGAAGAAAATTAATTTCTTTCTTCGTGCACAACATATATTCAATTTAATTCCTAATTTACAAAAACAAAGAAGAATCTGCACGCTCGAATTTTTTGACATTTTCAAGTGTTTACTTTGGCACATAAACGCAAAAAGCGTTATAGTCCAGGAGATAGCGTGCAAAAAAGTGTCTGACTAACATCAAGCTAGAATTTTGTATACAAGTCAATCTTTTAGCGCCTTTTAAGAATATGTGGTCAGCTAAGTTCGTTTGCGGGACATAGCTTGGCAATAGGCGTTTGAAAAAAACAAACCGGTGGAGAGCGGCCATGTCTCACCAATTATGGTGGACAATGTGATTTTCATGATCCTGAGTACAGAATTAGTTAGTAGACCAAAAATCAAGTCGATTTTATTTTCACACTTGATAGGTTAGTCATTCAAATATTACTAAAAATCAACGTGGTCACCTGTCAACGGACAAACTAACATCAACTTGATTTTCGGTCTACTAACTAATTCAGTACTCAGGATCATGAAAATCACATTGTCCACCATATTTGGTGAGACATGGCCGCTCTCCACCGGTTTGTTTTTTTCAAACACCTATTGCCAAGCTATGTCCCGCAAACGAACTTAGCCGACCACATATTCTTAAAAGGCGCTAAAAGATTGACTTGTATACAAAATTCTAGCTTGATGTTAGTCAAACACTTTTTTACACGCTATCTCCTGGACTATTACCAAAAACGACACAAAAAAGCGTTACATGAAAATGTCTCGACCAAAGCAAAATGCACGAGTTTTCGCACGAGTTGCGTACCGTACTTTATCTGCGATTGCGGATTTAATAATAAATACAGAAAAAAATAGGATGTTGGGATAAGGAGTCGTGGAACTTTCGATATCAGAATTCGGATAGATTTCGGACAAAAGGAACGTTCAGGTCTTCATGGAGAGTAAGGTTGGAAACATAGTAAGGAGCATCGGTAATTTTTCGAAGGATTTGGAGACGACGGGAATTTGAAGGCTTGGTGCTGCCCCACACTTCCAGACTGTAGGTCCAAGCTGGCTTTAAGACTACATTGTAGATACGATGCTTGTTATTCAGAGAAATCTTAGACCTGCGATCCAGAAGACCGACCAGTAACTTGAATCTTCGTGTGATGTCAGTACGTTTTGTCTTAGTGTGTAGTTGCCATGTTAATCGACGGTCAAGGGTAAGGCCAAGGTATCGGACGGAGTTGGACTGAGGAATGGGAACTTGATTAAGGATGACTGGAGGACATGTGGCGTGACGAAGAGCAAAGGTGACATGAACACTTTTCTGTTCGTTTATTTTGATCCTCCATTTCCTCAACCAAGGTTCCAGGAGTAACAAGTGACTTTGGGTATTATCGGATTCAAGAAGGTGGTTTTCATGGACAGAAAGGATGGCCTTGTCATCTGCAAAGGTGGCAAGGGTTGTTGTGGGATGTTGGGGGATGTCATAAGTATATAGGGAATAAAGGAGAGGTCCTAGGATAACTTTTAGGATAACTTCCTTTGGGAAGTTTTATTAAAATCGTTATACGTTGGAACGGAAGATATCGGTAAAAACGTTGTTTTCTTAATTTTAAACGTTTAGGTTCACTTTAATCAATTTAGCGATCTTTATCACTTCATAACAGTGTCAGTATTAGTTTTTCTAAAAAAATTATTCAAAAAAGTTGTGTGTCTCATTAAATAGATGAAGTTAGATTTTCTTTCTTGGATTAAGTATGCTGTATTATAATATTATAATTATACCTAATATATTGAAATAAGCGTCAGCACAGATCAATTTTACTTTTTACAAGACCGTGATTATGTTTTCTTATATTTACAAAACCAAGTGACATTTTGGCATCTAACAAAAATAAACAAAACAAGTCAAGTAACAGGCTTCCTTAATAACACTTTTTTCCGTCTTGCGCGTGAACGCTTGGGCGGTTAACGTTGTCCAACGAACTTAGCCTGGGCATTGGTAATGAACATGTGTAACAAATTTCAACTAACTCGGTGATCTTTTACTCAAGTTATTGTCATCGGTAGATTTCGTGACGGATTTTGCGTGACGGTGATTTTGTTCGTTTTTTTCGGATTTACTCCCGGGCTCTAGAACGTGCCATAAGGAACTTCGTTCCAAAAGTATACATCAGTTCTATATAAAAAGCTCATATCAAAAATGTTCAGTAAGGTGTGAATAGACATAACCAATTTAATTTCCACTCTACTTTACAATTCCCAAAAAAACGTTTTGGCGGGGGGGGGGGGGTTATCCCAGTATCCGTTTTCGAGATACAATGGCAATTATAAAATGGAATTTTCCTTCTCTTTTACTTTCATTTTTCTTTATTTTTCTTCTTATCATGTGTCATATAGAGGTGGTTAGAATTGAAATAGAAATGAAATACGTATTTGGAGAAAAATATATCGTAATTTTTTTCTCGTTTATACCAGAATCATACAAAAATATTAAACTTTTTTTTACTCTACCATATTGGAGAGTCGTAAATTTCTTTTTAGATATTATTCCTTGAATTTTATAGAGGTCAATTTCTAAACGCATATTTATATTTATTACATATAAATCTTTTTTTAGTTGTATAAATATGTTGAGTTCAGATTCTATCTTATAAAAATAGCATCATTTACCTTATTTATCATTCTATTCTATTTACTCGTGTTTTATTGTTTTTTTTTTTTTACTGGCATGTATAGTCATGTTATATTTATTTAATTATTCCGAGCCCATTTACAAAATGAAAAAAATCGGGTACGCGGTTCCTCGGAACTTTTCCTCACTTAGGAGGCCGCTAAAGTGGCCTCTCCTGCTGTGAAGCATTAAGAGGAAGCAGCATTGGACGAGGTCAGTACTTGGATAGGTGACCGTTTTGAACTAAATAATTTTTTATTATAATTTTTTTTTTTTTTTTTTAATTAACACATTATCTTTATTTATTTTATTTCAATTATTTAATTATTCGAATTATTTTGACAGATGTAAACAAACTTTGAAGTTTAACTAAAGTATCTCACTAATTAATAGTTATGTTCGCTTTTAACTTTTAAACTAATTAATGGAATTTCATCAGGTTTTTTATATTTGATCCATATTTTTGACCGGTTCCAACGATATGCTATATGTCAAAAACGTATTTTATACTTTCGGTAATATTAACCGTCAAAGTTTCAAAATTCAAAAATCGATAACTTCAAAATGGCGGCCAATATCAAAATTAAATTTGGTAGATTTGTTTGTCATATTAAAGAGAGGCATATTCGTGCCACATTTCAACTCTATCGGACCATCATGTTGGTCCAGTGTTTTTCCTTTTTCAGTTGCTTTGGGTTTTCGTGGTCACATTTAATTGTTATTGAAGATGTTATCAAGATTTACGATATAAAAATCATTCCTTCTTGGCGGAAATTTGAACCTGACTTTCCCTCGTGGAAATAAATTGATTTTATCACCAGTAGGGGAAAAAAAGTTATGATTTTGAATTAGTTTAGAGGGACTAAAACAGATCTTTTCATCCCTAACTCAATAAATTGGTAGTGCGTGAAGTCTCACGTAAAAAGGGTTTCGTTGGTGTTGTAAACATGAAATTAGTAGTTAGGGGGGGGGGGGGGGGGGGGGGGGGGGGAATTTGGATGGTTTTGACAAAATGGCGTAGAAAATTAAACGCTTTCCACAAGTGTTATATATTTTTGTAATCTACTCTTCAATACCTTTCACTTGATACCCCACTCAAAATTTTGAAAAAATATTTTTTTCCCCGTGACAGCAATTAGCCGCCATCTTGGATTCCCAGTTAATCCGACCAAGTTGCTATTCTTATTTTTTCTTTGGCCCATCAGACTGCACATTTTGCATATTTTTCTATATTTTTAGTAAGAGCGGAAATAAAGTTTTAGGGGGGGGGGGACAAGCTAAATTTCGATGTTTTTTGACAAAATGGCGGGAAAAATTAAACGCTTTCTACAAGTGTTATATATTTTTGTAATCTACTCTTCAATACCTTTCATTTGATACCTCACTCAAAATTTAAAAAAAATATTTATTTTCGTGTGACATGAATTATCCGCCATCTTGGATTCCCAGTTAATCCGACCAAGTTGCTATTCTTATTTTTTCTATGGCCCACCAGACCACACATTTTGCATATTTTTCTATATTTTTAGTATGAGCGGAAATACGATTTTAAGGGGGGGGGGAACACGCAAAATTTCGACGTTTTTTGACAAAATGGCGCCGAAAATTGAACACTTTCCCTAAGTGATATATATATTTGTAATCTACTCTTTAATACCTTTCATTTGATACCCCACTTAAAATTTTTAAAAAATATTTTTTTCGCATGACGTGAGTTATTCGCCATTTTGGATTTGAACAGCTGATAATTTTGAGTTCGCTATATTTTTCCTGTGTGCGCGTCAAAACCATCTTTAATATTGAAAAGTTTCACGTTTCTATCTCTTTTTATTCAAAAGTTATTGGAACCGTACAGAGTGACAGACAACAAGACACATGAACGAAACTATAAGGGTTTCTTTTTTTGGTTTTACCAACGAAACCCTAAAAAGTAGGGAGAAAAAGTAAAAGTAGGGCGAAAAAGTAAAGTAGGGCAAAAAAGTAAAGATTGCAACTTAATTATTTTATAAATAGTAGAAAATGTATGGCTAATGTAATAAAGTTGTCGAAATCAGGTTGGCGGCACTGCGCTTTTTTGACCATGTTTATCTTTGTTTACAGCATT
Organism: Gerris lacustris; assembly: GCA_951217055.1. Taxonomy (NCBI): domain Eukaryota; kingdom Metazoa; phylum Arthropoda; class Insecta; order Hemiptera; family Gerridae; genus Gerris; species Gerris lacustris. The sequence continues at coordinate 147,777,004 of OX578276.1, read as the reverse complement.
ATAACCTGCATCTAAATAACCTTCTATTTGAGTTTAATTCCAATTCTTATTTGTTTTTAATATTGAATCTCTTATATCTGCTATTAAAAGTGCTAATAATTATTGTTATTTATTAAAATATTAAATAAAAACTGTGCAATGGACGAAAATGTGAATCTTTTTTCTACTGGAGATAAAATATTGTATGTACCTCGCGATAATTATCTAATTATCGCTAATTAGAGTTATTCCCTCGGCTGCGCCTCGGGATTTAGGGACCATGGTTCCTTCGGCTTCGCCTCAAGAACCAACTTTTTCGCTCAGGGAATAATGGCTTACTTTACTCCCTAGGTGCATAAATAACGAATTAATTTTTACACCTTATTTGATCACTGATGAAGCTCAGGCTCCCTGAGTGAACGCTCTGGTAATAATAACGTGAACTACACCCACCGGACTTTTATTTCAACTAATCTCCTTCTCTCTTATATATATTCTACAAGTCCATATAATATTCCTTCTATTAGAATAATTAAATTGCATCTTAAAACTCGAAACAACAACGAATGGAAAACAGGGCCGAAGTAATTATTATGTATAGGAAAGTTTATTACGAATTCTACCGCACAGATTCATACTTTTCATACCCTGAGGTGAAATAGAGAAATTTATTTTAGCTCAAAATTTAGGATGATTTCATCATCTCCTTCGAAGGGATATTCCACATTAAAATATATAATAAGGATAAATAACTATTCGCGCATAACTTACACAAAAATAATAAATAATATAGATCCCCTACAATAACCTAACCGTGAAAAAATGACCAAATTCCAGAATCCCTCCCAAAATAGTCAGCTTATCAGAGTAGTGATATCTACACTGTGTATATATATAAATTTGGATATATTTCTGTATTAAATTCGTTTAATAAAGAAATACAAATGTTTTCTTTGTTGAATAAATCTTATATAGCTCATTTACTGGAGATACAATTTTTTATGTACCTCGAGAATAATGCATTAATATTCCCTTGTTATAATTTTTCTCCCGAGGCGTAGCCGAGGGAGCTAATTGGCATTAATCTCTCGGCTTCGCCTCGGGAATAAAGATACCTATTACCCTCGGCTTCGCCTCGGGATTTAGTTGTCTCAGTCACGCGAGAAATAATATCTTACATTATTCCCTAGGTGCATAAATAACTATTAATATTAGAATGGAAAACACAATTTTACGTGAATAATTGATAACGTTACAGAATTTACATAGTAATTACCTCTATCTTAAACATTTAATTCCAGTTCAAGCTGAAAAGTTGTGAATTATTAATAATATATTGAGTATATAAATTAAATAGTAGGCTTCATTGGAGGAACTAGTTCACCTAGTCAATTTCCTATAATCAATAATACACAGGACTGGTAATTGTGATAGTCACGTATGAGAATAAATCGGAGAGGTATTAATACAGTAAGGGTTTCATCTGAGTGACAGCTAAAAGAAGTTGATATAAGGACATGTAGGTTTACTATGAGTATATTAGACGAACGACAGCTTTGAAAACTAATTCTCTCGGACATCTCCCTGACTAAACGTTTCCTCCTTAATAACTACCAAATTATCATCACTAAATCTGATAATGCTAATACCACTGTAATCATTCAACTAGGCCTCTACCAATCTAAATTGGAAGAGCTCCTCAATGACGAACTTACATATTATAGACGCCTTAGATCAGACCGCACGTTATCAATTATTGATATAATATCGTCCGTCATTCTTACAATAGCATGAAGCTGTTATGTCTTCAATTAGAAAAAAGTCAAGTTTAACATCAGACAAGTTTATTCATTTCTTAATTCACAGAACACAATAACTATATCTAAAAAAACCACTCGTCAACGATGACAAGGTCAAAACAAAGTCAACATAATTAAAGCAGGTACATGACATTTCTCCCCCCTTAAGACGGAGAGTACCTATCGGGCGGTCTTCTATCGCGCTGAGGTCTGCACCGGATTGGAGGCGGAGTAATCGGTTCAGGCTCTGGTGTATTGACCTTAGGTGCTACCGCGAATGGATACCAGGACTCATCGTCATTAGCAATCGGTCTTCCACTTAGGTGCCGACTATCCGGCAGCTGACTCGACTTCAACTGGTTGATATGCGCTTTCCTGATTATCTCGTCAAGCAATTTCACTAAATAAACCACTTTACCTATCCGTTGCATGATACGCGCGGGCAACCATTTCCACAATCCCTTTCTGGGGTTTTTAAGCAAGACCGTTCTCATTGACGGTAAACTCTCTAAGCCATGAAGTATCCCCCGTTGAACCTAACTCAAACTTATCACTCGGGGTTATCATAGATAGGGACGTCCTAAGGGGATACGTCAGCATTAACTCTGAAGGTGTTTTTCGGGTTTTGGTACACGGTGTTGACCGATACGAAGCTAAACATCTTACTAGCCGTTCACTAATCGTCTCTCTCTTCCCCTTTAAATCTGAATCAACTACCGAACGTAACAACATTTTCTTAATGATGCCGACCCCTCTTTCGGCTTGTCCATTGGAGGATGGGTTATAAGGAGGAGTGAGAACATACTGAATATTATTTTTAAGAAAAAAATTCTGGAGTTCCCGAGAATTAAAAGGAGGACCATTATCTGACAGTACGACTTGAGGGTAACCGAACCTAGCAAAACACTCTTTCAACAACGGTATTATTTTCTCGGCGCATGTATCATTCACAATCCAACATTCAAGCCAATTTGAATATTCGTCGACTAATATCAAAATTTTACACTTAAACGTATCGAGAACATCATTGTGTAACCTTTGCCACGGTTGAACAGACCTATGTAATGGTAAATGATATTTTTTGTTGTTATCGTTTTGTGTTAATTGGCAAACTTCGCACGACGCTATTTTCTGTTCGATATCTTTATCCACACCCAACCACCAAACTAACGATCTAGCTAACATCTTAGTTCTAACAATGCCAATATGATCCCTATGTAACAGGTCTACGATATAGGATTGTCTAGGTTCGGTTACCCTCAAGTCGTACTGTCAGATAATGGTCCTCCTTTTAATTCTCTCGACTTCGAACGTTAGTGCGGGTATCTCCCGTCCTGCTGAGCGCTGCCACATCTTGTGTTGACTCTTCATTTAACTGCGTTGACTCTTCATTTAAAACTTTAGTTTGTTCACTCACAAGTTCCATATCTTGAACTATTTTTACTGCCTGATTAAACGACAAGGACCGTTCGCTTAACAATCTTTTCGTGATAAGTGGATCACGTACTCCGATCACCAACTGATCTCTCAGAGCTCGATCTAAATATCTCCCGAAATTACATGTCGCGGCTAAACGTTTCAATTCAACAATAAACTCCCGAACTGGTTCACTGATCTTTTTGTGTCTCAAATGAAACTAATAGGTCTCCGCGATTTCTAACTTTTCCGGAGAAAAATGATTTTTAAGGGTTTCTAACAGTTCTTCAAATGACTTATCCTTCGGCCTATAAGGAGACACTAAATTTTTTAAAGTTGTGTAGACCTCTGGGCCGATTAATAACATCAGCAAGGCAACTTTTTCGCTATCCGCGGTGTTATTCACAACAAAAAAAGCTTCGACGCGTTCCAGATAATTTTCGAACACTTCCTGCGACGGTTGAAACGGATCAATGCGTCCTACCACAGCCGCTCGCATTATTATTTCCCCCTTACTCTCAGACGAACTTGTCTTCGATTCCGACATACTTCAAGAACAAAAAAAATACCTACGTAGGTTCTTCGCTCGTCGCCAATCTGTTACGTCTTCAATTAGAAAAAAGTCAAGTTTAACATCAGACAAGTTTATTCATTTTTAATTCACAGAACACAAAAACTATATCTAAAAAAACCACTCGTCAACGATGACAAGGTCAAAACAAAGTCAACATAATTATAGCAGGTACATGACAGAAGCAAGGTTAGTTCTTCTTCTTCTTCCTACTCTTTAAGGATACAAACTCTCGATTAATAACTGTTTCTACAGGGTACACTTAGCATTCATATATAATATATATATATATATATATATATATATATATATATATATATATATATATATATATATATATATATATATATATATATATATATATATATCAGCAATGAAATACCGTGTTTTTGCACACTGCAATAAGGTACACAACTTTGTGTTAGTGAGAGACACCAAGGGATGTGCCACGTAAACGTGGCACATAGGAACTGTTCCAACATTAGACTAAACGTCACAAAGATGTTGGCTCGGCATTACGCCATGTCCTGCATCGTTTCGTCGCGTCCGACTCATCAGGGGCCCGACGATGCCCACCCAACTCTGGACCTATCTTAAATCAAGAAGATCAGATATAGGAATTTATCAGAGACGAGCGTGCTCTCACACCGCCATTCTTGCTTGGCTGGCAAAACAAATCAGCAATGAAATACCGTGTTTTTGCACACTGCAATAAGGTACACAACTTTGTGTTAGTGAGAGACACCAAGGGATGTGCCACGTAAACGTGGCACATAGGAACTGTTCCAACATTAGACTAAACGTCACAAAGATGTTGGCTCGGCATTACGCCATGTCCTGCATCGTTTCGTCGCGTCCGACTCATCAGGGGCCCGACGATGCCCACCCAACTCTGGACCTATCTTAAATCAAGAAGATCAGATATAGGAATTTATCAGAGACGAGCGTGCTCTCACACCGCCATTCTTGCTTGGCTGGCAAAACAAATCAGCAATGAAATACCGTGTTTTTGCACACTGCAATAAGGTACACAACTTTGTGTTAGTGAGAGACACCAAGGGATGTGCCACGTAAACGTGGCACATAGGAACTGTTCCAACATTAGACTAAACGTCACAAGGATGTTGGCTCGGCATTACGCCATGTCCTGCATCGTTTCGTCGCGTCCGACTCATCAGGGGCCCGACGATGCCCACCCAACTCTGGACCTATCTTAAATCAAGAAGATCAGATATAGGAATTTATCAGAGACGAGCGTGCTCTCACACCGCCATTCTTGCTTGGCTGGCAAAACAAATCAGCAATGAAATACCGTGTTTTTGCACACTGCAATAAGGTACACAACTTTGTGTTAGTGAGAGACACCAAGGGATGTGCCACGTAAACGTGGCACATAGGAACTGTTCCAACATTAGACTAAACGTCACAAAGATGTTGGCTCGGCATTACGCCATGTCCTGCATCGTTTCGTCGCGTCCGACTCATCAGGGGCCCGACGATGCCCACCCAACTCTGGACCTATCTTAAATCAAGAAGATCAGATATAGGAATTTATCAGAGACGAGCGTGCTCTCACACCGCCATTCTTGCTTGGCTGGCAAAACAAATCAGCAATGAAATACCGTGTTTTTGCACACTGCAATAAGGTACACAACTTTGTGTTAGTGAGAGACACCAAGGGATGTGCCACGTAAACGTGGCACATAGGAACTGTTCCAACATTAGACTAAACGTCACAAAGATGTTGGCTCGGCATTACGCCATGTCCTGCATCGTTTCGTCGCGTCCGACTCATCACGGTATTTCATTGCTGATTTGTTTTGCCAGCCAAGCAAGAATGGCGGTGTGAGAGCACGCTCGTCTCTGATAAATTCCTATATCTGATCTTCTTGATTTAAGATAGGTCCAGAGTTGGGTGGGCATCGTCGGGCCCCTGATGAGTCGGACGCGACGAAACGATGCAGGACATGGCGTAATGCCGAGCCAACATCTTTGTGACGTTTAGTCTAATGTTGGAACAGTTCCTATGTGCCACGTTTACGTGGCACATCCCTTGGTGTCTCTCACTAACACAAAGTTGTGTATATATATATATATATATATATATATATATATATATATATATATATATATATATATATATATATATATATATATATATATATATATATATTGTTTCTTATAAATGTATATAAAAGGGGCATTTATTATTCTTGGTATAGAAATAAAAATTTCGCTAGCGCCCTGTAAGGATGAAGGGGGCAGAGAAAAGTAAATAATATCCAAAGGAAGAACCCTCCCCCTCCCCCCGCCTTAGAGTTTTATTGTAGAAAAAGTTCAGTGATTCGGGTCACGTATGTTGGTGGGGCTGTTCCAACATGAGGGCGAATGAGCGTCATTGGAAATGCTGGCTTCAGCCTCTCTTTTCTTTCTTTTGGGGGAAATTTTTCTTTTTCTTTTTGCCTTCTTCCACTTTGGGCTGGGTTCGCTGTTGAACGCTTTACAGAAAGAAACGTGAAGGGGGGGGGGGGATCCTCGCGTACCATTGTTTTTTTTTTCTCTAAACGCGTCCCTCTCTCCACTTTAGCAATACAAAAGAAGTACAAAAAAAAACATGGTGAAAAAAAGAAAGAATAATATGGATGAAGAAGATAAAGGAAGAAAAGAATTTAACACGTTGTAGAATGAAAGACAAGTGATGCATGACATGGTGGAGATTCATGCATGTTTACATGACATGGTGGAGATTCGTGCATGTTTACATGCTGTCTTAACATGATACTGAATGTAAGCCACGTTTACTTACATGTAATCTTATTCCTCTACAATCCTACTTCTATCGTACTAGTGATGCGGTGCATATTGAACTCGTGTAGAATTCAAGGGCGGCTCCAGATTTGGATTTCAGAGGGGCCATTCCGGCAGGGGGAAATGGCCGGACCGCTGTAAGGTTAGGGATATAAACCTTACAGGGGTCCGGGCGGGATTTTTTTAAATTTGAACACTGGGCTAAATAATAAACAGCTTGGTTTTCCGGTGTATGTATGTAATAGTGACACAGGATGTACACATCCTGTGTACATCCTGTGTTTGCTTCGAGTCAACACCACGATGCACCACACCCCAGAAGATGCTTCCAGCAGAGGGAGCGAAACGTCGGACTTCACCCCCTTCGTGACGCGGATTCCACCGGAAAACCAAGCTGTTATTAGGACTCTACCCGCGGAAGCCTACGCACCAAGTTTACTGGGCTAAATAGTTATGAACCCGTACCTATATGAGAAAGTTTGTCTGAGTTGTCTCGGAGATTTTTCCCTTTGGCGAATCGTCAATAACTTTTTCAATATCAATGACCAAATCTTTGTGGACATGTGTTAAACACAACCCAGTGAGCCCAGAGATCTTCACTCATCCTGGAACGAAGCCATTTCTTAACTCGACATAATCTCGACGTAGCTTACTGGTAGAGTAGTGAGAATTTCAGCAATGACTTGATAATTGGGAACAAATCTCCATCAGAGAAAATGATTTACTCAACAGGTTTGTCTGGGATTTCATATTTTCCTAATAGTCAACGTAGAGTCTTTGAAAGAAACCCAACATACTTCACTTGCACTTTCCGTCACTTTCCGTTTTATTTTTATGGAAGCTGGCTCTCCGTGCATAGCTTTTACTGGTCTTATATTACTTTGCTTTGTAAGTTTCATCGCACATTTCCGTTTCCCCAATTTTGAACCACTTATCGTCATTCAATCTTCCCCAAATTTTGCATTGCATTGCAAATTTTGCATAGATAGAACTAAGGTGAAGAATACAGAAACCAAAAAAAAAAAAATAGCGTCAAATTTATTTGCTTTTTAAGTTTCATCGCACACCTATTACCCCAATTTTGAACCACTTACCGTCATTCAATCTTCCCTAAATTTTGCACATAGATACAACTAAGGTGAAGAATAGAGAAAAAAAAAAAAAAAAAAAAAAAATGTTGAAAATAAGACCAGTTTTGAAAAATGGCATTTTTATATTAATTATTTTTATCTAAAATTTTCTTTACCATGTCTCTGATGTTACTTGTAATTTTTTTTTTTTTTTTTTGATAGAAAACGTATTATTAAAATACTATGAAAATACGCAATATGCACTACACACAAAACTAATAAACTGTCAACTGACAATAATGAAAATTTGTAATGGAAAAAAATATAGAGGGGAACCATGACCCTATGGCCCCTCCTTTGGAGCTGCCACTGGAACAATTGTGTTCTTATATCGGCCATAATGGTTTTAAATATGGCTAACCCAATAATGTTTAACCTGCATTTTCTTTAAAAAACCTGAAAGGACTTGAAAATAATTTTATGTAACATACCATATAAGTATGGACTTACTTAAACACTCTTATTTCACTTTTATTTGTAGCATACGTTTTGTAATAATAGTATATTTTTATTGCATTTTAGATAATTATTGTTTTTTTTTCTTAATCTTCAAGATCTTTAAAACGGTGTGTTGCATGTCATACTGACTGACATCTCGTTCTTTAGTTGCATTTAATATTGCCTTCCATCTTAAACTTAAAGTTGTCAAAATAGTGAGGTGCTTTGAGCCGAATTTTGTACAATGTCGCTAGTTCTTCGTAGAAAAACTATTTTCCTTCTATTGGTGTTTAATCTTTGTAAAAACTAATTTCTCGATCACGCCTTGGGGTATAACTTTTCTTAACATATATGCCAAATTTCGTCAAAATCGGCCCAATAGTTTAGGCTCTAGGCGTCTGCACTGACAGACATTTTTTTAAAAACCACTTGTTTTTACTCAGGGGACCTCAAAACGTGTAAATCCATCAAAATCGAATTTTCGCGCCATCACAATACTTTCTCTTTATATGATTTTTTTTTTTAAATTTTAGTAGAAGATTGCAACTACATAATTTAATGTTATAAGCAATAATGATGTTTGTTTATATAATGACATGATGTTGACTTGAAGTGAGCAACTGTCCATTAACAGTACTCACAGATACTAGCATGAATTATTACATATATTTATACAGAGGTTATTATATGAAGTTATACATCGCTCAATAAATCACGGGGCCACTGCCTCTTAAGACGTCGGGGAGGATTTCCGGGAATGAATGGTAATGACAGATTGTGGATTAATGGATTAGGGTGTTGGGATATGGAGTCATGGAAGGATTTGTATCGAGATTTGGCTAGGTCATGGACGAAGGGTACTTTAAGGTCGTTGTGAAGGGTAAAGTTAGAAACGTAGAAAGGAGCGTGGACTATTCTTCTTAGGATTTTGGACTGAAGGGACTGGATTCGATAGGAGTTAGAACGCTTTGTGCAACCCCAGAGTTCAATACCGTATGACCATATGGGCTTAATTATGGTGTTATAAATGAGTAATTTGTTATGTGTGCTGAGTTTAGATGTATGGCGTAAAAGTCTGTGTAAAATTCTGTAGCGTCTGTTGCAGTCTTGTCGTTTAAGTTTCGTGTGGTGTGCCCAGGTCAAACGACGGTCCAGGTGTAAACCAAGGTAGCGGACGGAACTAGAGTGAGGGATAGGAATTTGGTTTAGGGTTAGTGGTTCACATACGCCATGTCTCAAACTAAACGTTACATGGACACTTTTGTTTTCATTAATTTTGATTCTCCACTTCTTGAGCCAAGTTTCCAGAAGGAAGAGGTGTTGCTGAACTTGGTCAGATGCTATTCTAGGTGATATATTAGATGATAGAATACATTTATCATCTGCAAAGGATGCTAAAGTGGTGGCAGGATGTTCAGGGATGTCGGAAGTGAAAATAGTATACAGGATTGGACCTAGGATGCTTCCTTGGGGTACACCTGCTTTTATAGGAAAAATTGAGGAAGTGGAAAGGTTGTAGGACACATGGTAAAAGCGATTTTCTAGAAAGGATTTTAGGATCAGGTAGTAAGTGAAAGGAAGGATGCCCTTTAGCTTCCAAAGCAAGCCGGCGTGCCAAACCCTGTCAAAAGCTTGCGCTTCATCCAAGAAGACCGCCGAGCAGTACTTTTTCTGTTCAAGGGAGGATGCTATTATATCTACAACTCTGTGACACTGTTGGACTGTGGAGTGAAGGGATCGAAAACCTAATTGGTGGTTCGGAAGAGTTTGTAAGGATGCTATTATATGATTAATTCGTCGGAGGAGAAGTTTTTCTAAGATTTTCCCCATGAGAGGAAGTAGACTGATAGGACGATAGGAATTAGGTAAGTGGGAAGGTTTGGAGGGTTTGTGGATCATTATGATTTTGGCGAATTTCCAAAGTGAAGGAAAGTGGGTTACTCGAAGGACTGAGTTGTAGATGGAAGTAAGGTAAAGGATTCCTTTTTTGGGGAGGTTTTTAAGGATGTGGGAGGTGATAAGGTCATAGCCAGGAGCTTTATTTTTGGGGAGGTGTTTTATAATGTAGGAAATATCGGATGGGTTAAAGGCCTTTGGGGGAGGAGAAAGTTGAAGAGGCACAAAAAGATCGTGTAATATATTATTGGAATGGATTTGGTCATAGATATCAGGATGAGGAGTGAACTGTTTGGAGAGGAAATGGGCGAAAAGCTCTGCTTTATCGGCATCGCTCTTTGCCCAGGATTGATCTAATCTTTGGAGGGGTGAAGGAATTATCTTTTGTTTGAGGATTTTTCGGGTAGCTTGCCAAAGGGATTTGTCTTCCGTCGTCAAGTTTCTAGTATAGTCTGAGAATTGTTCTGATCTGTATGTTGTCAATGCAGTAGTCAGTTGTCTTGTACGTCTGTTAAAAGTCAGTTTGTCAGTAGGTAGTCGAGTCCGTTGCCATTTTGCCCTAGCTCGTCGTTTCTCACTAATTAAGGTTCGTATAGTCAAAGGTAAGTAATAATTAGTCGTCCTGTGTTGTTTGTAAGGTCTTGTACTGTCCCATACACATTTTTGTATTGTCTCAGTCAGTGTCAGTACAGCTGCGTCTATGTCGTCAGGTGTCTTTAGTGGTACTTTAAGGTCAAGTTTGTTCTCTATTAACTGTTGAAATCTAGTCCAGTCTACATGTCCATTAATTAAGGTAGGTTTTTGAGGGATGGGAGAAGGACAAAGGTCTAGGATCAAAAGAACAGCACTATGGTCAGAGGAGAGATCGTGAAGGTTCAAAATAGTTGGATGGAGATTGGTGAACGGAGAGGTGACAAAATAATCTAAGAGGTCTGGTAGTTTGTTTAGATCAGAAGGCCAATAAGTATAGTCAGAAGGGGAAAGGACTTGGTATCTGGAAGAAAGAATCAGAGGAAGCAGGGAATTTGTGCCACGTGGATTATGGGTTCTGCATCCCCAATGGGGATGTTTAGCATTATAATCTCCTCCGGCTATAAACCTGGGACCAAAGGATCGGAATAAGGATTCAAAATCTTGATGGGTAACAGGTTTGCTAGGAGGACAATAAACAGAGGAAATTGTGTAGTCAAGTGGAAAGGAATTAAGGGTTATGGTCGTAGATTGAATAGATTCTGTGGGATTAGAAGGATGTAGAAAGTGGGAAAGGGAATTTCTAATAAGGATCGCACTACCCCCCTGTGCAGTGTTATTTGGATGGTCAGTTCTGTACGTTTGGTAGTCTCGTATGTGAAAGTGTGAGCGTGTTGTAAAGTGTGTTTCATTTATGAGGGCAATGTCGATCCTTTTATCATGTAGGAGAGTATCAAGTTCTTGTTTACGCTGGGTTACTCCATTAGCGTTCCAGAGAAGGATGGTAAGAGAAGTTTGGCTTAGAGAGGTCATTTTTGGGAAAAGACGGGAAGGACAGATGCAAGTGATGAGAGGGTTTGAAGGATGGTGAGGAGAGGTTCAATAACAGCTTTTAGTTCGGTTATGAAGGAGTTGAGGGTTGTTTGTAAGGTGGCTGTGAGGTCAGTGGTGTTTGTAGGAGGGGGGATAAAGGCAGGAAGACGTCTCTGAGGTAGTGGGTGAGGGGATCCGGCAGCCGCAGCGGTCGCGTAGCTGGAGTGTGTTAAGGGATGTTCACGGGTTGTAGATTTGTGTGCAGTCGACGGTAGAGAAGGGAATTGCGATGAGCTGGTAAGCGTAGAGAAGTTCGTAGCAGGGCCTGGGTATGACTGAAATGTTTCCTTAGCGGTGATCCTGTCGGTCTGCTTGTTACTCCTGAGAGTGCGCTGAAGTTTCTTGTGAACTTCGCACCCTCGATAATTGGCTGGATGGGCCCCTCCGCAGAGTACGCAGGAGGCTGGCTGTATTCGATCGGTTTTAGGACAATCTGCGGTTAAATGTTTTCCCGAGCATTTTACGCATCTATAACCGTAATTACAGTATTTCTGCGTATGATTATAGTTCTGGCAGCGCTTACACTGCACTAACTCCTGTTTTTTATACGGTTCTTCGACCTTAACCTTACAGTAGTAGAGCTCAGTAATATTAAAAATATTTTTGTTATTTTTATCCGGCTCCAAATCTACAAAGAATAGAGGGAGTGGGGTTTTCGTCGAAGAATGAACCACGTTTGTTATGTTTCTAGGCCTGAATCCTAATTTAGTAAGTTCCTCTCTGATAGTATCGGTGGAAGTAGTTGGGTGAAGGTGGCGGATTACCACTCTATAAGCCTTCTCTTCCTTGACTTGGTACGTATGGTATTCTATGTTTTTCAATTTTAAATGACGTACAAGGGCTTTATATCCCTCAATTTGGCTCGTTTGGATCAATAAATCAGATGATCTTGCCTTACAACTGAAGGATCCTGATCCAATGACATTTTTAAGGCCATTTATAAAACTTGTAAAATCAATAACATTTTTGACAAATATTGGTGGAGGTCTGACTGAGCTGGAGTCATTGACTTCCTGTTCTGGTTGTAAAACACCAAACGGATTTACCGTGGTATAGTTAGAACCCGGTGAAATATTCCTTGGAATGTCATTAGGCGTTAGAATATTACCTTGTGAGGGCGCTGAGGATGGTGCGGGGTGTGCGGGTATATCACCGGGGGTCGAGTCAGACGCGGTGAGTAGGGCAGGTGAGTCTGAACGGGTGGGGGTGGCCTGGGCGGCCCGCTTGGACGCTCCCTCCATCGAGGAATCAGAGCCGGTAGATTGAACTTGCGATCTTGACCTCTTCTTTTTTTTATTTGTCATAATATAAATATAGTCTCTATTGTTATTAATGCTAGCTTGTTTACCTTTAAAAGGTCGTCTGATAAGATTTGGCCTGCCTGGTGCACCTCGACCAGCCAGCCTAATCTTATTAATTTATTCTTAACTTAAAAAAAACTGGATAATTAAAAGAAAAGAAAACACTCACCGGTAAAATAAATTAAGATATATACAGAAAAAACTAAAAGGAACACTCTGGTCAAAAAACGAAAACAAACGAATGATTTTAACTATAGTAAAATAGAAGGAAAAGAGAGAGCCGATACGCACGTGTCAACACCTTGGTAGAGACCCCTTATATGAGAAAGTAAAAAGAGAAAATCATTTAAAGGGTTAGTATAAATTTATAATATGCTCTAAATAATATTTAAATAAATATAATTAAAAATAGAAAGAGAACATTTTAAATCTCAGATTAAAAAAATTGATTTACCATCAGTAATTTTAAACCAAGCAAGCGAAAAAAAAAAAAAAAAAAAAAACAAATTAACGATCCCTTCCCCTAATTCCAGACTCCAAGACTGGACCATAAATTAATACCAACGTAAAAAAAAAAAATCTTTTCCGAGGTTAGGAATAAATCTGACGTTAAAAAAACCATAATATTACTTTGGACCGAGAAGAGAAAGAATAAGAAAAATATTAAAATTAACTTTTACACTGAGGCAAGGAGCTCTAACAGCTATTTTCTGCTCTACAGACCTGTTATTTATGGTTCAGATTCGGGCCAATGTAAAAAAAAACTAACACTATGAATGGAATGCGACAGGTTATAAAGCTCTCTAAGGAATTCACCTTTATAACGTCACATGAAAAATCAAATATTTTCCTACGTGAAATTTATAAATTGACTAAAAATAGGACAAAAAACAATATTTCCTAACAAATATGTGCACGATATTCTTCTTTTTAGGAGATCCAAAAAATCAATTTAGACGACAGGATAAGGTTTTAATGAAAAAAGAGGAAACTCAAAAGCAGAGATAAACGACCTTACATTTTCTTTACTTCTTACCGTTAATAAGAGTAAAAATCCAATACATTTCCATACCAAATTCACTCATATACAGGATTATTTTGTAAAAAAAAATTAAGAAGTCCTATCCTATATTCTATTTTCACATACGAGATCCCTGAGCATTCTTCTGTAACTATTGCTTCTTTCGCTGACGATAAATGCATATTATCATCAAATAAATCTCCTACAGCAGCATCTGATAAAGTACAGGAACACCTCTTACTCCTAGAAACATGGCTTAGAGAATGGATAGTAAAAATCAACGAAATGAAAAGCGTACACGTCTCGTTTAGTCTAATACATGGAATATGCAAACCGGAAACTCTAAATCAAATTCCTCACTCCAGTTTCGTCCGCTACCTTGGGTTAAACCTGGATCTTTGATTACCATGAGTACACCACACAAAACTTAATCGACAATACTGTAATTGACGCTGCAAACTTTTGCACAGACTCTTACAATATATTTGGACATACGGACTCGAACTTTGGGGATCGACCAAGCCATCGAATTCATATAAGATCCAATCCCTGCAGTCCTTGATCCTACGAAAAATATGTAATGCTCCCTCCTACGTGGCCAACAGTATAATACATAACGATATAAATGTTCCCTATGTCCACATTCTAGCCTCAATTCGTTACAAGACCTTCCACACCAAGCTCGTCCACCATCCTAATCCTCTTGTCCAAAACCTATCCTCTCTTCATATCCCTGGCAATCCGAGGCGACGCCTAAAGAGAAAATGGCCCCGTGACCATCTAAGAGACTAATATTATTGTAATCCAAATTATTGGAGTACCACCACTGGTTGGAATCTCTTAATCTGTGCCGTATATACCTTATGCGAACAAGCTGCTTATAATTAATTTTTACATTCATCTAACATACATCTAAGCTCAAAAAAATAATTAAACAAATTACTTATTTATAACACCATAATTGAGCCCACTTAGTCAGATAGCATTGAAATCTGTGGAAGCACCAAGCGTTCCAACTCCTACTGTATGCAATCTCTTCAATTCGAAATCCTTTGAAGAATCCTTCTATGTCTCCAACTTCACCCTTTACAATGACTTCAAAGTTCCCTTTGATCACGACCTACCTACCTCCCGATACAAATCTTTCGACGAATCCAATCCCCATAATCCAAATCCTTTGATTCACAACCTAACATCGCCATTCATTACTGGTAAAAGTCTTCGACGTCTAGGCCAAGTCAGTGGCCCCTTAACCTATTAAATATTAATTAAACATATATGTGATCTATTAAATAATAATTAATTACATGTAATATTCATGTGTGTAATACTGTGAGTACAGTCAATGGAGTTATTCACATCGTGTGTAACAAGCCAATGTCAAACTAATGTTATTTTTAATGCTCACAGCATGCAGTTGAAGCGAGCATCTTTACATTCAACAAAACATGCATTTCGTCTGTCTTTCAGTAACGTTTACGTGTCCGACGATAACTTAAGTAAAAGTTTACCAATTTAGTTAAAATTTGGTATACTGGGTCCTTTTACTAATCCTCAGCCTAAGTTCATTGGACAGCGTTATCCATCCAAGAGTTCGTGCGCAACGCTCGCTTAAACATGAGCTTCAAATGTAAAATTGTTATTTCAGGACGGGAAAAGATTCGATGAGACGAACATTATTTTGAGATAACATTTTTTAGTGAAACCAACAGCGATACCGCTATGAATTAATAAAGATCGTTAAAACTATTAAAGCGGACATACGAGTATAAACTTTTAAAATAGAGAGGATAACGTTTTTACCGATATCTATCGTTCTAACGTAAAGATTTTAACAAAAATTCATACACATCGTCTAAAGTACAATTTAAACAGACATGTAAAATTTCAACCTGATACATGCTGAAGTTTTTTTTGTAGCGAAGTGATACATTTTATGAGTTGAAATAGAATGGCCGGGACTTGTAGGTGAGTTAAGGAATAGTGGGAAAACCCTTCTCCCCCACTTCACGGTTCTCTCTTTTAAAATCATATTCTTCAACTATCAACATCGTGATTAACTATTCAATATTTATTGTATTACGCTCGCTTCGATGATAGAGCCACTATGTAGCCATGTGTATTTAGTTGCCGGCCAAAAGCGGCTGGAAACAATAAGGAGACAGTATTTACAAAAGGGTGAAGTTTGATAGAAGTCCGGTTGTGGTGAAATAAAGAGCACCAAAGAGAAGAAGGATGGTGAATGACTGAATGAGGAATCTGGTCGTAGTCTACTGCAAGAGTTTCTTGATGGATGCCAAGAGCTGCCTGCTCTTAGAAAGGTAACAAGTCTTAGAAATGCTCCGGCTAATATGGCTATCATGGTTCAAGACAGACTGAGCTTCTGGGCTAGGAGCCTTGTTTATATTAGCAGAGGTCAGATTACTCAACCCAGATCTCAGCTCAAACTATTGAATCCGATCTCTCCAGACAACAACTCTACAACTCACATCAAAATTAAGAATTGCTATGACTTTTTTAAAGATAAGAAATTATAAATAATTCATAGATAAAATATTATGAAAATAAACCTTAAGCCATAATAAAAGCTGTTCTATACAAGTCCTACTAAACTTTCTAATATACAAAATATCTTGGTCCAGTATTTTCCATTAACGTATTATCTTGGTCTAGTGTTTTCCATTTACATAATACATTGGTCCAGTGCTATCTATTTACATAATATCTTGGCCCAATGCTTTCTATTTACACACTTGTAATATCTTGCTCCAATGCTTTCTATTTACATAATATCTTGGCCCAATGATTTCAATTTACATACTCGTAATATCTTAGTCCAATTTTTTCCATTTACATAATATTTTGGTCCAGTGTTTTCCATTTACATAATATATTGGTCCAGTGCTATTTATTTACATCGTGTGTAACAAGCCAATTTCAAACTAATGTTATTTAGAAAGGTAAGGCATAATATCTTGGCCCAATGCTTCTACTTACATAATATATTGGCCCAATGCTTTCTATTTACATAATATCTTGGTCCAATGCTTCTATTTACATAATATCTTGGCCCAATGCTTTCTATTTACAAACTCGTAATATCTTGGTTCAATGCTTCTATTTACATAATATCTTGGTCCAATGCTTTCTATTTACATAATATCTTGGTCAAATGCTTCTATTTACATAATATCTTGGTCCAATGCTTTCTATTTACATAATATCTTGGTCCAATGCTTTCTATTTACATAATAACTTGGTCCAATGCTTCTATTTACATAATATCTTGGCCCAATGCTATCTATTTACATAATATCTTAGTCCAATGCTTCTATTTACATAATATCTTGGTCCAATGCTTTCTATTTACATAATATCTTGGTCCAATGCTTCTATTTACATAATATCTTGGCCCAATGCTTTCTATTTACATACTCGTTATATCTTGGTCCAGTATTTTTCTTTTGCTATTTGTTTCGGGTTTTCCCGGTTACATTTATTTATTGTTATTGTTCAGTATAACAATATTTCTTCCCCAACCAGTAGTCCTTAAAAAATAATTTTATTTTTTGCCAATATCTCAAAAATTATATTTATCCCGGAAAATGACATAAAGGTTTATATTCGTACTAGCTGAATACCCGTGCTTCGCTACGGGGTGTTTTTTTTTTTCAATTTAATGGATTTATAAACTACTATCAAGAAACATTTAAATTATTTTACAAAGCGAGAATATCTAGATTCTATCCCTCCTCCTTATTTCTATACCCCCTCCCCTTTAATAAGATAATTTGCTAATATCCCAAATTATTAATTCATTCCGACTAAATTTTTAAAAAGGAAAAGCAGTGGTATTTTCCTTCAGTACCCCCTCCCCCCCCTCCCCGTGTCATTTTACATCCCTTGGTTGAAATTGGAATTATCTTTTATTAATATACATGCTTACATCCAAAATAAGAGCTCTTTCTCAAGTATTAACTTCCTAACTTTTGAAGATCGGTCTGGGCTCAATTACTTTGACATTTGTACCCCGTACCCCTGTGTACCGAAAATCAAAATTTCGAAAATGCATGAAGTCAGTGACCTTCTCCTTTTCCCCTTGCTTTGAAGGTCAAGTGTGCATATTTTCATTGAAATCGGAATAAAGCGCTATATTTGAATAAAGAACACACACACACGCGCCCGTTCGCGCGCGCGTGCACACACACTTACGTTGACATTTCCTTTTTACCCCTCTCCTAAATTAAAATAATGACAAAAAGGTACATTAAAATTACTTTTCTCTTAAAGAGCCTTTCAACGATATGCATAATAAAGGGTACCTATCAATTACTTTGACATTTGTACCCCGTACTCCTGTGTACCAACATTTTAACTTTATAATCTCATGTAAGCAGTACACTCATAGACACTTCATTCATATAAGATAAAAGACACTCATAGACACTCTTCATTTATATAAGATGTAGTTATACATATTTTTCCATTTTACCCCCTCCTAAATGAAAATATGACAAAACTGTACATAACAACAATCACTGTACTTTTAAAGAGCTTTTCAACGATATGCATCATTAAAAGTATTCATTACTTTGACATTTGTACCCCGTACCCCTGGGTACAAAAATAAAAATTTCGCAAAATCCTTTCTTAGTGGATGCCTATGATATGAACCGAGTATATCCTCAAAATTTCAAGTCTTTCGGTTAAGCAGATTTTGCTGTGCGTTGATTCTATGTCAGTCAGTCAGTCAATCAGGACATTGCTACTTATATTATAGATTTAAATTTATTACCAATATTAATTTTCAAATAAAAATCTTCGTTTATTAATTAAAGGTTTTTAGGGGGTTGCTCCCTAAATTTAAAGATAAAATTAATTTTTTCGTTATCACCTCTGAGGTATATTTTTTCTGAACATTTATGCTAAATTTAATCGAAATTGTCAAACTAGGTTAGGATCCACGAGTCGGCACATACTGCAGACTACCGGACGGACATTTTTTTAAATCAGGGGTCCTGAAATCTTGTAAATGCTTTAAATTTTTCTAAATCGATTTTTTGTGCCATCACAATACGTCCTCTCTCTTTACGGAATATAAATAATAAATTAAAAAATCGATCCGAGACAACTCAGACTAATTTTCTCATATAACTTGGTCTGCTCCAGGAAACCTGTTGTTTTCGATTTTTAACAAAATCAGATTTATTTGCATCAATATTTCGGAAACTAAATTGTTCCTGGGAAAACAGCTTTTATCATTAGATTCGCATTTAAATGGACTACATTTTAGAATTTTTTAATCAAAATTGATGGAACCGTTTTCGAGATTTTTTTATTATAGAGTTTTTTTGGGGGGTCACCCTAAAATTTGGAGCTAAAATTGATTTCTCGATTTCACCTCGGGATATGATTTTTCTGATCATGTATGCCAAATTTCGACGTGCAAAGTCGTCCCAGTATTTTAGACTTCACATTTCTTAAAAATCACTTTTTTTGAAGTCAGGGGACCTCAGAACGTGTAAATCCATGAAAATCTAAAATTCGAATTTTCGTGCTATCACAATAACTAACTATATGAGAAAGTAAATAGATCAAACTCAATAACAGAGATAAATGACTTCCCCCACTCCTTACCCGAAAGTTAAAAGAAAGGGAGATAATTTTTTACGTATGGTTGGTCACAATGTAGTTGAGGTTGAATGGACCACGTGTTACAATCTGTGACATAACTGTATAGAAGAAGCAGGATTTTATCTATTAAATTGATATTTATCACAGTTCAATGAAATCCACTGTTTTTACTGTACTGCGCATGTGTCGTAGTTTGGTTGTTTTTTGTTATGTAATGGCACCCGCAGTGTAAAAGTAGGATCTACTGGTAATTTAGTTTTGTGCTGTTTGGTTTCTTTATTCTAATTGTTAGTGTCAGCTGGTCGAGATTTGATTCATTTCTTTTATATAATTATTGATCCATTGTTGAAAGAATTGGAAATTATTTTTAAAATAATAAATTTAAAACAAGATATACGCTTTTAAAATTCTATTAGTATAGCTCTGACGTTAGTTAAAATGTTTTAATATTTTGTTTCAGTTATACTTAGATTAGTACTTAAATAGAATCAAAAGTTTGACTGATTCTGAGTAACCTCAATTCTATTTACACATAACTAACTCTGCGACGTAACAGTCTGTGAAGGGCCAAAGGGCTTGTACCAAAATAAATACACATGTAAAGTACAACACGGGGTTAGTGTGTCGTTCCATTAACTGTATAAACCACTTTAAATAAGCAACTTCTTCCTATAGGGATGCTAAGTGACCAACGAGTGGGAGAGCCCTGTCTGGAAATTGAAACCGGTATTCTTCACACCAAGTAAAGAAGGTAGGATGTGGCAAGATTATACTTGTTTACCTATCGTTATAAATTAATATGTCATCTTAACTGGGGATGATCAAAACCAGTGAGGCTTTTGCATGGGTTAAGAAGGGGGAGAGCGAGAAAAAAGAGAGGAAAATGAAGTTGAAAAGTCCAGACGAAATGCAAAAGGTTAGTAACCAAGAAAAGAAGGAACTATAATAGGCAACATTTTACTTCGTTACCCAACGCGAAAAAATGTTGGTGGGTACCCAAGTAAAGAAAGAGCTATATAGGCAACATTTTACTTGGTTACCCACCAAAAAATATTTTTTGTGGGTGTAACGGGGATTTGGTGAGTGGAATATAGTAGAAATAATAAATGTTTGATAGTTTCCTTAAGGTTCTAATGTTAAGTTTTCTTAAAAAGAAACCTATGGTAGAACTAAAGTCCATTCTTTAAATGTTTGATATATATTTATTTGGTATATGATTGTGTATGTGTGATTGTTGGTTGATGTGTACACCTCCAGAGCTAAGATCGGACTCCCCGTGTGACTCTATGCTAGAGCTTAGTCTGATAGATACTTGGTGGGGGAAAGCACCACTAGACAGAAATTCGAGCCTTTGCTAACCTAAGGTCTACACTGCTTTCCTAGAATTCTAGACTCGGCTTCCCCGTTACAGACCCCCCTTCTTTGGAGAGTGAGCACCTGCGAACAGGTTACTCCCCGAAGAAGGAAGTAGCCAAGGCAGTGTATAGTGTTTGTCTTGATTTGGTTTGTGACTTTGAGCTGGAGGTGTATACTTGGTATAGTGTGTCGCGGAAAGGAGGAGAGACCTTATGTGCGTGTGAATTCAAGAGGTCCTGGGATGATGGGTGATGGTACCGTGGTAACTGGTAATTGACCATGGCAGTTGGTGACTTTTCTTTGATGAGTGATTGTTGGTCCTGGCAGTTGGTGACCAGGCCATTGTTGTTCAGGGATGGTCCTGATGTGGGGTGTTAGGGTCTCTCTCCGTTCGCCTACATTGTCGGAGTGTGTATTTAATTGTTTGTTTGATTACAATATTTTTACACATATCATAATATTATGCAATAACATTAAAAGTTATATTTTACTTTGTTATTTACATTGATTAATTAAAATTAACAAATAAAGAAAGCAACAACAACGAACAATTTTTGAAATTCCAAATAAAGAAGGTGGAATATTGGCTACAATTTACTTGGATGCCCACAGAAACATTTTACTGTTGGGTAACCAAGTAAGGAAGGTGGTATATTGGCAACAATTTACTTTGTTACCCACTTAAAAAATGTAAACTAGTATTCATAAAAATATTTTTAAAAAATGTAAAATAGTGTAATATGTAGTTGTTCCCACGCGCATTTAGTAACACTTGGGAACCCAGATGGATCACCAATGCCATACACCCCAAATTCACTTCATTTATTTGGTAAATTTGTGTGGGTGAAGGAGTGCCTTGAAGGGTAGGTAATCAGATCTGTGATCACCCTTCCACGTTGTGACCAGGCCCACGCCCGGCGCTGTTTAACTTTATTCCTAGAAGAGCCAACTGCTCTGCTATTCGTTACCAAGGCCTTCTATATCTGTATGGTTACTATTAACTACATATTATGTTACTTTCACACCATTTAAACGTGTTCACCAAAGATTTTATTCAACCGAATTTAATCATGATGAATATCGAAGAATTTCAACTCACGGCAGGTCGGGTTCGATTCCACGACAGAGTAGTTATTTCATGATATAATGTTCAATTATAATTAAATATAACCGTAAAAACTCGAATATGAAGGTTTCCTACGTGTTAAATCGAGCAGACGTTTCTTTATATTATTAATAGGTAGTTTAAATAAGACGTACTTTTGATTTCCGTGATACTTTAATTTTAACGTCATTTTAAAATGTTGTTCGACTTCATAACTGAGTTTAAACAAGACGTATACAAAAGACGTAGGGAGGAGGTTATAGGTAGGTTACGTCTAATCAGGTTATATTTATGTTTTTAAAAGTAATGTTTTTGATTTCTCGCATATTATTTATTATCGAGATAAACACAGATAACGTTAAAAAATAAAGTAAAAAAGGTGACGTGAACCTTATCACAGTACGAAAATTTTATACGTGCGCATGCTCAGTAGGTTTGACCTCGGAAAGTCGTATGACATTAATTGCACTTAACGTCTTATTTAAACTCTCTAATATTTGTTGTTATTGTCTTCACTTCTTACACTGTAAATGGTAAAAATATTTATGCCGTGTCCAGACTGCCGAACAGAACAGAGGAAACGAGCCGAGCATTAGTCTCTGCGCATGCTCAGTCTAAAGTCCGCATGCGCATCTCAGACTAGGCATGCGCAGACTCTAATGGTCGGCTTGTTTCCTCTGTTTGGTTCGGCAGTCTGGACATGGCTTTATTAATTTAGGGAAGAAAAGCCTTTGGCTCCACAAAAAGTTCGAGATTTATTTTATTTTTTTATTTCTCGTATAAAATTTGTAAATAGTTGTGTTAATAAAATAATAAATTCAATTACTTTATGGATTTAATGATATTATTAGTTGGTTGGATTGTAGAGTTTTATTTTCTTGAGATGGGAGTTTGGTTTTGAAGAAAAGTGTGGGAAAATCTATTTTGTCGATTAGTTTGAGAGAAGGGTGAATTTACGAGGTGGTAGTTGTAGGAGAGGAGATAAGGGTTCTGAAGATATAAGCTCCTGAGTGAGGGGGTTACAATCTGACTCTAAGGAGCAAGCTGGCAGTAACAGCTCCCGGGGGTATCGTACTCCCCGTGTCAAGTTACCCTCGCTTCTACCTACTTCAAACTCAGCCCGAATTACATGTATCTACCATATGATGACTTTTAGATAACATATGACTTCTGTTTACGAGTTTGTTAGTTTTATATTTTATACAAATTAAACTAGAACTCTACAGGATCATTTTTGGGAGATTCATGTTAACATTGATCTTTTTAGCTCTGGGAGACAGAAGAAATTCTAGTCACGCAAAAAACGACATGAAACATTTGACGCTTTTAAATATCGTTCCCGGATGTTAGAATATAATAGGAGGTAGATTGGTTTTCCCTTGAATTCATTATAGCACTTCTTTCCGCCGTTAGAAGTTCTAAATCTATATAAAAAATCGGTCCGAGACAACTCAGACAAACTTTCTCATATACGAGTTTATAATTACTTAGCCCAGTGTTTCCATTTATTAGTTTTCAAATGTACATTTAAATATTATTAAACATTTCATCAAAATGTATCATAAAAATAACTTTTCCTGGGCGGGGAATCGAACCCGGGCTCTCTCCGTCCGCGTTTTAAGCTTTTTTCTCAGGAACTAGATTTTTCCCGGGAAAACGGCTTATATCGTTGGATTCGTATTCAAATGGACTACATTTTAGAATTTTTTAATCAAAATCGTCGGAACCGTTTTCGAGAAATATTTTTTTTTTTCATGTTTTTTCAGAGTTTTTGGGGGGTAGCGCCCCCAAATTTAGAGCTAAAATTCATTTCTCGATTTCGCCTCGGGGTATGATTTTTCAGAACATGTATACCAAATTTCGTCAAAATCGGCCCTGTAGTTTAGGCTCCAGGCGTCTGCACAGACGACAGACAGACGACAGACGACAGACAGACGACAGACAGACATTTTTTAAAAACCACTTTTTTGGACTCAGGGGACCTCAAAACGTGTAAATCCATCAAAATCTCAAAATCGAATTTTCGCGCCATCACAATACTTTCTCTTTATATGAGAAAGTAAAAATACGTGTGGTGTCGCGGGACACCCGGTAGGAACAAAGTTACTTACATTTTTCATTAAATATAAATTATAAAATCACACTGCCAAGTACATATACGTTGTTAACTTAGAAAAGAGAAATATATTAAAAGTACCTAATTGTTTGTACCTAGCGGAGTTAAGGAAAAATTAAAAGAAAAGCATATATTTGTATCATTAAAGCAAGCGCCTTTCAATAAATAAATATTGAATATAACAAAAAAGTTAATCATGATGAGTTTATAGTTAAAGATTATGTTTGTTAAAGGATGTTGGATTGAGATAGAACTATTTTCTACCTACCCGGCCTACTAATTTAAAATATTATAAAATATACCTCTTCCCTACTCTAAAACTTCTGCTTGTATCGGTATGAAATTTTACATGACTGTAATAATTGTACTTTAGACGATGTGTAAGAAATTTTATTAAAATCGTTAGGACGGAAGATATCGGTAAAAACGTTGTTTTCTTTACATTAAACGTTTAGGTCCGCTTTGATAAGCGATCTTTATCAGTTCATAACAGCGTCGGTGTTCGTTTTACTAAAAAATAATACAGTATTATAATAATATACCCAATATTGAAATAAGCGTCAGCACAGTTCAATATTACTTTTAACAAGACCGTGATTATATTTTCTATTTTTACAAAACTAAGTGACATTTTGACATATAACAAAAATAAACAAAACAAGTCAAGGAACAGGCTTCCTTAATAACATTTTTTCCCTTCTTAAATTTGTTTAAGCTTACGTTTGCGCGATCGTTGCGCGTGAACGCTTAGGCGGATAACGTTGTCCAATAAACTCAGCCAAGGCATTGGTAAAATAAACATGTGTACCAAATTTCAACTAACACGGTGATCTTTTACTCAAGTTATCGTAATCGGTAGATTTCGTGACGGATTTTGCGTGACGGTGATTTTGTGACGGTGATTTTGGTCGTTTTTTTCGGATTCACTCCCGGGGCTCCAGAACGTGCCATAAGGAACTTAGTTCCAAACATGGATGTCTGTTTTTTTGTGTTAGTGATTTATAATAGACTTCGACACAGTTTGGCTGGTCACCATGAAAGTTGGCCCATATATGTATTTTTCATGGAGAAACATTGTATGATTTCAAAATTATAGTTTTGGTACACAGGGGTACAGGGTACAGGGTACAAATGTCAAAATAGTATATACCCTTCATGATGTATGACGTTGGAAAGCTCTTTAAGAGTAAAGCAATTGTTGTTATTTATACTTTTGTCATAGTGTCATATAAGAGAGGGGTAAAATGGAAAAGCAGAGGGAACAATGCTCTTTAATTAAAAATTAGAATCCATGTTTTTCGCATGGTCAACTATATGTTACTTGCTGTGAGGAACTTAAAAAATTCTGTACAGCAGGACAGGAGGTAGATAGGTTTTTATTTATAATACAATATTTTGAACATGTGGTGACTGAAATTTCAATAAACGACTTGCAAAGTGTAACGCTTTTTGGTTGTTTGTTTTAAAATCTTCCCGATTACCTAGATACCTGATACAGACTGTTTATTTCCCATGAGAATACAATAACCTGTCATAAGTTTTACAAAATTTAAATAATTACTAAATCTATAAAGACATGTCATCGAATATTGTTTTGCTTCCGAGCTTACCAAAAAGGTAACGGAAGTTATGTGATTGTTCTGAAGAACAACACCTAGGAAGTAAAGTAAGCCATTATTCCCTGAGCGAAAAAGTTGGTTCTTGAGGCGAAGCCGAAGGAACCATGGTCTCTGAATCCCGAAACTAAGCCGAGGGAATAACTCAAATTAGCTCCCGAGGCGCAGTCGAGGGAGATAATTATCGCGAGGGGAATAATGGAACTTTACTCACAGTAGAAAAAAGATACACATTTTCGTCCAATGCACAGTTCTTATTTAATATTAATAAATAACAATAATTATTAGCACTTTTAATAGCATATATAAGAGATTCAATATTAAAAACAAATAAGAATTAGAATTAAACTCAAATAGAAGGTTATTTAGATGCAGGTTATAGGTTATAATAGGTTTGTTCCAACCACTCTTCAAACTGGTTTGGAACTGTCCGAAGCATGCGCATTTGGAAAAAAGAGTTCCAACGAGCCCAAACTCAAACTCTGACTGACTCCGACTGTTAATCGGCTGTTCCAACCACGCTCTGATTGAATCACGGATTAGTTTGGAACCAGTCAGAGCAGTCAGCGATCGGCGGCAGGGACTAGTAGTTTGGGATTGAGTTTGGGTGAACAGAAACGTAACCTTCCGCTCCGCTTCATTGTTTTTGTTTTGATTTCGCTCGCCTATTATAATTATTCTCCTTTCTTGCGAATCAACTGTTCTTTTTAAAATGTTTTTGTACGAATGCGACGGTGAATTTTTGTGCATATAATTGGCATTTTCTAGATATTCCTGAAAAATGTAAAAATTGGACCTATTTTCCAAGATGGACTTTCGATACTTATTCCATTTTCAAACAAATATCGAAAGAATCCGATTTATTTCCACAATATTTCTTTCGTTAACTGGACTAAGATGAATATTTGTTTTTTTTTTAAAACAAAAGAGCATTTAGGATTATATCAATAAAAATACGAATACGAGTGTGCCGTGAGTCTACTAAAACTGGCTCACCTCAGTAAGCCCGAAAAATTGTGAATTGAGTAAATCGAAATGAAATCGTGAATTCATGTATTAAATAAACATTTCTAAAATGTGTCCATGTATTTTCGTCATATCCTCTATGAGTATGTAGGTTTTACTTCCAACTTTCGAGCTTAATTAGCATTAGAAAATGAAACTTTTGTGGTGTGGCGCCCCCTTGTTGTGCGAGCCCCTAGGCGGACTAAATCAGGCCCTGATTTAAGCGACTGGCACTTATCCATCATTCATATCTTTAATATTAATAAGTTCAGGTATTTTCGATAGCACAGGAACGCAAAATCACATAAACGATCAACTCAAAAAGTTGTTCTGATAACAGTGCTAAAACCTACCACGGCAAACAGTTTGGTTCGAGAAAGGAGCGTTCCAACAAAAACGAAATCACAAATCAATTCCCAACGGTCAATGATCGAGCATGCGCATTACGTCAATCACGGACTAATCCGAAACTGATTCGGAACTGGTGGTTGGAACAAACCTAATGTTGTAAACAAAGATAAACATGGTCAAAAAAGCGCAGTGCCACCAACCTGATTTCGACAACTTCATTACATTAGCCATTCATTTTTTACTATTTATAAAATAATTAAGTTGCAATCTTTACTTTTTTGCCCTACTTTACTTTTTCGCTTACTTTTACTTTTTCTCCCTACTTTTTGAGTTCAGGGATGATAAGACTTACTTTAGTCCCTCTAAACTAATTCAAAATCATAACTTTTTTTCCCCTACTTGAGATAAAATATTTTATTCCTCCGATTTAAAAAATTCCAAGACAGAAATCGGTTTTAGATATAAATGAAAATTTTAGTTCCGTGTCTGTCTGTCGATCTGTCGCTCGACCAATATATATCTTAAAAACTATTCGTCCAATTTAGAAGGTAGGTCGTAATTAGCCCATTGTTGTTAATTGCCCATATAAGTTTCAACCTTCTGCGCCCATTTATTTCTCTTCAATATGCGCACAAACGAATATAATATATACACTTATCTTTAAAATTACTCATCTAATTTATATGAAATTTGTATGGTATATGGAAAGTAACTCGCAGATAGCCCCAGATAAATCTGAACCAGATTGAATTCGGTGCACTTTAACTTTTGCTAAATTGATTCTTTAATTAATGTTAAAAATCAAAACAATTTAGGCTTATTAAAAAAACGGGGGAAACAATTAAATAAATTAGACAATAATGGCTTGTAAAAGCATAAAATCAATAAAGTACGTGATAGGATGCGAGGAAGCTATGTGCCACACCAATTAGAAGTTTATTTTAATATACTTGTTTATTAATAGTATACTCAACGTATTTTGAACCAAGAATATACATATTGTTACCAATTCATAGAAATTTAATTCATAGAATTTAATTCATAGAAAATATATTTAAGTCGGGATAATTACGGAGCGAAGCTGGCTCTCTTCCATCTAACCACTTGTTTGTAGTTGATTCCTGAAGCTACATTTGTTCTTGAAGCTTCGCACTGGATCCTAAATTGTTTTAGAAATTTTGTAAATTTCTCTTCGTATAGCTTCTTTAAGTTTAGTTATGTGCGTGGCTAGTCAATGTAAACTCATGACCTAAAAAGCCCCTTACTAAAAATTATGTCTCTTGCCAAATAAAATAATTAATTATATTACATTGTGAAAACTTTACTTGCATCCTAGTGTTTTCCAGCCCTCTACTTTCATTTTTCCACCCTAAAAGTTTACCCACTTCCATTTACCAACAGTTTTCTTCACCTGTTTAATATTACTTCAACTTTCCTTTATTTTATTAAGATTTATGAACATATTGAATCTCAGGAAAAGTTAAGGGTATATTTATCGTTAACAGTAAAAACTTGATATTACGTTTACTAACATAGCGTTGTTCTCGCTGTAACTTTTTAACGAGAGCCCCGACGAAACAAAATCAATATATCTCTATCAATTTAAAAAAAAAAAAAAAAATAATAATTTAAGCGAGCGGAAGCGAGCTTCTTACATTAAACTAAATATGCATATTTTCTGTCTGTCTGTCAGTAACGTTTACGCGTGTGACGATAACTTGAGTAAAAGTTGACCGATTTAGTTGAAAGTTGGTATACATGATCCTCTTACTAATACTCTGGCTAAGTTCGTTGGACAGCGTGATCCGTCCAAGAGTTCGCGCGCAATGCTCGCGTAAACGTCAGCTTCAAATTTAAAATTGGAATTTCAGGACGGGAAAAAATTCTATCATCACCTACTCAATAAGATGAACATTTTTTTACAAAAAAAAAATGTTTAGTAAAACCAACAACAACACTGCTATGAATTAATAAAGATCGCTAAAACTATTAAAGTGGACCTAAACGTTGAAAATAGAGAAAACAACCTTTTTACCGATATCTTACGTTCTAACGTAACGATTTTAATAAAACTTCATGTACATCGTCTAAAGTACAATTGAAACAAGTATGTAAAATTTCAACTTGATTCAAGCAGTAGTATTTGAGTAATGAAGTGATACATTTATAATATTAGTTTAAAAGCTATTGCGGGGGGTTAAGTTTCTTATAGTCGTGTTGTGTTTAGGTTTGTTAGGAAGTAAAGCTTTGTACCGAGTACCCCCACTCTACCCCTCACTACCCTCTTCCACTTATCTTCAACTATGACATTCATCATGATTAACAAATTTTAATATTCAGTATTTTATTGCAATACGCTCGCTTCAATGATAGAGCCACGTGATGCCTAGTATAAGGTCAATTATAAATGCCGGCGGGAGAGTATATTTTGCTCTGTTCTGACTCCCTTCAGTAATCCTAAAAATTAGTTCATAAACGACGCTAAATTCTCTTGTATACAACACAACAATGTAAACATAACAGTGGAAAACATAATCTAACAATTTTCTAGTATTAAATCTCTTATTTTCTTATGATAATAATAAGACTTTATTGAATAAACATATAAATATAAATTAATTACACAAATATAATAATTATCTGGTGACTAACACTCCCAGTTTCGAGCTTCTAATAAGCTCCTTCCTTGGGGGAAATAATTGTCATTTAGAGCATTATAGTTTTTATGAACAGGGTTATTTATTTTTATTCAGGCTTATTTTCTTGTCCAGTTTATTTGTTGGTTGCAAAATGTTTTAACTTAACTTCCGCGCTTTCGTTGACTGTAACGAAAGCATTTGGTCATCCAATTTAACCTCCGAGCTTAAGATATAAGTGTCAATATTAAGTGCAGAAAGTTGAAACTTATACAGAACCAACAATAGACTAATTATGACCTTCCACCCAAATTTTATCACGACTAGTTTTTAAGATAATATGTTGGTTCGCAAATAATTTAGACAGACAGATAGACAGACACGGAACTTAAAATGTTCTGTGATGCCTGAAACCGATTTTCATCTTGGAATTTTGGACATCGGAGACATCAATAATCTTAGTTCTTTACAGCGATCACATTAGCATCAGTTAGTTGAAAGAAAAAGGGTTAATAATCTATATAATATAAAAGTCAAAGAGGGGTAGGTGTGTTTTTTAGTGTGTAGGTTCTTTATAGGGTCTTTTAATTTTTAGAAACATACTGGTTAACTTACTAATATAGATTCATCTCCAAATACTCACTTAATTTCAAGATGGCAGACACTTATATGCTACTTCTAGGGCCAAATTCCACCTAACCACTTCATCTCGGACTCGGAAACTGTTGATTCTAGTATCACGAGTTTTGCTACATCTCCGCAATTTAAGGAAATTATTAATCCACCATTTTGATTGAACATGGTGGTGCTATCTCCCAAACTATTTGATTCATAACCTTGAAATATAGATATGTTACAAAAAAAAAAAAAAAAAAAAAAAAAAAAAAAAAAAAAAAATAGACTGCCAATTATAGTTATACATATTTGTTTTATGATGGATTCGATTTGAAAAAAAATTGAAGGAACATCCATTTTAAAATAGTTTTAATATTAGTCCACAGGCCACCATAAGGAGTGAGTCGCTGATTGATAAAGTTTTCTTACCTTATGGAATGCTTATTTATACCTTGTCCACCGATGAATTGAGTATATGGCAACTGGGTGCTGGGCCATTTCTTTTTTGTTGACATGCCAAACTTGCCCTTCTGCGGGAACATTGAAAAGAGCTAGATAAAGTTTTGATTTTCACAGGATCGTTTAATTAAATTATTTCAAAAACAGTGGTAAAGGTGGCCACCGATACGAGTGGGCCGTTTGGGGTGGCCACCGCCCCAAACATATCGCTCTGCGGGGACGTTGAAAAGAAAACGGTCCACTCGTATCGGTGGCCACCTTTACCACTGTTTTTGAAATAATTTAATTAAACGATCCTGTGAAAATCAAAACTTCATCTATCTCTTTTCAATGTTCCCGCAGAAGGGCAAGTTTGGCATGTCAACAAAAAAGAAATGGCCCAGCCCCCAGTTGCCAAATACCCAATTCATCGGTGGACACGGCATAAATAAGCGATTCCATAAGGTAAGAAAACTTTATCAATCAGCGACTCACTTCTTATGGTGGCCTGTGGACTATTAGTGTGGCACATAGATTCCTCGCATCCTATCATGTACTTTATTGTTATAATTAACATTAAAATTATTGTTATATTACTTTATATTGTGTAAAAACTATTCATAGTTTTAGCGATCTTTAACACTTCATAGCTGTGTCGCAGTTGGTTTTACTATAAAATTGTATTTGAAATAAATGTTTGTCCCAGTGAATAGATGAAGTTAGATTTTTTTCTCGACCTAAAATTCCAATTTTAAATTTGAAGTTCACGTTTACGCGAGCGTTGCTTGTGAACGCTTGGACGGATAACGTTGTCCAACGAACTCGTCCTGGGCATTGGTAAAATGAACATGTCTACCAAATTTCATCAAAATCGGTTGACATTTACTCAAGTTATCCTCACACGTTTCATAATTCGCGGACACACAGACCGACAGACAGACAGACACGAGACCAAAAATGTTCTCTGATATCTGAAACGGATTTCTGTCTTGGAATTTTTAAAATCGGAGACATAAAAGTTTTTCGTTCTCTAAAGTGAACACAATGCTTCCGTTACCTTCGGTAAGCTCGGAAGCAAAATAGACTGCCAATAAAGGATGCGAGGAAGCTATGTGCCACACTAAGCTTCCTCGCATCCTATCATGTACTTTATTGTTATATTAACATTAAAATTATTGTTATATTGCTTCCGAGCTTACCGAAGGTAACGGAAGCATTGTGTTCACTTTTGAGAACGAAAAACTTTTATGCCTCCGATTTTAAAAATTCCAAGACAGAAATCCGTTTCAGACATCAGGGAACATTTTTGGTCTCGTGTCTGTCTGTCTGTCTGTTTGTCTGTCGGTCTGTGTGTCCGCGAATTATGAAACGTGCGACGATAACTTGAGTAAATGTCGACCGATTTTGATGAAATTTGGTAGACATGTTCATTTTACCAATGCTCAGGACGAGTTCGTTGGACAACGATATCCGTCCAAGCGTTAACGAGCAACGCTCACGTAAACGTGAACTTCAAATTTTAAATTGGAATTTTAGGTCGGGAAAAAAATCTCACTTCATCTAGACAATGAGACAAACATTTTTTTTAAATACAATTTTTTAGTAAAACCAACAGCGACACCGCTATGAAGTATTGAAGATCGCTAAAATTTTTAATAGTTTTTACACTATAAACAATATAAGAATAATGTAATATAACTATAATTTTAATGTTATTATAACTATAAAGTACATAATAGGATGCGAGGAAGCTATGTGCCACACTGATTGGCAGTCTATTACTTGATATTGTGTAAAAACTATTAATAGTTTTAGCGATCTTTAACACTTCATAGCGGTGTCGCTGTTGGTTTTACTAAAAAATTGTATTTGAAAAAAAATGTTTGTCACATTGAATAGACGAAGTTAGATTTTTTTCCTGACTTAAAATTCCAATTATAAATTTGAAGTTCACGTTTACGCGAGCGTTGCTCGTGAACGCTTGGACGGATAACGTTGTCCAACAAACTCGTCCTGGGCATTGGTAAAATAAACATGTCTACCAAATTTCATCAAAATCAGTCAACATTTACTCAAGTTATCGTCACACGTTTCATAATTCGTGGACATAGACCGACAGACAGACACTCAAACAGACAGACAGACAGCAAAATTAAATCTTACTTTTTAATTAAAAATAGCGGCCATATTATACATGTTTAGAATTGATCACTTGAGATATAAAGCAGCAATTCATGAACGCTAGAATAGCCAAACTGGGTATAGTAATTATATTATTGATTTAAAGGTTCACTAAGCAAGGTTATTTGTGAAACGCGAAATTAATTCAATACAGTGGATGCTCATAAATAATTTTTATCTACTCACGGCAGCAAAATTAGGCATTGTTGTACTGTTTTCAATCTGCGAAATGTCATTTTTCTTGATTCTTTTGTAACAAGTCAAAAAAACACGCAGCAAAATATCAAAGTGTCAGCAAAAGATCAAAGTGTCAGCAAAGGTTCAAAGTGTCAGCAAAATAACAAACAGACTGCCAAATTTTTAAGAAAAAGTTTCTACATCTCAGGTTATAAACTCTCCCACATTGTTCATTTTTGTATATTTAAGCGTAATATTCTGCTAAATATTTATATGTTTTTTAAAACTATTATTATTAATTCACATTGATTATTTTTAAAAAATCGCTGAAAATTGAGATAAAAAACAGCTGTTAATATAAAAAGTGGCAATACTGATTGTTTTGACTTTGTTTTGTTTTAACTTTCGAGTCATTACACTTACTCAAACTTTCGAGTCATCCATTCGATTTTTACAATTTTCATTGCTTTAAATATTTTATCTATCAAAAAAAGATAATTTAATAGTTTTCTGTTATTATTTTGATAAATTTGTTAATTAGGTCTTTGAAGTTTAAATAAAAATATGGATGATAATGTTGTGCAAGACGTTGAAGACTTGTTTGATAACACGCCACCCGAAATTGCAAATGTTGCAACATCACAAGGAAAGTTTATTGCCCTCTAAATCAGGTACTAAAATCTATAGTGTAATTTTTCTGCCGTTAGTAGATAAAATATTGTATGTAACTATGCAGCAAAGGAAATATTCCATAAAAATAGTAAATTTCCTGCCTCGGCTTCGCCTCAGCAGTAAATTTGTTAAGCCTATCCTCGCCTTCGGCTAGGAACTAAAACTTAAAAAACTTGTCAGCAAAATTCCATTTTGCTGCCTAGTGACATAAATAACTTTTGTTATACTATATTGAGAACCGCTTGATATAGGACCTTTAAAATTAGAAATAAGTATTATCTTATTTCACAAACATATCCTGTACAATTACATGTTAATCTGCTGTTTAAATTCAAGATGGCAGCCATATATCTAAAAATATGAAAGTTAAAGTGTGTTTGTGTGTGTGTTCTTTATTGGCTCTTCCATTCTTTGAGGTATCTTAATCTAAATATAGTACACATATTTGTCATCTCCTTGGTTAAAATACTGGCATAGTTTCGTCGCTTCCTCTCTGATTTTCAAAATGGCGGCCCTTTATTTTCTAATTACACCTAATCCCATATTGATCACTACATCTCGGAAACTTTTAATTCTTGAATCGCGAATTTTCCTACAAAGTTTATAGGTTATAAAAGCATAAGATCTCTGTAGAGTACGAGATAGGACGCGAGGAAGCTATGTGCCACACTAATTGGCAGACTATTTTCTTAATTATGCAAGAGGTAGATAATTAACTTCATGAGGAAATTGTGTTTAGTTTAACGTTAGTTGTTTCCTAATAGAAATTTAATTATCTGAGCCAAGCTAATACAACTATGTTTTAGTAGTAGTAGCTAATAAAGTTATACTAATGTGTTATGTTTATGTGTGTGTTAGTATTAAATTAAAGTTGGGTAAAACTATATTAAACTATAGGGGGATGCCCGATTCCTCCCCGCAGGTAAAAATTACCCTTTTTGGGAGCCCGATTCCTCCCCGTGACAGCTGAATTTTAAACATCCCGATTGATCCCAAAAAAACTGGCATTAAATTGGTGTGAAAGCTTTCGCATGCATTAGTAGTTAACTGATGACTTGATGATTTTGAAGCCCATGTCTCAGGTGGGAACTATGATTCTTTGCCAATGTATGTTTACAATATAATCCATACAATTTTGAATTCCTTCGTTTATCGGCTGTATAGTTGAAAATTCAAATGTTACAAAGTCTCCTACTTCAGATGGATTTAAGAACAATAAACCAAATATAGTTTTTAAATACTGCCCTTTTCTGACTCTTCTTCACTAATGCATCGTGTCAGTCCAAGGCATTGGGTTTTTCTTTACCACGATTGCTTTAGATGAAAGTGGCAACCAAGCACGACGGTATCAAGGAATAGTATATTATGTTACTAGGCTGTGAAGTGACCTTGGCAATATTTACTGTCTCGCTTCGCTCGGCAGTAGGTAAATGTAATTGCCGCGGTGAAGAAAAAACACTTCACAGTCGTGTAGCATATGATATTTTTTCCGTGGTAGCAGACAATGAAAAAATATTAAATATTAATCAATAATCAATATATAATAATAACAAATATTAGTACATACTTAAGACTTAAAAATAGAAACCTTAAAAAGAGGTTACACTATAAGAAAAGATAAACAAAACGCATTGACATCTAGCGGATTTTAATCGTACTAGAAGCATTTCTACAAAGATTGCAGTGCTAAATCGGAAGTTTTGATAACTACCAGCACGAAAGAAACAATTGTTTCTTTACAGCTAGGAGTAATGAAAAGATTTTTTAAGTCCACGTAATGAAAAAAATATATACATTGTATCTCTGTTTAGATGTGTAGAAAGGGATTCTTTACGTACTTGTGTTCATTGCGCATGAGCATCTCATAGTTCTGAAGAATTCCTCTTCTTTACCACCCTAGGGTAGTAAAGAAGAGGAATTCTTCAACTTTACACACGATTAGCGAGTTTGTTTACATTTAACAAAACTAATTTGCTGTTCTTTTATTAAAGTAACTGTTTATATCGAGTTTTTAGTGAAAAACAAGAAGTGAATCAAGTTACTTTGACGAAAATGTGGAGAATAATACTCCTCCAGAAATAATTAATTCGGCAAAAAATACAACTCAAGAATTAATGCCATCTTTATCAAGAGAGAGATACGAACTTACATACAGCAAGTTTATTTTTTTTTCTGTATTTATTATTTAAATCTAGCAATCGTAGATAAAGTACGGTACGCAACTCGTGCGAAAACGGCATTTTGCTTTGCTCGTGTGGTTTTACTACCCTCGCTATCGCTGGGGTGCAAACTCCACACTCGCATGCAAAATGCTTCTTTCCGCACTCGACGCGTAATGTACTATTACTGTATTATGCTATGCGACTTCAAAACCCACGAATATATTTTTAGGATTTCACATTCTTTCTATTCTTGAGCAATGTTCACGAAAAATGATCTAAATATAAACAAATACATAAACACAAAATGTATTTATTGGACTTTTGTTAATCCAGGTATTGGGGAGGAATCGGACTGTGTGATTTTCAAGAGATTATCAGTGGGGATCAATCGGGTGATCCTCGGGGGGGAGTCGGAATAGCTCCAAACTATATTGTAAAACTACATTTTTGGTTTCTTTTATCCTGAAACACTCAATACAGGGCTTGTAGTGAGTCACTAAAAGTCACTGAAAGTCACTTATTTTGACGAGAGTCACTTTTTTGTCACTTATTTAAAAAAAAGTCACTGAAAGTCACTTATTTGGGCTTACAAGGATTAAAAAAATTATTTTTTGTAGTTTTTTAAATACAAAACATATATTTTAACTGTTTTTCAAAAGGTATTTTGTAAGCTCAAGACTTTTTTTAACTATGAATTTTATATTAGGCCTACTTTGAACTGTGATGAATGATTCAGCTGGCGTGTGTTGTGTTTTATCATCAATATTATATATCAGTCTTTACCTGTAGTGGTGCCGCCCGGAAAATCAACTTTTTCCGCCATCTTGAACGCAGTTTGCTGAGTCAGCAACATTTAAAAAAAATCGTAAAAATTTTCCTGATCGAGTTGAAATATGGCACGAATATACCTCTGTATGACAAACTAGCCCACCAAATTCCATTTTGATAACGCCATTTTGAAGTTATCAATATTTGAATTTATAAACTTTGACGGTTAATAATGCCGAAAGTATAAATACGTTTTTGACTTATATCATATCGTTGGAACCGGAAAAAATTAAAGAACAAATATAAAAAAAACAGATGAAATTCCATTAAATATTTTAAAAGTTATATAAGTGAATATAATTATTCATTAGTGCAATAATTTTGGTGACGTCAAAGTTTGTTTACATCTATAAAAATAATTCCGCCAAACTTAAAATAATTAAATAAAATACATATATTAAATTTTTTTTTTTTTAAGAATGATGATAAAAACATTTACATAGTTCAAAACGGTCACCCATCCATGTACTGACCTCGTCCAATGCTGCTTCCTCTTGCTGCGAAGCAGCAGGAGAGGCCACATTGGTGGCCTCCGAAGTGAGGAAAAGTTCCGAGATACCCCGTACCCGATTTTTTTATTTTTTTTTTTTTCGTACAGTTACGGTACACAAAATTAAATGAATCAAAGCCGTTCTAAAATTTTTATAATTGCATTTGTTTAACAGTGCTAAACAACAAAAAGTAACAAAAATAATTTTTTTTTACTCAAAATTAAGTCACTTAAAGTCACTTTTTTGGGGAAAACAGGTCACTTAAAAGTCACTTTTTTGGGGAAAACAGGTCACTTAAAAGTCACTTATTTTGAAAAAAATAGTCACTAAAGTCACTTAATTTTGAGGAAAATCTGCTACCATCCCTGTCAATATTATCCTGATTGTGTTGACTGAAAATTGAGTCGGGTTTAAATTCAAATATTAACTGATACCTTAAAAATAATAAAAAATAGTTAATTTAAATCAAATTATAATTATTATTAACTACGGGAAACAGACAGAGAAAACTACACTCCAGCGCCGGGATAAATACGGCAGGGAAAAATCATTCTCCCGTATAGCTCAGTTGGAAAGCGCCTGTAACGGATATATAGGAGGCCCGTGGTACAAGTCCCGGCGCTGGAGTGTATTTTTTTCTGTCTGCTTCCCGTAGTTAATAATAATAATAATTTGATTTAAATTAAAATTTAATCTTTCCGTAGTATGAATACTACCAAAATCGTAAAATATGAATTTGAAAAATAGTTTTAATAATCTCAACAAATTTCTTAAACCAACTTTATATTATCCGGTTTAAGATTTGGGAAAAGTCTTTTATTTTTCTTTCCGTTGCTTAACATTTGTCTTTGTTAAAATGATAAAGAAAAGAGAGTTAATACAAGGCAAAGCCAAGAGAACCAGGTTCAAGGAAAATCAGTTAAAACGTGAAAGCTGGTAACTGACTAGTTAGGTTAACAAGTCGCCTGTGAAAACCCGCGGGAAAACTAACATCACGAGGCACTCCCCTTCCACTCCTCCCTGACAGTGATGAATGTTACCTCTCCCCTACCTTCTTCTCACTTTACTACCGCCTTCTTCTTTGTTTCTTTTTAAATAATTTTTCTTTCAGAAGGGAAAACTTAGCTGTTGCTTCAGACTTAGCTAGAAGAAGGCAACTTTGACTTAGTTCTAAGTCTGGATTCTGTGAAAAAACTTTTTTTCTTCAGACTTTCCTAAACCTTTAAACGTTCTAGTCAGAAAAAAGTTACTCTACTACTACTCCTTGTCTTAGAAAATTTTTATATACGTATATACATATCTTTATATATACATACAGTATTCTTTTAAAGTTTAACAAGACTGCTGAGGAAGTCTATCCATTCTTAATTCTTAACGACTTCTTAGAACTACGGATATATTTTTCTTTAAAATATATTTATAAAGTTCTAAAAGCCAATATATATATATATATATATATATATATATATATATATATATATATATATATATATATATATATATATATATATATATATAAAATCTTCTTTTTTTTACTTTTTTTCATTTTTAATTAGACAACAAAGAAGCGATAAATTAATATAAGATGTAAAGAGCTTTTTTTAAAAAAGTTTCAGGTAAAGGAAATTGATTGCTTTAAAAATATAATTAATTACTTTCTTTTAAAAATGATTATACACAGAGGCCAAGTGTTTTAGTTTTAAATTGGTGAGTTTTAGCTACGTTAAATACGTTAACAGGTGGAAGGGTCCCCGCATTGATTTTAGTATTTATAATATAGAACAATTCTTTAGGTTGAACGTTTGATGTTAAAATACTTTTATAGTAGGGTAGATATATAGTAAGGTTATATCAACTTCAGTAATCCATTTGTATCAATTACCCACGTCATATTCAGCAATCAGTTGTTAATATATCAAGTACAAACCTAGATAACTGCATTTGGTGCCAAATTATACACAGAATATTTATTACATTTATTTATCTGCAGGTAAATCCACCCAAGACATTAAGAAAAATGGAAGGCTATATCAGCTAATTTCCGAGACTCATTTTCTAATTTCAGAATACAGAGTTAAAGCCTCAAATTAAATTTTAATACGTTTTGATTTAGTCGTATAATAGTATTCAAATGGCGTATTGTTGCATTTAAATCAAATAAAATAAATAGTCTGCCGATTATTTTAGCCCATAGTTTCCACGCGCCACATTATAGGACCTTACGGTTCCTTTGGAATTGAATATGTGCTTGTTTTAACCTGTTTCGGTTCCCAGTGGGGTCATAATGATATTTATTCGATATTAAAAATTATTATTGTGCAGAGAAAGTTAATGTGGGACCCGGTACGTGGGGACTACGTGAAGGTATTGAAAATGTATCGGAGGTGGTCAGAGCTCATCAGAGAAGCTTATGTGGGGAGTACAAGTATCAATAATCGAAGCTTAGAGCCAGAACTCACAAAATACATACTACTTATGACTTTACATACAAACTTCGAAAGGTTTTGAAGTGAAACTTCTTTAGGCACGGTAGAGTAAATTGGCTTGGATGAAACAAAATCGTGAAACGAAGTTTGTGTTTCGAGACAATGTACAAGTGAAAGATTTTTGAAGTGAAATTAATGAAATTGCAATTAACAAAGTTTTTATTTCGAGACTCGTCGTAAGTCATAGATTTTTTAGTCAATCAACGGCTTAAGTCGGCAGTTGATTTACTTTTAAAACATAATTCACTTGGACGAGTCTCGATCCTCCGACCCCTGATTCAGCAGGCACTCGCGCTAACCATTGCACCACAGCAGTAGATGATTCGTCAATACACAGAATTTGTATATAAGTGTAATATTATATACATTATAATAATATAATATTTATAAATGTTGTTCTCACGTTTTTCTTCATTATTCGCTAAAATGTTATAAAAATATTGAATTAATTTACAATTTTTTATTGAGAAATTTATCTGACTGTGGCGACATTGTAAACTCTTGTTTATAAATATGTATGTTGTTTATAAATATGTATTTAATAAATGAATTATATTGCTGGAACAATGACAAGCAACTTGTTTTCATTTGTTTTTTTAGTTATTTTATATATATTGCCAAGTCATTAAGATATCACATTGCATAAAAACATAGTCAGTTGATGATTAGTATTCAAACTTTTAATTAATATCTATAAAGTGTAAAAAAGTTTTTATTGTAGCTACAATATAATATGCATTACTTAAATAAGGTTTATTGTGCTATTTCATTATTAATTAACTCTAAGTAATAAAAATTCTAGTGTTTTCTTTATCTTGGAACCAACAAATCTTCATTTGACATGCGGATTTATAATGAACATAGTATATAAGTGGAGCAATTTAATTTTACATAGAGAAAAATCGAGTAATGTGTTTCTTGTAGGAACTATTTAAATTCTTAATTATTGAGCTGAGCGAAGCGAAGCTCTTATACTGCACTTTGCATTTGTTTCGACGCATACTCCTCCTGCACGGCTGAACCAATCATTGTGACCAACCACAGGAAGGTATAAATCTGAAATGGTCCAAATTGGTATTCACGAGTATAGGGTACGGGGTACAAAAGTTTCCTACTGAACGGCTGAACCGATCCGCACAAAATTCGGCACGGTCATAGTGACCAACCACAGGAAGGTATAACTCTATAATGGTTCAAATTGGTACACAGGGGTACGCGGTACGGATTACAAAAGTTTCCTCCAAAACGGCTGAACCGATCCGCACAAAATTCGGCACGGTCATAGTGACCAACCACAGGAAGGTATAAATCTGAAATGGTCGAAATTGGTACACAGGGGTACAGGGTACAAAAGTTACCTCCTGAACGGCTGAACAGATCCGCTCAAAATTCGGAACGGTCATGGTGACCAACCACAGGAAGGAATAAATCTGAAATGGAGTACAATAGTTAAAATTGTATATGCCCTTCATGATGCAAGTCGTTGGAATGCTCTTTAAGAGTACAATAATTGTTATTATTCTGTTGTAGTTTGTTGTTATGTTCTTTTTTGTCATATTTTCATTTAAGGGGAGAAACAGGGGGGGGGGATGCTGTTTAATTAAAAATTAATAATATTAATATTTTTGATTCGATTTCAGCTATTTATAAATAAAAATGTTTATTATTTAAGATTAAAATGTACGCTCAGCTCAATATTGCAAGCAGACGACTGCATTGCACACCTAGTATATTTATGACATATTTACATAATTATATTATATTAATATGTAGGAGGTAAGATAACATCAACTGTTTCTAGAACTTAATGTTCACTTCTAATGCGTGAGAGTACCAGACATATTTTTTTTAAGATTTGGTAGTTAGACATACACGAATCAAAAATACCTGAAAAGAATTTTTGTTAGGGACTATTTTATTTTTGATTTGCTTATTAAGTATGATGACGATGCTTCCATTACCTTAGCTATTCTAAAAGGATAAAATGAAATTTTCTACTGAATCAGCTGTTAAATTTTCTTTTCTAGTAAGAAGAAGAAAGCAAAGTGAACACGGCAGGCTTAGCCACAGTGTTTTTTATAAAAATATTTTAGGTAAGATGTTTTGAAAATAAAAGGTTTAGGGTTTCAATACGCAGCCTTATCTTGTATTTTTATGTCGAACTTCTTTTCTTATCTTACGTTTCTTACTCTTTTTTTCTCTCTCAACAACTTAGCTTATGCAGAAGGTATATATTTTCCATTTTTGAAGTCTTACGACACCAAAAAATGTAGCTTTTAAAAACATGTATCATTAATGAAGTGTGGCGCTTTACTTGATTAATTGATTTCAACTAGTTTTATTATGCTTACTCAGTAGAGTCATTTTACAATTTACTCCCCATTCAAAATAACAATTGTCTCATTAAAAAGTGAAAAATGTAATACAGACCAGTTTCGTCTACTTAAATTGGTATTGTAATAAAAACAAACATTAAATGTTTACTTAAAACTATCTGCATATTATGCATATATTTTTTTTTTATAATTTAGGATAGGAAAAGTACATTTCTATTGTCTATTTTTATCAGAAATTAATATAAAAATTTAATAATTTCAAGATAAAAAGAACTTTTTATATACTAAGTTTTTAAATTTTCTGTTGAATCGTATGTAATGTTGATAATATTATTGTTGTATAATATATAATGTTAGTGAAAAAAAAATAGTTCCGAATTTATTTACTTCACATAAATGACAAACATCCAGAGAGCTGATCTTAAACCTATAAAAGGATAAATCTTTGTACAACGGATCTCCCCAACACCAAATCTAAGCGTGCCATCGATATATTTGAAATAATATAATCGATAAATAATATAATCGATATTTCCTGTTTTGCTGTCATTCAATGTTTATCTATCACAAATTTGAGACCCGTCAAAATGAAGATTGCGTAAATATTGGATATGGCAAAACAAATAAAATAACTTGCGGATTTTTTCCGAACTAACTTTCCACACAGCAAAATTTGCTGAAAACTAATTAAATTCTGCTGAAGGTGGCTAAAAGTATTAAAATAATGCATTGTCATCGTGTTCTGAGCTATGCTAAAAGTTTCAAATGTCTAGCTATTCGGGAAGTTAGTTAGAAATCGATTGCCAGATTTGTACGGACAAACAAACAAACAAACAAACAAACAAGAATGCAAGCTAATAAAAACGTAGTAAAAAATAAGAAATGTAATAACCAGAAATGAAACATAAGAACGACCTAAGCGAATAAACACTATGGTTCTATGGCTATAAGGCCAATGCCAAAAAAACTCCCTGCAACCAATGGCAATATTTTTGTATAGCCCGGCAATATTTCTGTACAGTTAAGCCCTGCAAGACATTTCTAAATCCTCTGCCAATTAGTGCGGCACATAGCTTCCTCGCATCCTATTTCGTAAAATTTAATGATTTTATGCTATTAAAACCTGTAATTATCCCATTAATTTTATTTTTCCCCCGTTTTTTGAATTGGTCAAAATTATTTTTATTTTTTACATGAATTAAAGTATCAATTAAGCCAAAGTTAAAGAGCGCAGACAGTTGAAATTAATCTGGTGCTAGCTGCGGGCTACTTTCGATAAACCATCTCAATTTCATAAAAATCAGATGAGTACTTTTGAAGGTAAAGCTGTAAATACTCGTAAATGTCTGTTGGTG
This sequence comes from Gerris lacustris, assembly GCA_951217055.1. Lineage (NCBI taxonomy): Eukaryota > Metazoa > Arthropoda > Insecta > Hemiptera > Gerridae > Gerris > Gerris lacustris. The sequence continues at coordinate 147,733,522 of OX578276.1, read as the reverse complement.
CGCATGGTAATAGAGAAACTAATGGGCGCATAAAGTTGAAACTTAAATGGGACCATAAATGGACTGATTATGACCTACCATCTAAATTCCAATAAAATTAGACGAGTAGTTTAGATATTTGGTTCGCAAAAATTGGGAGACAGACCCACACACAGAAACAGAACCGAAAATGTTCCCTGATTCCTGAAACGGATTTCTGTCTAGGAATTTTTGAAATCGGAGAAATTATTTTTTCGTTCTTTAGAGCGATCACATAGCTTCCGTTACCTTCGGTAAGTTCGGAAGAAAATTAAATTAGAATTATTGAAGAGAGAAAATTAGCCATTCAAACTTGATAAGGTAAAAATAATTTAATAGGACTACCAGGTGTCAGTAAATCACCGCAGTGCCCCCTGGTGCATTTTTAATGAGCTGTCACTGAATTAGAGGTTGAAAAGTACCTAAAGCCAATTTTTGTAAAATTCAAAATATTTGCCCTCGGTGATTTTCATATCTTGTATAGTGGCCCTTGTAGACAAAAAGGAGAATTTTCACCGGTGATTTTATATGTAGAGACTTGCACCGGAAATCCATACTTTTTCTTATTTCTTACCATTCTTTAGTTCTAATTTAATTTACCTATTACAATGTTTATACATAATATATGTATTTTTTTAATAATAAAGTGTTTATTTATTTTGTTGCAGGTAAGTTATTTAAGATTTTTTGATTCTGATCGACTTAAGACGTAAGTTTCGTCTAAATTTATTATAATTATTTTTAGTTTAACATAATTGGTTTTTGGAAATATAATAATTTGTGTTTGAAAAAAATCATCTGAGCATGCAACAGCGTGATTTAGTGGTAGTAGTAGTAGTAATAATCTAGTACTTCCTACTAGACGGGTAGGACGAACCGCTTGTTCGAACCTGGGAATTAGGCCTTATAGTATCCCCATTTTTATAGTGGACCCACTAGGTGGAGAGTTCCAGCTACTTCACATATCATACATTTGTACATTTTACCGCCGAAGCGAGTATGGTGTGGTCATTAGTGAGCTATATAAGCGTGCGTCAAAGCGTGAGGGAAGAGTGTCCCATAAGGGATGTCCCTCTCCCTGCTCCGTCTGCTATTCACAGATGCAATTCCGAGTATTATGGCACGGGATCGAAGCCACGACCTCGAGTTGCCTCGACTTATTGATAGCAGGGCGAGCGCCTAGAGCCCCTCGACCACGCTGACTCCCTACAGCGTGATTTAAATACCTATATTTAGAGGTTATTCTACTTCTAAAAGCAGACAAAAATGTTGTTATAGACTCATTAAATTCATTTTGAACCTTTCTGAAGTAATGGGCTTATTTTTTTAAATAGTCAACATTGTCTAAAAATAGTCTGCCAATTAGTGTGGCACATAGCTTCCTCGCGGGTTATTTCGTTTTATTAACGATGTTATGCTTTTACAACCTATTGTCTAATTTATTCAATTTAACACCCTTTATTTAAACCTGTCAAATTTCTTGATTTTTTTACATCATAATGAATTTGTGTGTGAATAAAATAGTTTTAGTGTGTAATTATTAATGTATTAACATAACTTAAATTTCTATGAATGAGTGTGTGAATGAAAACTAATTTGTAGCTTAATCAGACTTACTGTCAGTATTTACTTGTCTGTACAAATTACAGGCAATTCATTTTGATCATTTAAATTAAATTTAATATAGAATTGAATTATTACTAATTACTTAATAATATGATACACTCTTATATTCTATAAATAGAAAATGTTTAATTGATTTTACTATCTGGACTATGTAACTTTTTGTATTTTTTTTTGTATTTTTTTTTTTTTTTTTTTTTTTTTTTTTTTTTTTTTTGTCAATTTTACTGTTGTTTTGTTACAGTAAATAAATCAATATTCGACTGAAGATGTTTTTAGAAAAAGCCGAAACGAATCAAATATGCTTTAGTGTCTTACTGTTTTTATTTCTGCACCTCATCCGCTATAAAAAAAAAAGAAAGAAAAATAATCTACTTACTCAATTTATTATATAACAGTTATTTATGCACCTAGGGAGTAAAGTAAGCCATTATTCATACCCTGAGCGAAAAAGTTGGTTTTTGACGCGAAGCCGAAGGAACCATGGTTCCTAAATCCCGAGGCGAAGCCGAGGGAATTAAGACTCTTTAGCTCTAATTAGCTCCCGAGGCGCAGCCGAGGAAGATAATTAGAGCGAGGGTAGTAACGGCACTTTACTCACGAGATACATACAATATTTTATCTCCAGTAGGAAGAAAACACACATGTTCGTCCATTGCACAGTTTTTATTTATTATTTTAATAAATAACAATAATTATAATACTTTTAATAGCAGATATAAGAGATTCAATATTAAAAACAAATAAGAATTGGAATTAAACTCAAATAGAAGGTTATTTACATGCAGGTTATAAACAAAGATAAACATGGTCGTAAAAGCAATATCGCCAACCTGATTTCAACAACTTCATTACATTAGCCATTCATTTTCTACTATTTTTAAAATAATAATTTGGAATCTTTACTTTTTTGTCCTACTTTACTTTTTCGCCCCACTTTTACTTTTTCTCCCTATTTTTGAGTTCAGGGATGAAAAGACTTACTTTAGTCCCTCTAATCTAATTTAAAATCATATATTTTTCTCCCTACTGGAGATAAAAATAATTGCTGATATCCAACTTACTCACGGTATAATGCTATAATGTTAAATTATTTAATATATGCTCGTTCTTTAAGCCCTGTCTAGACTGCCGAACCAAACAGATGAAACGAGCCGAGCATTGGTCTTTGCGCATGCCCAGACTGAGATGCGCAGGCTCACCTTAGACTGGGCATGCGCAGAGACCAATGCTCGTCTCGTTTCGTCTGTTCGGTTTGGACGAGGCTTAAAACCTATTTTATCATTTGTTCGTTTTGATTTATTTTCTTTTTTTTAAGGTGGTCCTTTGGGTATATATATTTTTTCAGTGACAGGTACAAATATAATGTGTGTACTAATGTACTTAGATACTTATATAAGGTTCAAACCCTATGAGTCTAAACAAGATGAATTATACGTTGTGTGATATTTCTTTTTAGTATTTTGTTTATGTAAGGTGTAAAGTTTGGTAGTGTAAAGAAAAAGTTTTTTCTAGGAGGGAGTAATAGCGGTAGATATAGAGAGCGGGCTCTGGGACAGGGAGCTTGTTGAATCCACTTTGTTCTCTCGAAGCAGTAAAATCTAATTGAACAACCTCTCTTGCTTTAGTCTCCTCCAGCTTATCTAACCAACAACTCACTTAACTATAATAATAATAATAACAACCTATATCATAGACTTAACATTTAAACTTGTTCCTTATAATTCTCTCTTCTTTTCTTTTAGTAACTAAATAAAATATATCTGCCTCGTACTTGCTTTCTCATGAGCTGTATCATTTAAAAAGAGAAAGTATTTTGATGGCGTAGAAATTCAAATTTTGAAATTTTGATATATTTTCACGAATTTAGGGACTTAAGTTGTTTTAAAACAATGTCGGTCTGTGGTTTGTGCAGACGCGTTGAACCTAAAACTCATTGAATTATTTTGATTACATTATCCATTCATAAATTAATTTTATTCCATTCAGAAAATAAATAGGTACTCTAAGGTAAGTTGAAAAATTGATTATAGCTACAAAATTTGGTGTGCTACTTTTGCAAAAACTATTCGATTTAAAAAAAAACCCTAAATGTAGTCTATATAAATACAAATATTACGTTATAAGTCGTTTTCCCAGGAAAAATCCACTTTTCTTAGAAAATATTTTTAGGTGCATAAAGAGCGAGAGGTCGGCTTCGATTCCCCATCAGGGAGGAATTATACGGGGTGTTACCGTCCTAATCCGACATTTTTTGGGGTGAAACTAGAAACTAGATCCAAAATGGAGCAAAACGCCACAAAGCGCACTTTGCTATCTCAATCCGTTGCCGAGATATGATTTTTTGAAGTTATTAAAAAAAAACAAAAAAAAAACACGTTTTTTACTAATAAAACCGACCATATTTTTTAAATCAGCGTTAAATTTCCTATAAAACTAGAGCACTTATTAGTTTTGGAAGTTAACAACTAAACACCGAAATAACAGTTCAAACGTTCAAACATCTGAAAAATTAAAATTTCTGAAATTCTTTGAACGCTCACCATTTTCCTAGAAAAACGCTTGGAGACTGTCAAATCTCACAAAAACTTCCTTATTTAATACCCAATTTTAATACCCTATCCTTATTTAATACCGGTTTAGGTCGGTAACACCCTATGTATATTTTTTTATTTTTTAATAATAATTACAATTATATTCCGTCGAACCCCCGATAACAGTAACTGATGGAAATCACTGGACCAAGTAATTTTTATATTCTTGTTTATGGAAAAGTTTAGTGAGAGCATCGCACGGATAATTTTCTTTTTTTTACATTTCCATACTATTTTTACCATGGATATTAGTTGCATGACCCAGCTAACTGGTGGGTTTTCCTTTTGCATTGTCTCTACGTACCAATAAACTGGCGGGGTCTCTTCTTGCTCGTCTCTATGTGCCATCTATCTGGCGGGGTATATTCCTCTTGTTCTTTTCTTCTAATGTTCAGGAAAGAATTGGTTGGGCACTTTGAGTGCTGCTCCGATGACAACTTGTCTCAATTTAATGGAGCTATTGTGCTTTCTTTCAATAATTTGATCCATTTTGCTCTTCGAGTTTTAATAACCACAAATAAATAGTACAAAACATCATAAAAAACAAGGCTTTATCAAGAAATTGTACTAAATAATACTATTAATAAAGTAAAACTAGACATCGCGTGGCTCCATTAAACGAGCGTATTCTCTTAAACATTGAGTATTAGGAAAATTATTAGTTTTATGATGAGTGTCGTAGTTAAAGGTGAGTGGAATAAAGGGTAGTGGACTGTATTTGTCAAGCTTGGTTACCTTCCTACAAAAACCTATAACTACAATACTTAAACTAACACAAACGGGGACCACAGCTCTTATCAATTATTATTTGAAATGTTTCACATCACTACACAAAATAATCTGCTTGAATTAGGTTAAGATTTTGCTTGCACGTGTCACTAGTACATTAGACGATGTCTTTATAGTTTTATCAAATGTGTGCCGCACTAATTAGCAGAATGTTTCCACTTTATTTCTACGATTGTACAAATTAATATTAAGTACCCAGTTATTAATGATTTATCAATCTAAGAAAGTTTTATTTAATTATGAGTTCTACAATAATTATAACTATCAGCAATTTATATCATTTTTATTTTTCTTACCTAAAAGGAGAACTATTGTTTTCACCTAAAAAATCCGAAATCTAGATTTCAAAGGAATTATCCGTTTTGGGTTTTTTTAAGACCATTTAAGTGTTTTTTTAGCTGGATGTCTGCCTGTCTGTCTGTCCCACGCGTAACTCCCACAATTTGTAAACTAGAGCATTGAAACTTGGTACTTACAGTAATTAGTGACATGCAGTTGTCCGGCCTGGAAAATCATAAATTTGTAACGTCTTTCACCCATTTATCTGAGTCAGAAAAAATTCGTACAAAATAGAAAAATTTCTGATTGCGTTAAAACTTCCACCAATTATACCTCTATATAAGACAAACATTTCCTCTGAATTTCGTATTGATATCTAACGGGAGTTTGAAAATATCAAATGAACCATTTCGCCAATTGAGCTGGAATTCGCACCAATGATACCTTTCTATAATGATGAATAAGTCCTCCATAATTTTTTTTTAATATCTGCCGCCATTTTGAAAATATCGACTTTTGATTATTATATAGGAAAATGTTTGTTTATATTTTTAAATAATTAACAATAACGGATGTCATTATACCGGACTTAAGTTTTAACGAACAAACAAAATTGTAATATGCATAATAAAAACATCTGTTGTCATTCATAGGTTTTTATTTGGTAAGGAATAGTACCGAGATGCCCCACGTCCGATTTTTGTCTTCTAAAGTAAAACGAAATGTCTATTCGTAGATGTATGTAATTGAGAGAAAATATTTTTACATCATGAAGAGAAAATAATAATATATCGAAAAACCAATAATTTAAATTATAGCTATTCAACGTGGAAAAGATGGAAAAGAACATTGAACTTCTCAGAGCTAAAAATAAACAATAAAATAATATTTCTTTTACTCCAAAAAAGAAGAAAAAATTGTTCCTTGTTCTTTTGAATAAAGTCCTTGTCAGGGTCTAAGGCAAATAGCGGAGAGAGGAAAGCTCGGTGGTGAGGAGGGAATTTCTCGACGTTTTAGCAAGGGAAAACTGTCAGGGAAGAGGGAAGTGGCATCAAGCAGACTACAATACAGGCTTCATTCTTATTCCTTCATCTGTTGACGTGTTGAAGGGAGCATTGTGCTTGCGTTGAGGCAAGGATGAGGTACTACTTCTCGACAAAGCAGTCCCCTTCATCAATTCTCCCGAGAAAACAGCCTCTTGCCATTACCGAACTGACAGAGTGTAAAGAAAACTACAACAGCAACCTACACCCACTCGACCAATTTTATACTTGCTGAGGCAACTTCACTTCTACAAAGAGCATCTAAGTATCAGCTACAAGTCATACAATTTTACATGACATTATACTACCACGACTTTATCTTACCATGTGTAACCAAATTACCATTTCCACATTCTAACATTAATCATGTTATTCCCATTAAATTTAAGATTTACTAAAAGACTAATTCCTGTGCAAAGACAGAGCTGCTTCCGAGCCAGCCGTATTGGTCATCGCTGGGGCTATACCTATAAACCTCTTAGCCCATGGTTGGACCAAAACCATGATGAGGTCGGGTTCTATCTAACCCAAATCTTGAGTGGACATGGGTAAATCTGCTACCTATCGTACCTCAGGAAGATGGGAAAGCTTGCATCTCCAGACTGTCTGTACTAGGGATGAGAGGAACGGTTCCATGAGTGGAACGAGTTACAACGTTTCGTTCCAAACCAATAACTAGTTCCAGGAACTAGTTATTTTTGGAACGGTTCAGTTTATGTTCCAAAGTCCAAAGAAACAGTTTCTCTTATACTTTACGTGTTCCTGAGTCTAGACCCGATAAGTTCCGTTTCTTTATTAAATAGGTCCACTCTTCAATGACGCTGACGATGAAAAGTTGAAATTAAATACAAACATTTATAATAATATTAAGATCTCTTTATTTATTTTTTTATCTTATATTTTTTTATACTGATATTTTAACTACAACCAAGTAAACAGTATAATAAATATGTTTATGATACAACATTATGGTAACCACTTAAAAAGTATGTTTTATACCAGTATAAATAATATTTTTGTAAAAACTAGAATATGTTCTTTTCATAACGAGATCCTAAAACTATACAAAAGAAAAATTAAATTTCACCTGTTTATTTCGTATTATTTACTAACTTTTTACTAAAGCGGAAAACAAAACTAAAAAAAACGAAACGAGTGGCGAAGGGCGAAAGCAATAAGAGGAAGTTGACTATGGACCTAAAAGAAAAAAAGCGGCAAAAAGGCATATATTTCTCTGAAAGAGAAAAAGATAACGCTTCACTATAACTGGAGTGACTCCGAGACTCGAGCTCTCATCCCCACTCCATTACTCTACTCTACTATACAAGACATAAGAGACACGTTACGTTCCAGCTTGGAACGAAAACTATAGATTTCGTTCCTCGCGAAACGAATCTTTTACGTTCCCTCCGAGTTACAGTTTCGTTACGTTTTCTCGTTCCCGTTTCCTCTTTTCAGTTTCGTTACACGTTACGTATTGGCACTTGGAACGAATCATCGGTTTCGTTCCAAGAGAAACAAGTTTTTAACGTTCCCTTTAAGTTAGTTGTTTAGTTTCGTTACTGTTTTCTCGTTTCCGTTTCCTCTTTTATCAGTTACGTTTCGTATTATTTTGCTCGATAATCCTTAAAAGATATTTTTTTTTTAAATGGTGGTAACGAATTTGTATCGAATTCAAACAATAAAAATTTATTAACTAAACAAAAGTCGACAGTACAATAAAACAAAATAAAAACTTAAAAGTCGTTCCAAAAATAAAGTAGTTCCATGAAATCTTGGAACGATTGGAACCGTTCCAACACTGGAACTAGTTATTTTTATAGTTACGTTCCGTTCCGCCCATCCCTAGTCTGTACTGCCCAGGCACTCTGGACCACACCTTCTTTAGCTGTGACAGATGTCCCAGAAGAGATCCAAGTTGGCTGATGAAACTAAAGTGCTCTCTCCTGGCACTATTATAGACACAACGCTAAGAAACAAGGAATTATTGAAACAAGTGGCGCTCACCACTGAAAGGATCCATTTGACAAGAAAGAAGGATCTTAATCGTTTTTAGTTATGGGGAAGAGTTGAACTAAAGCTTAATTTTAAGCTCTAAATAGAAACAAGCGAGCCAGTCGCCACAGGTTGCTTACAAAAAAAGCCTGGAAAAGGGCCTGGAAGCCCAAAGGGGTGGTTTAGCCGGTATATTTTAATGGTGAGTTCGTCATTCTGTTTACACAAGTTAGTGCGTTAACGCATTCCACTTCCATTCACTAAAATGAAATTCCTGGATGCATTCTTTGTATCAATTCATTTATTGTTACTCTCCTTAGTAGTTTTTGAACCCTTTATTTCCAGATTTTTTTTTTAATAAAATACTAAATTCTTATTTTTTTAACCAAAAAAAAAAAAAAATATATACATAAATAACCCTAAAGATTCACCAAACATAATATAATTTATTTTACATTGTGGTGTATAAAATATTATTAAAGCTTATTTTTATTTATCTATTTACCAAATTTATTGAAAATATATTTATAAAAATAATATATTTATAATATATTTATAATATATAAATAAAAATAATATTTAATATTAAAGTTTTAAATAGGTATAGGGGGTTTTAGTAGCGTGGTTATATCGACTGCGCTTCTCACACTCGAGATTCAAGTTGGATTCGACTGAGTCTGGTAAGGAGCCCCTCATTGGTCGTCATAGTATCACAATAATCTAACTATAAGAGTATTTTTATTTTTACTAATAAGCAATAACAATTTGTTTCCTAATAATAGTAAATGCTCACACAATTTTTAGACTAAGTAATAATCTAAAACGACAACCGAATTTGACTTTTCGTAATATTTTATTTGACTAAAAAAATAAATAAACAGGTCAAGTGTGTGCTGGTCAGCACACAGCGAGGGTCCGTAGGCAACCCTGTATATTTAAGTAGTACTCTATTGATGGTGCTTTCTAAAATGCTAAAAAGCTTACTTTGAACTATCCTATGGGTCTGATATTCTCAAAACATATAAACAAACTTCCGATTATAGTATATTATAATTTAAATCAAATTATGTATGAAAACTACCAAAAACTTAAAATTGAATATAGTATATTATGTTACTAGGCTGTGAAGTGAGTTTTTTCTTTACCGCGGCAATTACATTTACTGTCGAGCGAAACGAGACAGTAAATATTCCCAAGGTAAAGAAAAAACACTTCACAGTCGCGTAGCATATTTTTTCCGAGGTAGCAGACAATGAAAAAACATTAAATATTAATCACTAATCAATATATTATAATAACTAATATTAGTACATACTTAAGACTTAAAAAAAGAAACCTTAAAAAGAGGTTACACTATAAGAAAAGATAAATAAAACGCATTGACGTCTAGCGGATTTTAATCGTACTAGAAGCATTTCTACAAAGACTGCAGCGGTACTAACGGAAGTTTTGACAACTACCCGCCGGACATAAAAAATCTTTTAGTTCCTAGGACGTAAAAGATTTTTTCTTTACAGCTAGGAGTAATAAAAAGATTTTTTAAAATATGGATTTTAGCTATGTTTTTTAGGCTCTAAAGTTACTACTTCACAGCCTACCACGGAAAAAGTATTTTTTTGCCACTGAACCGGACTAGAACCATATAAATACATCGAAAAGACCATATTTATAAAAAAAACGTATTTTGTCAATAAAAAATAAAATAATATTTTTTTCGAAATTTCCAAAAAGTTGTACCTTTACTTTTGGTCGAAGATTGTTCAGGAATTTTTTCAGATTTTTTGCACATCACATAAGCGAGATAGCGGGGGGGGGGGCTCGTTTCACACCCGGTTCAAACTCACCTACGCTCGCCCCATCAAAGTTATAACCAAAGAATTATATATTTTTGTAATCAGCTCGACGTACCCTTTCATATGATACCCCTCACGGTGTCGAAAACAAATGTAAAATTTTTAACCATTAAGTTTTTTTACCCTAATTTTTTTGAAAAATATTTTTAATTATACTATATTTATAAAATATGTGGGCAGGTACAAGACACATACATGCCAAATTCCAAAGTGATCGGACGAAAGGTGTAGCCGTGAGAGCACGCGAGAGGACGGACGGACAGACACACGCAGGAAAATATAAGGGTCCTTGGTTTTGCCTACGGACCCTAAAAAATGAATGAAGCTAAATGTTGAAGCAATCAATAGAAGTGTTGTTATTAACTTATAACTTTTAACTTAAGGCTCTACCGCCCTTTGAGGTTAGGAAAAACAGTAAAATTAAAAGTATACTGGTTCTAAGCAAGATATCAAAAATCTAATCACAGGCTTCATTCCTAATTTTAATTCTGCACAATTTGAGCCCTATTTCAACTTCCTATGATAAATAGTACAGGCGCCATTTTAATACAACGATAAAACTCGTTGTATTAAAATGGCGCCTGTACTATTTACCATAGGAAGTCGAAATAGGGCTCAAATTGTGCAGAATTAAAATTAGGAATGAAGCCTGTGATTAGATTTTTTATATCTTACTTAGAACCAGTATAATTTTAATTTTACTGTTTTTCCTAACCTCAAAGGGCGGTAGAGCCTTAAGTGTTATTAGCGGTGAGTTATAACTAGAACACCATACTTGTAATGTGTTAAAATATTTTACTGGAATTAATTTTTTTTTGTTGGTGTCTTGGAGCGAATAATGTTTTTAATCTTAAGTTGTCTGTTAAAGAATTCAACTTAAAATATTTTAAAATTTAAATTAATAATTTTCAGACAATTTACTATTACTTTAAGATAAATTTGCGTAATATTAAAGATAAAAAATCGGTTCGAGACAACTTAGACTAACTTTCTCATATAATCTTAGTCCCAGATCCCAGAAAAATATGAATATATTGATATCTATACAGACGGATACACAGGCAGATCCGCTAGCTGTGACTGGGAACCCAACTTTAAGAAAACCTCTATAGAACCTTCTAAGTGAAGTGAGAGGCCCACCCGGCACGTCCTTCTACTCTAATCACTCTTTACAACTATAAACGTATCATGATTACCCATTAAATTGCTTAATATTAAATATTTATTGCATCATGCAATAAATATCATATTATTGATATGATATTTATGATGATCAATAAATATCATATTTATCATAAATATCAATAAATATAAATAAATATCATATTGCATGATCAATAAATATCATATTTATTGATCATGCTTTGATGAATATGTTATTTATAATGTGTTCAACAGGTGGTTTACTTTTAGTTTTCGATTATATACAAAATCTTTTCTTTTTTTAAATTTAAAATTGCAACTACAATAAATTATTGTTATAAGCAGTACAGATTTAGAAGTAGAAGTATGACTGAAAACGGCTAGATGTAAGGACCTATCCACTGATAGCACTTACTGAATTGATACAAAATTTATATTGTGAGTTACTATGATAATTAAAGTAAACAAATTAAAATAAATATAATTTATCTAAGAGGTCACGTGGCCACTGCCTTCTTAGGTGTCTAGGAGGGTTGTCAGGAATGGATATGGAAAACAAGTTGTGGACTAGTGGATTGGAATGGTCGGAAAGGGAATTGCGGAAAGGATTTGTATCTGGATATGGCTAATTCACGGACTAATGGTACTTTGAGGTCATTGTGAAGGACGCAATTTGAAACATAGAAAGGAGCTTCTTAGGATCTTAGGAAAAAATGCTTATATACTTATATACTCTAACCACCTCTAACCACCTCTAACCACCTCTAACCACCTCTTACCACCTCAAACCACCTCTAACCACCTCTAACCACCTCTTACCACCTCTAACCACCTCTAACCACCTCTTACCACCTCTAACCATCACTAACCACCTCTAACCACCTCTTACCACCTCTAACCACCTCTAACCACCTCTAACCACCTCTAACCACCTCTAACCACCTCTAACCACCTCTTACCACCTCTAACCACCTCTTACCACCTCTAACCACCTCTTACCACCTCTAACCACCTCTAACTACCTCTTACCACCTCTAACCACCTCTTACCACCTCTAACCACCTCTAACCACCTCTAACCACATCTAACCACATCTAACCACCTCTAACCACCTCTAACCACCTCTAACCACCTCTACCCACCTCTAACCACCATTAACCATCTCTAACCACCTTTAACCACCTATAAATATTATACAAAATCGGGTTAATTTTCATCAATATCTCAGAAACTAGATTTCCCCGGGAAAACGCCTTATATCGTTAGATTCGTATATAAATGGATTACATTTTAGAATATTTTAATCAAAATCGTCGTAACTGTGTTCGATAAATGATTTTTTGTATTTGGGGGTAGTGCCCCCCAAATGTGGGGCTAAAATTCATTTCTCGGTATGATTTTTCTGAACATTTATGCAAACTTTCGTCCAAATAGTAGTTTAGGCTCCAGACGTCTTGCAGGTCATTTTCAGTCATTTTTTCAGTCATTTTTTAATAACCACTTTTTTGGACTCAGAGACTTCAAAGCATGTAAATCCATCAAAATCGGATTTTCACGCCATCACAATATTTTCTTCAATAGTTTAGGCTCCACGTGACTACACAGACGACAGATGGCAATCAGAAACAGACGTCAATCAGACGACAGACGTCAATCAGACGACAGACAGACTAAAGACAGATTACAGACGACAAACATAAATTTTTAAAAAAACACTTTATTGGACTCCCATATACATTTGAAAAACAACTATTTACTCCATCAAAATACTTTCTCTTTATATGAGGAAGTAAAACCCAATATTCGAGGAAACTATTTTATAGATTTTTTATTTTTATCTTCTTATTCAGCTCACTTGTTCCCTAATACAAATTTCAGAGAGCAAATAGAATTAGAGAGAAGAAAGAAATACCAACGAGTACATAAATTTTTCCGGTTGAAGGGTTGTACTCTTTGGAATGGAAGTTGTCGCCTACGTAAAGATAAGGGTAAGTGCTAACGATATGTCTACTGTAAAAAGGGAATAGGTATTCTAAACTGACACTTATTGCCCTTTAAAAACCCTACGGTATATAGACAGTGTGGAAGAGGTCGCCAGGGAAGAATAGGAAATGGATAAGGCTACGATTCTTGGACCCTTCTTCTTTATTCAATTCCTCGAGCCTTGTTGGGAAGGTTTTTGTCAACAATAGAGAAAGCTACCCTTTACTCCTTGTCCACATATATTATACGGTGCTGTGGTCGCAAGTAACATGTTTTTCCTACCCTGTCTAAATATAAAATAAATCTTTTTTTAATGTAAATTCGTTGGAGACATTCAAATTTACAAAAGTAAATTTTGGGTGTTAATGCTAGATCGACTTTCTCATGTACAAAAGTATAATATATGTATAAAAAAAGCGAGCTTCTTCCATTCAACAAAATATGTATCTTGTCTGTCTGTCTGTCTGTCTGTGTGTAACGTTTACGTGTTTGACGAATAACTTGACTAAAAGTTGAACGATTTGGTTGAAGTTTGGTAATCGTGTTCCTTTTACTAAGTTCGTTGGACAGCGTGATCCGTCAGGGAGTTCGCGCGCAACGCTCGCGAATTGAACTTCTCGTAAACGAGAGGTTCAAATGTAAAATTGGAATTTCAAGACGGGAAAAGATTCTATCATCACCTATTCGGTGAGACGAATTTTCTTTTTAAATTACATTTTTGTTAGTTAAACCTCGCTGTTGGTTCGAAAATCGATATGAATTATTAAAGATCGTTAACACTATTAAAGCGGACCTAAACGTTTAAAGTAGAGAAAACTACGTTTTTTCCGATATCTTACGTTCTAACGTAATGATTTTAATAAAACTTCATATACATCGTCTAAAGTACAATTGAAACAGGCATGTAAAATTTCAACTTGATACAAACAGAAGTTTTTGAGTAGTGAAGTGATACATTTATATTAATAGTTCAAAAAGTACTGCGGGTGGTTAAGATTCTTATAGGGGTGTAGTTATATAGGTTTATCTAGGTAGCGAGATATTCGGAAAAACACGCAAAAGTCGTGCAAAAACAAACACTACCCAAATTATAGTAAGCAGGTTTTCTTGCTAAACCGTTCGTTGTACGAAATGGTGTATCTATGAATACTGAATATTCATAGATATTCTTCGCCTATAGTCCGTAAACCGTCCATTGATCGTAAAAAATGAATGAAACCTTTTTTGTGGGAAATTTTGTTGTCTTCAATTTTTATTACCACCTTGATTAGTGTCTAGAAATAGGAAGCGAGCTATTCGCAAGTATCCGAATTTGTTACCTTTGCCCTTGAATATTTATTAACGCGACCACGATTTCGTTGCCGATGTTGGATATGTTTTTCAGAACGTCAAATTGAAGCGATCAAAGAAAAAAATAGCAGCTCCGATTTTTTTGGAACAGAAAACATAATTTTTATTTTTTTATTTATTTATTCCGGGGGAATTTTACACACGAAGACGCAGGCCACTTAAGTGGGCCCATTGAACAAACCCGGGTTAGGGACCGAAATCTTAGAAAATATGGTCGTTAACCATGACTCCCCTCCTGTTAGTATTACAACCAAGAGTGTCATCATCATGGTTTCCAGGCCGAAACCTTGTGGCGCCACGCTTTCGAGGAGCTTCCCATTTGTTTAAACAATGCTGGGTGGACATTGAGCGGGGGCCCTGGTCCGGGAATCGAACCCAGAGCTGCGGTCACCTTCTGACCCGGCTCGATGCTGCTTAACTTGCGTTATCGCACGGCAAGCGCTCTAGCCTCCGAGCCACCCAGGCCCCCAAGCCTAAAATTACTGGACTAATTTATTTACTCCTATATCTTTAAAAGTAATCATCTGATATTTAATAAATTTGGACGGTTTGTCGAAAGCAGCCCCAAGTTAGACTCAAATTAATTTCAACCACCTATGCTTTTTAAATTTTGCTAAATTGATACTTTAATTCTTGTAAGAAATCAAAACTCTTGTTGATGAAACATTAAATGCTTAAACTTTGTAAAATAAACAAATTTTAATGTACTTGGTTTGACAGACGGCTTATGTTATTTCTTTTAAACTAGAACAGTCTGTGGCTTTTAAATTTTAAGAATATTATTCTCATGTTAGTATTTCTTTCTGGTCTACTTTTAGTATTCACTTTATGTTTGCTCATTCAGAGAATGGACTTATAGAGTAAGATATAAAAGTCTTGCTGCAATGAGGAGAAGAAAGATAGGCATAAAGTTTAAATGGAAAGCCAAAGAGCTCTCTGTTGACGTAGGAGGATTTTTCTGAATAAGTTTTCCGCCTGCATGCGAGCCTGGTACGGGACTTTTCCAGAGAGATTTTCTATTGATGTTCTGTAGAGTGCGCTTTAAGTATCGTTTTGTAAAGAGAAGCATTTCAATTAGAAAACTCACATTCTCCTTCAACGTCAACATTCTCCTTTTTCCACATCTGTAAGTTTTTTATTTTTTTCAAATAATTTTGGTGTGTCCACAGATTTACTGATTAAATTTGCTGATTAATTTTGCTTTTAAAAAGGAATCTTACAAGAATAAATATTTTCTTCTTAAAAAGGAAAACATATTTTATAAAGAGTGGCTGGTTTAGTTTTCATTGCCCAAAGAACCAAAAAGAAGGGTCCACAGAAATGGTCAGAAATGGTACCACATATGCATTGCGTGAATACGTCACAACCTCTTGCACAGTCTGAAATTGACGAGGGTCCATAAATCTAAAATTAGTTATAGTCTCATTCTGTTGAATTTGTTTTCAAAGGATTTATTAGTCTCATTCAAATCGTCGTCAAAGGATGTAGTAGTCTCATTCAACACATCATAACAGGATGTATTAGTCTCATTCAACACATCACAACAGGATGTATTAGTCTCATTCAACACATCATAACAGGATGTATTAGTCTTATTCAACACATCATAACAGGATGTATTAGTCTCATTCAACACATCATAACAGGATGTATTAGTCTTATTCAACACATCATAACAGGATGTATTAGTCTCATGTATTACATCATAACTGGATGTATTAGTCTCATTCAACACATCATAACAGGATGTATTAGTTTAATTCAACACATCATAACAGGATGTATTAGTCTTATTCAACACATCACAACAGGATGTATTAGTCTTATTCAACACATCATAACAGGATGTATTAGTCTTATTCAACACATCATAACAGGATGTATTAGTCTCATTCAACACATCATAACAGGATGTATTAGTCTCATTCAACACATCATAACAGGATGTATTAGTCTCATTCAACACATCACAACAGGATGTATTAGTCTTATTCAACACATCATAACTGGATGTATTAGTCTCATTCAACACATCATAACAGGATGTATTAAGGGGCCCACACACTTACAGTTTAACTGCAGGCCGTTATCGTATACGATTATCGTAAGGCCAAAATCTCAGACCACCACACATTACCCGTCCACCGCCTGCAGGCAATCGTAAAGAACTACAGATCTGTGCCTGTATGCACCATACACTGTGCGATGAATGCCTGCAGGCCGATATCTGTCGATTTTTAACTGCAGTCCGACGAAGGGAAATAAACAAAATAAATACGAATCACTCTACACGCCTGTAGGCCGACTGATAGTGTAGGGCGACATTGATCTTGAGGCACAGGCCTGACAGTCCACGGACTGTCGTCTCTCCTTCCATCCGATCCTCGCCTCTACCCTCCACACACCTACAGTCCATCTCCGACTGCAGTCCGTCATCTTAAGAAAAACTGATAAGTGTGTGGCCAAGCTCCGTGGACGGACAGATCATTATCTTCAGTTAAACTGTTAGTGTGTGGGCCGCTTTAGTCTTATTCAACACATCATAACAGGATGTATTAGTCTCATTCAACACATCATAACAGGATGTATTAGTCTCATTCAACACATCACAACAGGATGTATTAGTCTTATTCAACACATCATAACAGGATGTATTAGTCTTATTCAACACATCATAACAGGATGTATTAGTCTCATTCAACACATCATAACAGGATGTATTAGTCTTATTCAACACATCATAACAGGATGTATTAGTCTTATTCAACACATCATAACAGGATGTATTAGTCTCATTCAACACATCATAACAGGATGTATTAGTCTCATTCAACACATCACAACAGGATGTATTAGTCTTATTCAACACATCATAACAGGATGTATTAGTCTTATTCAACACACCATAACAGGATGTATTAGTCTCATTCAACACATCATAACAGGATGTATTAGTCTTATTCAACACATCATAACAGGATGTATTAGTCTTATTCAACACATCATAACTGGATGTATTAGTCTCATTCAACACATCATAACAGGATGTATTATAGTCTTATTCAACACATCACAACTGGATGTATTAGTCTCATTCAACACATCATAACAGGATGTATTAGTCTTATTCAACACATCATAACAGGATGTATTAGTCTTATTCAACACATCATAACAGGATGTATTAGTCTCATTCAACACATCATAACAGGATGTATTAGTCTTATTCAACACATCATAACAGGATGTATTAGTCTCATGTATTACATCATAACTGGATGTATTAGTCTCATTCAACACATCATAACAGGATGTATTAGTTTAATTCAACACATCATAACAGGATGTATTAGTCTTATTCAACACATCACAACAGGATGTATTAGTCTTATTCAACACATCATAACAGGATGTATTAGTCTTATTCAACACATCATAACAGGATGTATTAGTCTCATTCAACACATCATAACAGGATGTATTAGTCTCATTCAACACATCATAACAGGATGTATTAGTCTCATTCAACACATCACAACAGGATGTATTAGTCTTATTCAACACATCATAACTGGATGTATTAGTCTCATTCAACACATCATAACAGGATGTATTAAGGGGCCCACACACTTACAGTTTAACTGCAGGCCGTTATCGTATACGATTATCGTAAGGCCAAAATCTCAGACCACCACACATTACCCGTCCACCGCCTGCAGGCAATCGTAAAGAACTACAGATCTGTGCCTGTATGCACCATACACTGTGCGATGAATGCCTGCAGGCCGATATCTGTCGATTTTTAACTGCAGTCCGACGAAGGGAAATAAACAAAATAAATACGAATCACTCTACACGCCTGTAGGCCGACTGATAGTGTAGGGCGACATTGATCTTGAGGCACAGGCCTGACAGTCCACGGACTGTCGTCTCTCCTTCCATCCGATCCTCGCCTCTACCCTCCACACACCTACAGTCCATCTCCGACTGCAGTCCGTCATCTTAAGAAAAACTGATAAGTGTGTGGCCAAGCTCCGTGGACGGACAGATCATTATCTTCAGTTAAACTGTTAGTGTGTGGGCCGCTTTAGTCTTATTCAACACATCATAACAGGATGTATTAGTCTCATTCAACACATCATAACAGGATGTATTAGTCTCATTCAACACATCACAACAGGATGTATTAGTCTTATTCAACACATCATAACAGGATGTATTAGTCTTATTCAACACATCATAACAGGATGTATTAGTCTTATTCAACACATCATAACAGGATGTATTAGTCTCATTCAACACATCATAACAGGATGTATTAGTCTCATTCAACACATCACAACAGGATGTATTAGTCTTATTCAACACATCATAACAGGATGTATTAGTCTTATTCAACACACCATAACAGGATGTATTAGTCTCATTCAACACATCATAACAGGATGTATTAGTCTTATTCAACACATCATAACAGGATGTATTAGTCTTATTCAACACATCATAACTGGATGTATTAGTCTCATTCAACACATCATAACAGGATGTATTAGTCTTATTCAACACATCATAACTGGATGTATTAGTCTCATTCAACACATCATAACAGGATGTATTAGTCTTATTCAACACATCACAACTGGATGTATTAGTCTCATTCAACACATCATAACAGGATGTATTAGTCTTATTCAACACACCATAACAGGATGTATTAGTCTCATTCAACACATCATAACAGGATGTATTAGTCTTATTCAACACATCATAACAGGATGTATTAGTCTTATTCAACACATCATAACTGGATGTATTAGTCTCATTCAACACATCATAACAGGATGTATTAGTCTTATTCAACACATCATAACAGGATGTATTAGTTTAATTCAACACATCATAACAGGATGTATTAGTCTTATTCAACACATCACAACTGGATGTATTAGTCTCATTCAACACATCATAACAGGATGTATTAGTCTTATTCAACACATCATAACAGGATGTATTAGTCTCATTCAACACATCATAACAGGATGTATTAGTCTCATTCAACACATCATAACAGGATGTATTAGTCTCATTCAACACATCACAACAGGATGTATTAGTCTTATTCAACACATCATAACAGGATGTATTAGTCTTATTCAACACATCATAACAGGATGTATTAGTCTCATTCAACACATCATAACAGGATGTATTAGTCTTATTCAACACATCATAACAGGATGTATTAGTCTCATTCAACACATCATAACTGGATGTATTAGTCTCATTCAACACATCATAACAGGATGTATTAGTCTTATTCAACACATCATAACTGGATGTATTAGTCTCATTCAACACATCATAACAGGATGTATTAGTCTCATTCAACACATCATAACAGGATGTATTAGTCTCATTCAACACATCACAACAGGATGTATTAGTCTTATTCAACACATCATAACAGGATGTATTAGTCTTATTCAACACATCATAACAGGATGTATTAGTCTCATTCAACACATCATAACAGGATGTATTAGTCTTATTCAACACATCATAACAGGATGTATTAGTCTTATTCAACACATCATAACAGGATGTATTAGTCTCATTCAACACATCATAACTGGATGTATTAGTCTCATTCAACACATCACAACAGGATGTATTAGTCTTATTCAACACATCATAACTGGATGTATTAGTCTCATTCAACACATCATAACAGGATGTATTAGTCTTATTCAACACATCATAACTGGATGTATTAGTCTCATTCAACACATCATAACAGGATGTATTAGTATCATTCAACACATCATAACTGGATGTATTAGTCTCATTCAACACATCATAACAGGATGTATTAGTCTCATTCAACACATCATAACAGGATGTATTAGTCTTATTCAACACATCATAACAGGATGCATTAGTCTCATTCAACACATCACAACAGGATGTATTAGTCTCATGTATTACATCATAACTGGATGTATTAGTCTTATTCAACACATCATAACAGGATGTATTAGTCTCATCCAACACATCATAACAGGATGTATTAGTCTCATTCAACACATCACAGGATGTATTTGTCTCATTCAACACATCATCAAATGATGTATTAGTCTCATTTAACACATTGTCACAGGATGCATCAGTCTCATTCATATTATATTAGTTCGTACCACATCATTAGATCTTTTGAATGCGACCGATACTTCCTGATAATGTGTAGAATAACGCTAAAAGATGGAGAATTAAGTAGACTATTAGTTTTTTTTTTTACTGTAGACTGTAGAGCTTTAATTTGTACGTTAAACTAATCGGCTCTCCTTTTTGACCAATTATATATAGAAATGCTCTTGAGTTTCAATTACACTGAGTTTGAAAGTTTATTTAATTATAACAGCTGGATAACTGTCTTATTTTCTTATTTATAATAATAAGCAAGAAACTAGTTGTAGAGGGTTTATAATAGTTTCATTTATACACAGATTAAAAGTTTACATTAAAGTTTCTCTTTAGTTTCGACTGAGATTCCCATGATAGTTCCAGCGAGTAGATCTGTTGCACTGAATCCCAGATTCGAAGGAGAACGAGGAACCGGTGTTTCGTAACTTCAGTCGTGTTGCGCTATCTGCTGTACAGACCTAGCCCTCAAGCGAACCGAAACAAATTCAATCTGGTAGCGAAACAATGTTTGAGATCAAGTCTTGCCTGAGACAGAGCGAAACAAGGAAGTGTGAGACCTCGTTTCTGTTTCTCTTACTAAGGGGTAGGGGGTTCAGACTCAACTAAAATAGAGTAAGGAAGTGAATCAACAAAAACTAAAACTACCTATAGGGAAACTTACAATATAACCGTTTATCAAATTACACAAGTGCATTCATTTTCATTAGAGACACAGAAATATATAATTTGTACTTGAAACATTTTCAACATCTCTAATTAGAGGATAATGACAAACTAATTTATCTTTTAATAGAAATAAGGTTCCGAGAAATAGCGTTAAAACTCATAATTAATTTTCAAACTTAATTTGTTCTCAGCTTTAATAGAAGCGAGCTTCATTAAAACATGTTTGTCTGTCTGTCAGTTTCAAATTTAATTGTAGTCGCAAATAGACTTTAACTGTATCTATTGGAAGAGACAATTTTATTTTTTCAAATTACTTTTTTCAGTCAACAGCGACACCTCTACGGATTGATAAAATCGTTAAATTAGAAACATACCTTGGATGTTTGAATTTACAGACCAATACTCTGCCAATTGAATAATATCGGACAATCCAAATGGACTGAGAATCCAAAAACCCGTCGTCCAAATGTCGGCGTCTGAGCAAACAATTTAGTATTAATGTATCGTTTTTCTCCAAATATAATAAACCTATGCTTTCATATGAAAAAATATTCTGGTAGATTTATCCTAAAGGTACAGTTGAAGATTTTGAAATGTAATAATTATATTTGTTGTAAGATTACATTTGCTGCTAAGGGTGCTAACAGGTCAGTTTGCCTTAACTACATCAAATTAATGGCTACGTTCTTATTTCTCCTGGTCTCTACATCTCACGTTTTATCTAAGAGAGAAAAAGAAAAATCACTGAAACAATATAGTCCACAGGCCACCATAAGAAGTGAGTCGCTGATTGATAAAGTTTTCTTACCTTATGGAATCGCTTATTTATGCCTTGTCCACCGATGAATTGGGTATATGGCAACTGGGCGCTGGGCCATTTCTTTTTTGTTGACACGCCATACTTGCCCTTCTGCGGGAACATTGAAAATAGATAGATAAAGTTTTGATTTTCACAGGATCGTTTAATTAAATTATTTCAAAAACAGTGGTAAAGGTGGCCACCGATACGAGTGGGCCGTTTTCTTTTCAACGTCCCCGCAGAGCGATATGTTTGGGGCGGTGGCCACCCCAAACGGCCCACTCTTATCGGTGGCCACCTTTACCACTGTTTTTGAAATAATTTAATTAAACGATCCTGTGAAAATCAAAACTTTATCTAGCTCTTTTCAATGTTCCCGCAGAAGGGCAAGTATGGCGTGTCAACAAAAAAGAAATGGCCCAGCACCCAGTTGCCATATACCCAATTCATCGGTGGACAAGGTATAAATAAGCATTCCATAAGGTAAGAAAACTTTATCAATCTGCGACTCACTCCTTATGGTGGCCTGTGGACTAATATTAAAACTATTTTAAAATGGATGTTCCTTCAATTTTTTTTCAAATCGAATCCATCATAAAACAAATATGTAGTATAAAAAAAACATAAATATAGAAATAAATCAAAGCCTTCGGTGGAAATGTTCTTTTCGAATTTTTACATAGAATGTAACATATTCGCCCTGAGGGTTTTAAAATCTGAATATTTCAGTTTTTTTCAGAAAGTCAAAAATATTTAGTTCAATATTGGATGCTTCCAAAAAATACACGTGTTGACAGGAAAGTTTTAAAGTCAACTTAGGTAGGGTTTTTTTTGTTTGTTTGTTTTTTGTTCTCGATCGAGTTTACCACTATTTCTCTTTCTGTGAACTTTTTGAAATATGCGCTTTTTTTTTAATAAAATAAAAGGTCGGAATAAAAAATTGTAATAACCCTGTTGCTGTGAAATCTCAAGGAAGCAATTATAAAAGTTTATAAATGGAAATGGGATAAAAGCAATTTATTGTTTTTTTTATCGATTCTAATTGGTTAATAGATGAATCTCAAGTTACGTGATTTTTATGAAAGAATAATTGATGAATATCCTTTCATTTATTTGTAAAACTTTAAGGCGAGCTTTATCTGGTGAAAACGAGTAATCTATGGACAATATTAATATTGTAATTGAGAATTTACCATCCTTATAGAAGGGAGGCAAAGCAGAGGAAAATTATTTAAACTAAATTAAAACTTTTAACTTTAATAATTTACAAATACTTTTTTTTTAATTATCCCGCCTAAATTTCTCCGTATAGTTGTGGAATATTATCGATTAAACGGCTAATATAAAATTTTTTGGGGGCCGGTGTAGCCGAGGGGTTAGCGCATTCGACTCTGAAACCAAGGTCTAAATCCCGGCTGTGAGTTAGAATCTTAGCAGGGTAAGACATGTTTCACAATGATGATCTCATCGATTAGATGAGTAAAGTGGCCGGATAACCCCCGTCCTGTAATAACCCTGGCAGTTGATCGGGACTAAAACCCAAAAGAAAAAATTACTGATTATTGCATTGTCATCTTGAAGATGTCTGCCAAATTTCAGAGTGATAGCTGATTTTAAATTGTCAACATATAAATTATAAGTAATTGGTTGTTATGGCTGAGATTTTGTGGTATTTCATAATTGTGACTATAGAGAGGTTGGTAGATAGTAACACAACAATATTGGCACCACAATTTTATAGTAAAAGGCACAAACGTGTTTTGACATAATATAATATCATCTTCAGTGTGTAGCGCCATTAAATTCATTGCTCGATTTTGACTTAACGTGTGTGCCGAATTTAATCAAAATCTTAACCTCCACGCATCTGCAATGACGACAGACACACATTTTTTTATAAATTATTTTTTAAACTCGAGGACCTTAAAACGTATAAATCCATCAAAATCTTTATTTATAAATTCCTAATCTATACGTTTATGAAAAAGTATAAATATGTATTAATAAAAAATAAATCAAGAAATATCTTTCGACTGTGATGTCTCAGATTGTAGAACTGTAAAAACTCAATCGAATCTTATCATTAGTTCATATTAAGAAGAC
The DNA here is from genome assembly GCA_951217055.1 of Gerris lacustris. NCBI lineage: Eukaryota > Metazoa > Arthropoda > Insecta > Hemiptera > Gerridae > Gerris > Gerris lacustris. The sequence goes on along the minus strand of OX578276.1, from coordinate 147,709,083 downwards.
CGTTATGGTTAGCAAAGTGTTATGCCACAATAGAGTCTCTCTTTAAAACATTATTGCAAGAGAAACGCTACATTTGTATGTATATACAATTCCGAAATTTTACGGTTTCTGATAAACGTCATTTTATTTTTGATGAGATGCAATATACAGGTTGGGAAAAAACGTGTAACAAGTGCTTTAATTAGGTTATGCCCAACTCAGTAGGTAGTTAGGGGGTGGGTTGTAGTGAAAAAAAATAATTAAAAAAATCAAACATTACATGAAAAAAAATATCTATTGCTATTTTAGGCGCCAGGTTCTTTTATATATGGGACAAGAACCAACCCATTACATAAAGAGAAAATTTTATTGGCTGAATGACCTGTATCTATATTAGTTTAAATCTGAATTAATTGAAATAAATTTGTAGAAGAGTTAGATGGTTGGTAGCGAGAATCTGGTTGATATAGTTAGACCACTTCGGCCCCAGACTAACCACCCTTCACATGAAGGGTTCTGGAGTGGTTTTTAAATCTGTCGGAAAAACTTAGGAGAATCTGAAGGAAAAACTGGGGAGACCCATACTAGTAAAATTTAACTTATAACATTACTGAACTTTTGAAATTAAACCATTACTGAACATAAATAATTTTCTTTTAGAGGTTCGGCCTCACGGCCAAAGCCGCCGGCCTCCACGCCGTTCCAAAAGCCTCTGCCTGGATCAGAACCAGCATGGCGTACCTCAGCAAAACCACGCAAAACAAAAAAAAAACGGATTGATAACATTATTATAAGTTTCAGACAAAAGACCTACACGGAAATTTAAAACTAAAATAATAAAAAAATAAAAAGTAACTAGGATTTCTCCAGATCCCCGAAATTAAAATTATAATGAAAAAAAAATATGGCCCACCTGATAAATTTTCCACCAAATATAAATAAATAATTAAACTGAAAATTTACCCCAATTACAAACTGTTATAAACGTACTTTTTTTTAACACTTATAGCTCATCTTCTGTACTAGATAGAGATATGGGGTTTGCGGGGTCTGAAAACTGCATTCTTCTACTTTAAATGTCATTTGTATAACTTAACAAACTATTGGGCGAAAGTCATGCAATGACGGTTTGAATTAGGGTCTTTAAAAAAGTCGATGTCCGGGTGGTAATCGTTGCCTGGTATTATAGTTTTGATAGAATAAATAACCATATGGTGGAGTGGGGGTTCTTTGTAGGAAAGTGGGAGGAGTCCCTCTGTGTTATAACAAACATTGAAGATGTGTTAACTAAAAAATTTACCTGAAATTGAAGATCAAATGCCAAATTACACGTGTATGCAAGATGGTGACCCGTCCCATCTTGCAAACAATTAAATACTCGCAAGAGAATTGTCCAGATTTCATTCAACCAGACCGGAGGCCGCCTAACAGTCCAGACCTAAACCAATTGATTACTCTGTCTGGCGTTGGTAAGAACAAAGAGTGTACGTAGGAGGCAGAATAAAGGACATTGATGAACTTCGAAAGAGGATTCTTCGTGCCTGGGATGATATGCGTCAACAAATGCTAGAGCCATATCCCACTAGAGAAGGAGAGTGCAGGCTGTCGTAAATGAACTAGGAGGACATATTGAACCATACAATAAGTAAATCTGTAAAATATGCATTCTTTTTTTTTTAATTTTGTTACATTCATTTTTTAAATAAATTTATTTTATCAAAACTACCCTGACAACGGCTTTTTTTTAAGATCCTAATTCAAACTGTCATTGCAGGGCTTTCACCCAATAGATTCTTCAGTTATAGATATGAAATATATAAAGTAGAAGAATGTAGTTTTCAGACTCTGCAAACATCATATCTCTATCTATTACCAGAAGCTGAGCTATAAGTGTTCGAAAAAGTGCATTTGATTTGGCCCACCCTGTATACACCATTTCTAAAATAATGGAAAGTTAGAATAATGTAAATCAGGGGAATATACTGTAAATGGAAGTGGGGAAACTTTTAGGGTGGAAAAATTAAAGTAGAGGGCTGGAAAGCACCCTGGGAGAAGAAAAGTTTTCACAATGTCAAATAATTAATGATTTTCATTGGCAGGAGAGAAAATAAAGTGAAGGAAATTCTAGTTTACACCTGGATCTCTTTGCAGTGCTCAAACATTTACACTTGCTACCCAGGTTCGCCTGGGAAATCTCTCAGATATGCATTTTCTCTTATTTCAACTAGAAGCAACCCCCCCCCCCCCTTCCTTAGTTTTTCTAGATTTTACCTACAAAAACGATGAACTTTTTGGAACGAAGTTCCTTATGGCACGTTCTGGAGTCCGGGAGTGAATCCGAAAAAAAACGACCAAAATCACCGTCACGCAAAATCCGCCACGAAATCTACAGATGATGATAACTTGAGTGAAAGATCACCGAGTTAGATGAAATTTGGTACACATGTTCATTTTACCAATGCCCAGGCTGAGTTCGTCGGAAAACGTTATCCGCCCAAGCGTTCACACGCAACGCTCGCGTAAACGTAAGCTTTAAAAGACGGGAAAAAGTGTTATTAAGGAAGGCTGTTACTTGACTTGTTTTGATTATTTTTGTTATATATGTCAAAAATGTCACTTTGTTTTGTAAATAAATAAAATAATGTTAAATTTCACCCTGATACAAGCAGAAGCTGTAGAGTAGGGAAGAGATATATTTTATAATATTTTAAATTAATTGGCCGGGTAGGTAGAAAACAGTCCTATTTCAACCCAAACTCCTTTAACAAACATACTCTTTCACTATAAACTCATCATGATCACCTTTTTTCCTATATTTAATATATATTTAATGTAAGAGGCTTGCTTTAATGATACAAATAATGATTTTCTTTTAATTTTGCCTTAACTCTGCCAGGTACAGTTTGTTACTTTTAATTTTGTCTCTTTTCTAACTCCGCCATGAATAAGTAGTTAGCAATGTATACGTACTTAGCAGTGTGATTTTATAATTTATATTTAATGAAAAATGTAAGGAACTTCGTTCTTACCGTGTGTCCCGCGACACCACACGTATTTTTTTTTTATTTTTATAACAAATCATAGATACCTATCACATATATTGTTGTTTTTTAATTAAACCTATTACAGTTTGTCATAAACAGCTTGGTTTTCTGGTGAAATCCGCGTCAAGAAGGGATTCAATCCGACGTTTCGCTTCCACTACTGGAAGCATCTTCAGGGGTGTGGTACATCGTGATGTTGACTGAAAGGAATCACAAGATATGCTCTTCGTTTACTAGATCGTAGGTCTAAACTTACTTTAAATAACAAACTTCGAATTTACAATGTAATATTAAAACCAGCTTGGACCTACGGTCTAGAAGTATGGGGTAGCACCAAGCCTTCCAATTCCCGTCGAATTCAAACTCTTCAATCCAAGATCCTCAGAAAAATCACAGATGCTCCTTACTACGTCTCCAACCTCACTCTCCATAACGACCTCAATGTACCTTTTGTTAGAGACCTATCCATATCCCGATACCATAAATTTCACGAATCCTTATCCAATCACACCAATCCTTTAGTTGAAATCTTCTCCTCCCGATCCATCCCAGATGACCCACCTCGCCGCCTGAAAAGGCAGTGGCCCAGAGACTTACTAAGAATGTGATTAATTATTGAAAATCACTTTTATTATTACTCGTAATTCTTATTATTGTATTATCATCATTCTTATGTATTGTCATCATAATTTTAATCCTCATGCTGAAAGGAGTAGTCAATGGACTACTACCTTTCTCAAGTAATTCAATGTCCGGAAAAACTTTTATCATTAACACTTATAACATTTATATATGTAGTTGTGTTACTCGATAAAGTGAAAAAAAAGAAAAAAAAAAAAAGAAAAAGATATGCTAGCACTACTTTGCTTCGATTCAACATCACGATGCACCACACCCCTGAAGATGCTTCCAGAAGTGGAAGCGAAACTTTGGACTTCAACCCCTTCGTGTTTCGGATTTCACCGGAAACCCAAGCTGTTTATGACGATTCTACCCCCGGAAGCCTACGCACTAACTATTAGAGTTTCCTTGTTTGTAGGATTGGTATTTTCTTAATTTCAACATAGTTCAGGATTTATTTTTGATGAACCTGCTTTCAAAATCCATGAATATGATATACTTTCCATGACATTTTTAAAACCTTTATTATCTTAAATTGTATACAGAACTCCTGAGGAAGCTTATAAATTTAAAATTAATATAGAGTCTAGTGCAATAGACCAGTGCAATTAGACATTGCACTTCGGAAAAATTAGGGGAAAGCTGAATTTTGGCATGAAACTTGATATTGCAGTTCTAAACAAAATGTCAAAAGTCCCCATTGATCCGAGTGCCGCTAAAAGAACTACGCTGGGTCAAAGGTCATCAAAATCAGTTTTTTGTGAATATCTCATTAACTGTCACTTTTACAGAAAAAATACAAGTAATCAAATTTGTAGCTTAGAATATTTCCTACAAAAAAGATCTTATGATTTTTATTCGTAGGTGGAACGGTTCTGGAGATAATTCGATTTACAGAGTTGTTTCAAATTTGTTCAAAAATGTTTCAAATTTCAGAGTTGAGTTCAAATTTGTTCATGATGGATTTTATAAATTATTTCAAAATGTTAGGACCAGCCGTTATATAGAGGTTCGGGGGGGAGGGGATTTTTTTGGGTATATTTTAACTTATTTAACCAATAAAGAATGCAAAATTCAAAAAAGCATATATATATTAATTTGTATCCTACTCTTCAGCAGCTTTCATTTGATACCCCACTCGAAAATTAAAAAAAAATTGAGTTTATCACATTTTTGCGAATTGCGCATGCGCATATTTAATTTTTAACTTGTGCATATTTTTTTCTGTGCTTGGTTCAAAAAGTTGCGCCAGTGTTTCAAATTTCACATCTCCCTCGGCATACTTTACCTTGCACTTTACCTCTAAGGGGGTGTGGAAAGGAGTGCACGTTTCATGATAAATAAGAAAGTATATTGAGGTTATCTTTACAACAGTTACACCTACAAATAAAAGTAATCAGTTCTTTTCTGTAGGAAATGTTCTAAGCTACAAATTTAATTACTTGTATTTTTTCAGTAAACATGACCGTTAATGAGATATTCACAAAACACCAATTTTGATGACCTTTGACCCCGCGTAGTTCTTTTAGCGGCACTCAGATCAATGGGGACTTTTGACATTTTGTTTAGAACCGCAATATCAAGGTTCATGCCAAAATTCAGCTTTCCCCAAATTTTTCCGAAGTAGAGCATTTATTTTGCCTAATTGCACTGGACTAATAAGATATAGAAATTCTGAGGGTACTTAGTCTTCCTTATAATTGTACTAGTCTGTCCATTGACTTATCTTGGAATGACTGCTAAAAATAAATAGGAAATTTTTAAGGCTGAGGCTATAACATTTAGAACTTGTGCTAAATGCCGAGCAGAGCAGCTGAAAGCTAAACTAAAACTCACTTAGTCTTGAATTTAAACTTCTGAATTTTCATTTGTTTTATTTAAACACGAGGAAAACTTTAACCGCATTAGTTTCGCAATTATTCCGTTTTAAAACTCTTAAACAACAGCGCATTTTTTTTTTCTTTCTATTCTTAAGTTTACAAAAGTTACTTCAGCTAGACTTATATATTTCTTTTCCTCACTTAGTTTAGGTATTAAATTTCAAACTATAGTGATTTTTCGCAAGTTCAACTGCCCCACTACCTGCACACCTAGTGACAAGGTGGAGGGGGTATACTTACACCTCTCAACCGTAGAAAGAGCAACTGCTGACAGTTCTCCTACGCCCCCACTACCTGCACACCTAGTGACAAGGTGGAGGGGGAATACTTACACCTCTCAACCGTAGAAAGAGCAACTGCTGACAGTTCTCCTACGTCCCCACTACCTGCACATCTTGTGACAAGGTGGAGGGGGAATACTTACACCTCTCAACCGTAGAAAGAGCAACTGCTGGCAGTTCTCCTACGTCCCCACTGCCTGCACACCTCGTGACAAGGTGGAGAGGGAATACTTACACCTCTCAACCGTAGAAAGAGAAACTGCTGACAGTTCTCCTACGTCCCCACTACCTGCACACCTTGTGACAAGGTGGAGGGGGAATACTTACACCTCTCAACCGTAGAAAGAGCAACTGCTGGCAGTTCTCCTACGTCCCCACTGCCTGCACACCTCGTGACAAGGTGGAGAGGGAATACTTACACCTCTCAACCGTAGAAAGAGCAACTGCTGACAGTTCTCCTACGTCCCCACTACCTGCACACCTCGTGACAAGGTGGAGGGGGAATACTTACACCTTTCTTACGTAGAAAGAGCAACTGCGGGCAAGTCTCATACGTCCCCACTGCCTGCACACCTCGTGACAAGGTGGAGGGGAATACTTACACCTCTCTACCGTAGAAAGAGCAACTGCGGGCAGGTCTCATACGTCCCCACTGCCTGCACACCTCGTGACAAGGTGGAGAGGGAATACTTACACCTCTCAAATGTAGAAAGAGCAACTGCTGACAGTTCTCCTGCGTCCCCACTGCCTGCACACCTCGTGAAAAGGTGGAGGGGAATACTTACACCTCTCAACCGTAGAAAGAGCAACTGCTGACAGTTCTCCTTTGTCCCCACTGCCTGCACACCTCGTGACAAGGTGGAGGGGGAATACTTACTCCTCTCAACCGTAGAAAGAGCAACTGCGGGCAGTCCTCCTACGTCCCCACTGCCTGCACACCTCGTGACAAGGTGGAGGGGGAATACTTACATCTCTCAACCGTAGACAGAGCAACAGCGGCCAGTTTTCCTACGTCCCCACTGCCTGCACACCTCGTGACAAGGTGAAGGGGGAATACTTACTCCTCTCAACCGTAGAAAGAGCAACTGCGGGCAGTCCTCCTACGTCCCCACTACCTGCACACCTCTTGACAAGGTGAAGGGGGAATACATACACCCCTCAACCGTAGAAAGAGCAATAGCGGGCAGTTCTCCTTAATCCCCACTTCCTAGACCCCTAATGGAAAGGAAATGAACTAATAGTTTTTGGATTAATTCTTAACAATTGACGTGCTTGAATTTTGTGTCCAATATTTGTATTCAGACAGAATATGAATATTAAGCGTTTCTTTACTGAAACGCTTTACTGAAAGTTGGAGAATTATTTTGTTCTTTCTATTAGGATTAAAATGATCATATTAGACAGAATAATCAAATATTTGCTCTATTCCATAGTGAAATTGAACTCGCAATAGTCTGATCTATACACCTATTTACTTTTGAAGTTTCCCTGAACAATTAGGATTTTTAATGCTATGTTTTGATGCTGACGAAATATCTAAAAAATTGCGTCATGAATATCTCATATTTTGTCAAATAAATTTCTTAATTGAAGTTTCTATTATTATAAATGATACTTAAACATTATTGCATAGTGTCGAGTTCACTATAAATTTAATAACTATAAATATAAGGGAAACATAAGTAAAATTTGTCTAAGCTAGACATTTGCTGATTTTATTTTTGTCTGGAACAATGAGTTTCAAGATTACACAGTTATCACTGTATAAATGCAGAAAATAAACTTAAATCTTCAAAAACAGCGAGATGTTACAAATATTAATTTATTTATTTAACTCTAGAAAGGTTGCATAAAATAGTTACCATTTAGAGTTTCTTTAAAAAGCTGTTATTAGAGATGGACACTTTAAAACCATTACTAAAATCAAAGCTTTCGCCATCTTAATTTTTTTTCCGGGGTTAATAAAAATCATAAGTCAATTAACCTCGACCTCAGTATTGTAATGCCCTCAAAAATAAGATTAACTTAAGAAAAAAGAGCTTTGAAGGAGGTCATCTTAATAAATAAAAAGAAACAGTCTCTCCACGGTAGATAAAACTTTTTTATTATCAAAGCAGCTTTCGGCTTTTATAAAGCCATCATCAGTGCCTACGAACAAACTTACGCTTTTAGTATTTATTTTTAATCTCTTATTTTTATAGATTTTGGCATTAGCTTTTATTCGTCTTCTTTGTAATTTCAGTTTGGCTTTATGTTAGTAAGTTTTAACACTTTATGTTTGTTCGTAGGCACTGATGATGGCTTTATAAAAGCCGAAAGCTGCTTTGATAATAAAAAAGTTTTATCTACCGTGGAGAGACTGGTTCTTTTTATTTATTAAGATTAACTTAAGTGTTTTTTTTTTTTAAGAACTTAAAAAAGACAAATCAAAGTTCAAGGGAATTAGAATAGAATTTTTAAGGAACTATTCTAGGAGCTAGCTCCAAAAACTTGGACGACTCATTAGGAAAAAGATCATAATCTATAGGAACAGTGTCTCAGTTGAAGAAAGGCTACTGATAACTTGATTCTTTCGACGTCCGGAAGCAACTGACATTGCAGTTGCTTTGGAGTTAGTGGTTGGAGAGCTGACCGTAGATAGTGTTGCAGTCAGTCGCACTACTGGACGAGGTTGAGTCCACTAGCTAAGGGAGGTGACACACTTCGCCACCCGGGTAGCGCCACCTGGGTGGCGCTACCCGGTCGTCTATGAGAATAGATGGAACCTGTCACACGAGGTGGCGCCACCTGCCGGGTGGCACTAAACGGTCGACAGTCCGACGGTCTAGCCGCCACCCACAGGTGGCGCCACCCGGTCAACCCATTGTTTTCAATTGAGCCTGTCACACGTCGCCATCCAAGTCACGCCACTCAGCCCCTACTCCTTCAATCAAATCTAGGGGAAATCAAATCAGGGGCTGACTGCATCCCTCATATAAGTGGGTGGCACAAGTCAGGTGGTGGGAGCAAGTGGCATCAACCAGGTGGCGCTACCTGGGTGGCGAAGTGTGTCACCCCCCTAAGGGTCTGACTCTCAAGACTGACTGTTGTCTGATGCGCATGCAATAATTTCAAACATGTTGCAGTTGCACTAGTCGATGGAGGGTCTAACTGTACAGTTGTTGTAGGATAAGCATTTGAATCGTTATGATACAAATTTTGGACTCGCCCAGCGTGTTATTATTTAGTTCTTTATGATTGGTTTCTTACCATCTTTAAATTTTCTCGATCCTATGTATTTTCCTAATGGCGAAGTACATCACACATCACCTGTAAATGCAATTTCAATTTTGTTTGAGCGTAAAAAGCACTTCCGTTTAAGCCAGAGCTATTTGGATTCTCATCCGCTCAACGTGAAGGAAGATCAATTAAATTATTTAATAAGTGTAATAAGACCTCTTTGATGATTATAACCTAAGTGAAAATCCCTATTTATATATATTATACTTGTACTTTATGCTAAATCCCTCTCAATAGACTAAGTATATATACGGACATGATTATGTCTGTATTTCAATATATAGAGTATTTAGATGACTATTCATATGGATGTTGAATTGTTCATGAATATGGAATAATATGAAGTAAGGTGTCTGCATGTACTTACAGAGCTTAGTAATATAAGCTCATTACTTGTCATATCTAACACTGTACTTTGGTTGATTATTTTAACATGTCACCGTCCTTTATATCATTTAGTAATAATCCTGAGTCATATCTTAGAAAATAAATATAACGCTATTGCATAGATTTACTACTTTTGCATGATGTTTAAATACTGATTGAATCCTAATTTGGGATAAAGTTAGGTGTTTCCATGATCATTATTGAGTCTGTATTAAATACGAAATAAAAAAAAAAAAACTTTTTCTTGGTTACTTTTGGTAAAAGTTATAGATAATTTTGTAACCTTCATCTTTTATAACCATGTTTTTTATTACGTATTTTGACAGATTTGACTACAGTTTCTACTAAAATACGCTAGGTTCGCTCACACACACGCTCTGCGCATGTCAGGATCGAGCTAGGTGTTTCCATTGCAACTCGATCCAGATACGATCCCAGAATTTAGTGTATTGTATCGGGATCAGTATCGTATTTAATCCGTATTGAATCTAGGTTTCCATGGACACTTTGTATCCAAAAACTGTATTCAATCCGTATTTTAATATCATGGAAACGTAGTAATTGTTTTATGTAATTGAGCTGAGCGAAGCGAAGCTCTTATACTACTCTTTGCACTTGGACACATACTCCTCCTGAACGGCTGAACCGATCCGTACAAAATTCTGCACGGTCATAGTGACCAACCATAGGAAGGTATATATCTGAAATGGTCCAAATTGGTACACAGGGTACAGGGTGCAAAAGTTAAAATAGTATATGCCCTTCATGACGCATTTCGTTGGAAAGCTTTTTAAGAGTATAGTTAAGCATAATGGAACGCCAGGGTGATAATGAGGGTCAACTAAAGGATAATAATTAAGCATAATGGAACGGCACGGTGATAATGTGGGTCAACTAAAGGATAATAACTAAACGTTAGCTTCAAATGTAAAATTGGAATTTTAGGACGGGAAAAATTCTAAAAAATGTGACTCTTTTAAATATCTTGCCAGGAAGTTAGGATCTAACAGGAGGTCAGAGAAACTTGGTTGTTTTCTTATTAGTCTAATTATTTAATTTTTATTGCAGTTGATTTGATTTTTTTACTACGTTTTTATTAGCTTGCTTTCTTGTTTGTTTGTTTGTTTGTCCAGTATCTTGCAATCGATTTTTAACTAACTTCCCGAGTAGCTAAACATTTGAAACTTTTAGAGTAGCTCAGAACACGATGACAATGCATAATTTAATACTTTTAACCATCTTTCAGCATAATTTAATTCGTTTTCAGCAAATTTTGCTGCATGGAAAGTTAGTTCGGAATAAATCTGCAAGATGTTTTATTTGTTTTGACGTATCCCATAGTATTTACAATCTTCATTTTGACGGATTTCAAATTTGTAATTTTTAATTAAGAGGTAAACATTGAATGACAGCGAAAAAGTAAAAATAACAAAGAAATAAATAAATTGACGTGTAACAACCAGGTTTGTTTACACTTGTGTCCTAGGTATCGGTTTAATATTTCTGCATCTGTTTTTCTTTACATGTACACATTTTTCTTTTTTCTCCTCTAACTGTCCCTACATGGGGGCATATCAATGGCTAGGTTTAGATTTGGTGTTGGTGAGATCCGTTGTACAAAGATTTGTCCTTTTATAGGTTTAATATCAGCTCTCTAGTTGGTTGTCATAATTATGTGAAGTAAATACATTCGGAACTATGTATTTTTTTTTCACTAACATTATATATAACAATGACAATTATAATATCAACATTACATATGATTCAACAGAAAATTTAAAAATGTAGTATATAAAAAGTTCTTTTTATCTTGTAATTATTAGAAAATAAACTAAACTTTAATATTTACTGTGTTTTTCACTATTGTGAATCTCATTTCTAAATATAATATTTGTTAATACCGTCAACAATAACGGTAGTTTACTATTTGTCATTGAATATCAAAAAGTTGAAACCTCTGTTACAAAATAACAAAAGAACAATATGATTTTCAGTCATTTCAGAACAAGCTCTAAAGTATCAGGATAAGTTTTGAAATTTTTCAGAGACTTTTTATAGAGAATGACTTTTTTTTCGTAAACTTAAACTAAAAAAAAATAAATAAAATAAAAACAAATTTTATCTCTTCAGTATTCTATCCTGAGGCACACTGGTATTGTATATAGATAACTTTAATTAAATACTAAGGGTTATTATAAAAAAAAAATTGTATATAAAAAAGTTATAAATTAAATTTTAATGAATAAAAATAAAAGAAAAGAAAATGAGGTAGACTGAGAAGTGTTTTCATCGAATATAAAATACTACAGGGAGGATAAAGAAGCGAGAGAGATGGCTAGAGAAAGCATATTGGCCTGGGTTAACTGGCTCGGGCTCTAAGTATATTTATAGTTTGGATTTATCTCTGCAACCGTAGCTCCGCTCCGTTGTTAACTCAACCTGCTCACTAAATTTATTGTAAAAAAACAAACTCCCTCAAAAAAAAATCTCTGTAACCAGTAATATTGTTTTAAATTTATTACCGAACCAACTCGCACATTTCCTCTCCAAGGCAAAAAAATAACGAAGTCGCAGCAAATTTCAACAAACAACTTAACTTAAACTTACCTCTCCCCCCCCCCCCCCAAAGAAAAGCCTTAATGTCCTATAAATCAAACCGCATAAATTTTATGGCCTTTAAAATCTACACCTTTAATTCATTTTCTTCGGCAATAAATTATTTTAAAATAATTGAATGTACATGCAAATATAAATATATTATATACATATATATACAGTTGAACCTTCTTATAACGAATTTCTATTCAGCAAAAACCTCTTTATTTATGACTATTATTTCTTCTTTTTTTTAAGTCAAACTTATTTAGGCGCAGTAAAGTAAATTGACTTGGATGGAACGAAATCGTGACACGAAGCTAATGTTTCAAGACTTGTCTAAGTGAAAGATTTTTGAAGTGAAATTATCGAAGTTGCATGGAACAAAGTTTGTGTTTCGAGATTCGTCCAAGAGATAGTTTTTTATCAACTGCCGGGTTAAGTAGGCAGTTTATTTACCTTTAAAAATCTTTTACCTGGACGAGTCTCGATCCGGCGACCCTTGATTCAGCAGGTAAATGCGCTAGCCATTGCACCTACTAATATTATTAGGGTATTTTAGTTCTGACTATATAATACTGATATTAACAAGGTTTTAGATAATTTCACGGAAGTAGATAATTTTTCTTACCCAGAAAAGGTATAATTTAAGCGCAATATTAAATACATTTTAATAATAAATATATATATAAATATTTTTTCAAGTTTTCTCTTCATTATTCGCTAAAACATTATGACAAAATTGTTTTTAATTAAAATTATGTTGAAGTAATTTGACTGCGGTGGCATTGTAAAATATTGTTTATAATTATGTATGTTGCGTATTTAATAAATTATTTATATAATATGCATTACTTAAATAAGGTTTATTGTGTTCTTTCATTATTAATTAATCTAAGTTATACCAATTTTAATGTTTTCTTTAACTTGGAACCTACAAATCCTCACTTCAATGAACATAGTATATACATACATGAAGCAATATGATTTGATATACGAGTTTCGTTTGAATTTAGTTACGTGCTTCTTCTAGGAACGATCTAAACTCTTAATTATATAATATAATAAATGAATATTTATATCTGTATTATATTAATATGTAGGAGGGAACATAAAATCAACTGTTTCTAGAACTTAAGTTGCACTTCTAATGCGTAATAGTCTCACACTTTTTTATGTCCCACGAATTCTCTATATAAAAGTTTTTCTATAGAAAGAAAAAAAAAATTCTTCAAAAACAAAATTGGTAGAAAAAAGGTAAAGATCCGACCGACAAACTTCCCGACGTTTTTGATTAAAAAATTCTAAAATACAGTCTATTAAAATCCATATCTAACAGTATAAGCCGTTAACCCGGAAAAATTTAGTTCCTGAGAAAACACCTAAAGGGTTAAACTCGGACGTAGAGAGGCCGGGTTTGTTTCCCCGCCTAGGAGAAGTTATTTTGATCATCAGTTTTCATAAAATGTTCAATAATAATTTAAATGTACCTACGAAAACTCGAAAACTAATAAGTAGAAAAATACTCTGAGCTAAGTATTCATGAACTCCTATATGAGAAAGTTTGTCTGAGTTGTCTCTGGTAGATTTTGCTTCTTCCACTTCAATCAAAAACTTATTATTATAGGTACTCAGCTTCAATCCACCATCGTGAGTCATTTAAAAAGTTAGGAATATATTGCAAAAAAACGTTGCTTAAACGTTTGCTTTGCAAGTTGGGACACACACGAAACATTTTCAACTGCTTTATTTCAGGCAAAACCAGTTTTGACTAGCACCTACTAATATTATCAGGGTATTTTAGTTCTGACTATTTAATACTGATATTAACAGGGTGGTCTAGTTCTGACTATTTCATACTGATATTAACAAGGTCTTCCAGTTCTACTAGTAAATGCTAATATTACCAGGGTATTCCAGTTCTGACTATTTCATACTGATATTAACAAGGTCTTCCAGTTCTACAAGTAAATGCTAATATTAACAGGGTATTCTAGTTCTGACTATTGCATACTGATATTCAAGGTCTTCCAGTTCTACTAGTAAATGCTAATATTAACAGGGTGTTCTAGTTCTGACTATTTCATACTGATATTAACAAGGTCTTCCAGTTCTACTAGTAAATGCTAATATTACCAGGGTATTCTAGTTCTGACTATTGCATACTGATATTAACAAGGTCTTCCAGTTCTACTAGTAAATGCTAATATTAACAGGGTGTTCTAGTTCTGACTATTTCATACTGATATTAACCAGGTCTTCCAGTTCTACTAGTAAATGCTAATATTAACAGGGTGTTCTAGTTCTGACTATTTCATACTGATATTAACAAGGTCTTCCAGTTCTACTAGTAAATGCTAATATTACCAGGGTATTCCAGTTCTCACTATTTCATACTGATATTTACAAGGTCTTCCAGTTCTACAAGTAAATGCTAATATTAACAGGGTATTCTAGTTCTGACTATTTCATACTGATATTAACTAGGTCTTCCAGTTCCAGTAGTAAATGCTAATATTAACAGGGTGTTCTAGTTCTGACTATTTCATACTGATATTAACAAGGTCTTCCAGGTCTACTAGTAAATGCTAATATGATCTGGGTGTTCTAGTTCTGACTTTTTTATACTGATATTAACTAGGTCTTCCAGTTCTACTAGTAAATGCTAATATTAACAGGGTATTCTAGTTCAGACTATATCATTCTGATATTAACAAGGTCTTCCAGTTCTACAAGTAAATGCTAATATTAACAGGGTGTTCTAGTTCTGACTATTTCATACTGATATTAACAAGGTCTTTCAGTTCTACTAGTAAATGCTAATATTAACAGGGTGTTCTAGTTCTGACTATTTCATACTGATATTAACTAGGTCTTCCAGTTCCAGTAGTAAATGCTAATATTAACAGGGTGTTCTAGTTCTGACTATTTCATACTGATATTAACTAGGTCTTCCAGTTCCAGTAGTAAATGCTAATATTAACAGGGTGTTCTAGTTCTGACTATTTCATACTGATATTAACAAGGTCTTCCAGGTCTACTAGTAAATGCTAATATGATCTGGGTGTTCTAGTTCTGACTTTTTTATACTGATATTAACTAGGTCTTCCAGTTCTACTAGTAAATGCTAATATTAACAGGGTGTTCTAGTTCTGACTATTTCATACTGATATTAACAAGGTCTTTCAGTTCTACTAGTAAATGCTAATATTAACAGGGTGTTATTGTTCTGACTATTTCATACTGATATTAACAAGATCGTTGAAGTGTGGGTCGGTATGGGTTAAAAAATTTGTTAATAAAGACGAACTTTCATCTTAATCGGCTATATTTTGCCTCCACCGAGGCATATTCGTGCCTGAAACATCATATTAACTTACATCAAATATAGAACAAAAATTTTTTTAAAACAGCTGATAGGAGTTTATACATTTTGTTTTTAAATTGTTTTTTAGAAACATGCCGGCAAACTGAACTATGGTTTTTCATAGGTAGGTGAGATATAAAATCAATAATCTTCCAATCAAATTGGAGTTGTCATACATCTATCAGTATCTCTACACTTCCTCGAACATCTGAATTAATAAATTTTAACAAATAACAATATAACAAAAACATATAACGTACTAATTTAATGTTAACAATAAAACTACGGACGAGATCAACTATCAACCTGGTAACTTGAGGTAACCTAACTTTTACCTTCCTTTTCTATTTAGAAGAAACACTAGATAAGAATAAACTATTTATGATAAGGACGGATATTTTATTGAGACTTTTTATTATTAATTTGTTATTATTTATAGTATTACATATTTATTTTAATTATGCTGGCTGAAAATTTAATTTTACGATTTTATTATTTGTGGCGGGAAATTTTTATTTAAATGGTTATTGTTTCTTTAAGACAGCAGAATAGTACTTGTTAATGTCTTTTGAGTCTGTTTTAAAATTGACGGTATTATCCGTCATTGCTATGTAACAGGCTTCTAGGTATTTTCTTTTGGATTCTTTTATTTCCGTGTCTAATATTTTTACGTCCAAGTTTATTTGGTGGTTGTTGCTTTTTGTATGTATGGCAAGGGCACTCTTATCATTTTTAGCTTTTATATCATATTTATGATGATTTAAACGGGTTTCCAGCGTTTGTGAAGCTTCACCAATATATACTTGGTTACAATCGTTACAATTAATTTTATAAATTATGTTAGATTTTTTGCTTTTTTCAGTTGGGTCTTTTAAATTATGGTGGAAAACAGATCTTAATTTACTAGTTGGTTTGAAACCAAATTTTATTTTATCACAATCAAATGCTTTGAAAGTTTTTTGGATTTGTTCTGATAGGCCAGGTACATACGTGAGGGATTTATAATATTCTATGCTATTAGTTGGGTCTTTAGGTTTAGGATTGTTATTTACTATAGAGTACCATGCTTTCTTTATTATATTGATGTGGTAGTTATTTTTTGTTAATTTCTTGAATAAGGTTGTTTTTAGATTAGGTATGTATTTTTTGTCTGTGCAAGCTATAGCTTTTTTAATTAGGTTAAGAATGGAGTTTTGTTTTTGATAAAACGGGTGGTTTGAGAAGAAATTAAGGAATTGGTATTTTTTAATCTCCTTTTCATACCATATTGTGGATATTTCACCATTGTTCTCTTTTACTATAGTTACGTCTAAGTAGTTTATTTTATTGTCTGTTTCTTTTTCCATGGTGTATGCTATATTTGTGTTTTGTTCTTTGAAGATTCGGAACGTTTCGTCTATGTATGATGTTTTTGTAATTAAAAGAAGATCGTCTACAAATTTAGCAATAAATTTAGGTTTTATTTACAGTTGGTTTATTTATTTAGTTTATTTCCAGTCGGTTGATATTAACAAGGTCTTCCAGTTCTACAAGTAAATGCTAATATTAACAGGGTGTTCTAGTTCAGACTATATCATACTGATATTAACAAGGTCTTCCAGTTCTACTAGTAAATGCTAATATTAACAGGGTGTTCTAGTTCTGACTATTTCATACTGATATTAACAGGGTATTCTAGTTCAGACTATAATATCATACTGATATTAACAAGGTCTTCCAGTTCTACAAGTAAATGCTAATATTAACAGGGTGTTCTAGTTCAGACTATATCATACTGATATTAACAAGGTCTTCCAGTTCTACTAGTAAATGCTAATATTAACAGGG
The DNA here is from genome assembly GCA_951217055.1 of Gerris lacustris. NCBI lineage: Eukaryota > Metazoa > Arthropoda > Insecta > Hemiptera > Gerridae > Gerris > Gerris lacustris. Next base: position 147,691,823 of record OX578276.1, on the reverse strand, counting down.
TGTTCTAGTTCTGACTATTTCATACTGATATTAACAAGGTCTTCCAGTTCTACTAGTAAATGCTAATATTAACAGGGTGTTCTAGTTCTGACTATTTCATACTGATATTAACTAGGTCTTCCAGTCCTACTAGTAAATGCTAATATTAACAGGGTGTTCTAGTTCTGACTATTTCATACTGATATTAACTAGGTCTTCCAGTCCTACTAGTAAATGCTAATATTAACAGGGTGTTCTAGTTCTGACTATTTCATACTGATATTAACTAGGTCTTCCAGTTCTACTAGTAAAATGTTAATATTAACCCTTAACTGCCCGAATTAATTTTTTGGGGAATTGTTTGGTTTTTTCTGGGGATTTTGTCTGTCAAGAGGTCCCTTAATATGAAAAAAATGTTTAAAAAAATTGAAAAAAAATCCTTACCCCAAATTTGGGCTGTTGCCATATGGCAACGCTAGGACATTAGCCCTACAGTTTTTTTTTCTCAGTAAATGTTTTAATAATTTATTTTACAAAATGTATGTAAAATAAATTTTAGGTTAAAAAAGTACAAATAATACTAACAAAATACTAAATTTATTTAAAAGAACAAAAAAGTAAATTTAATTTTTTTTTTTCATTTGATGTATTATGTATCATGTTGTTTAAAGGTTAAAATTATGTAATTATGTAATTATTTCTTTATTTTTTGTTTTATGAATGTGAGTGTTTTTGTTATTACCTTTAAAAATATATATGTATTATTCAATTGTAATAAAAAAAAAAATAGATATTATTATATACATATTATTTTTAAAAGAACAGCCAATAATATTTCTTACTAATTATACTTATTCAACAAAAATAATTACAAGATTTAGAGACTAATTGAGAAATATTTAGAAAATAATCAATAAAAAATTAACATTAGGCAAAAAACATCAAAACTTTGTATATAAATATGACTAAATAAAATTTCGATTTAGAAAAAAACTGTAAGGCTAATGTCCTAGCGTTGCCATATGGCAACTTTCAAATTGACGCTCAATTTAGGGCAGAAAAATTAAATTTGGTGAAACTGCAATAATTTTATATTTTTAATCACTCTTTATTCTAATAGTTTCATTACCAATAATAAAATTATTTATTTAATTAATTAATTTAAAAAATTAAAATTTTTTCCGTGTAACAAATTTGGAATAACATATTTTTTAAACCTGTCTTGTCGCATACGTGTTGCACCAATCAAATAAATCTACTGATGAAAAATCAATTTAGTCCTTCTTTTGACATAATGTTAGCATTTAAAAAGATCAATATTAACTTGGGCCTGTCCAGGCAATAATAAAGAGAGGGGATTTTGCTGTTGCCATATGGCAACGCTAGGTTATTAAGGGTAACAGGGTGCTTTAGTTCTGACTATTTCATACTGATATTAACAAGGTTTTCCAGTTCTACTAGTAAATGCTAATATTATTAGGGTGTTCTATTTCTGACTATTTTATACTGATATTAACAGGGTATTCCAGTTCTGACTAGTTAATACTAATATTATAAGGGTGTTCTAGTTCTGACTAGTAAATAATGACATTAACAGGGTATTCTAGTTCTGACTATTTCATGCTGATATTAACAGGGTATTCCAGTTCTGACTAGTTAATACTAATATTACAAGGGTGTTCTAGTTCTGACTATTTCATACTGATATTAACAGGGTATTCCAGTTCTGACTAGTAAATACTAATATTACAAGGGTGTTCTAGTTCTGACTATTTCATACTAATATTAACAAGGTCTTCCAGTTCTACTAGTAAATACTAATATTACAAGGGTGTTCTAGTTCTGACTATTTCATACTAATATTAACAAGGTCTTCCAGTTCTACTAGTAAATACTAATATTACTAGGGTGCATTGTTCTGACTAGTAAATAATGACATTAACAGGGCATAGTTCTAACAAGTAAATTCCAATATTAACAGGGCATTCCAGTTCTGACTAGTGAAAACGCTGTGTCAAAACTAATAGTATTGGAAAATTCTAGTTTTTTTTTTTTTTTTTTTTTTTTTTTTTTTTTTTTTTTTTACTGATTTCGTGTTCGGCCAATAACATAATATATTATATACAAATAACAAGAATAGGAATAATTGAAGAAGAAATGTATTCATGTAAATTATGTTGTGGAATATAAAACATTAAAAATTATTCAATGGTATAATTAAAGTACCCAAAATATTTATAAATATTAAAATATATAAAAGACAAAATATAAGTTAGATGAGAAACGCAATAATACAAATAAGATTAAAAAAGAAAAAAGGGGAAATTATAAAATTGCCAAAGTGAATAATAAATTTATGAGGCGGGTTTATCTTTATCTTTCTCTCTCTGGGGCAGACTCTCATTTTACTTCCTCTGTAAAATGTAAAGAAAATGATAACTTTCGGTAATAACATTTCCATCTCTTTACAAAAAAATTATCTATCTATATACATATATATATATATATATATATATATATATATATATATATATATATATATATATATATATATATGTAACCTAAGATACAAGAAAAGAAATTAAGTTGACTGAAGTTGAGGAGAAAGAGGCTTTATAAAGTACCTCCTCAACTTCTTATATACTTAGACAACCGTTATCTTTATTTTTTTGTCGTTATTTATTTTCCTTAACTTTGAATAAAAAATTCTTGAGGCAACATAAGTTAAAATAAATATAAAAAATAGAGAGAAAGAGCAACAGAAGAGAAAACGAGTAAAAATAAATGTATGTTTATTTATTGGATAGCAAAGCAACATTTTCTGCCAATTAGTGAGACCCAGTGGTTTCTCGTGTCCAATTATTATTGGACAACTTGTCATATGAGGAGAAAATAATTTGATCCAACTGGGAATTAGAAAGTTTGGTTGTTTAGACCTGTTTTAAATCCCAGTTGGACCAAATTTATGTTTATTAAATACTAGCTGGGTACCCGTGCTTCGCTACGGAGTGTTATTATAATTAGATAAGTTAATAAACAACCATAATGAAACATATAAATTATTTTACTATGCAAGAATATCTAGATTCTATCTCTCCCACCTATTTCTATACCCCCTCCTCTCCTCTTTGATAAGCTAATTACAAATATCCTAAATTCGCCCCCCCCCCTAAATTAAAATATGACTAAACTGTACATAAAAACTATTACTGTACTCTTGAAGAGCTTTTGCATCATGAAGGGTATTCATTACATTGACCCCGTATTCATTACTTGTACCATACCTCTGTGTACCAAACTTAAATTTCGAAAATTCATGTAGGCTGTAATTTTCCCCTTGCTTTGAAGGACAAGTGGGCAAATTTTTATTGACATCGAACTAAAACTGTAGATTTGTATAAAGAACATACTCACACATACGTTGATTTTTATAAGTTTCTATTTTACCCCCTCCTAAATAAAATTATACATAACAACAATTACTTTTCTCTTAAAGTGCTTTTCAACGATATGCATCATATGAAGGGAATCCATTACTTTGACACTTTTACACCGTACCCCTTTGCACCAAAATTTAAATTACGAAAATTCATGTAGACAGTGACCTCCCCCTTGCTTTGAAGGGAAAGTGAGTAAATATTCATCAAATTGGGATAAAACTGTAGATTTGTATAAAAGACATACCCTCATACAGACACTCTTCTTTTTTTATAAGATATAGCTATATTTTTCCATTTTACCCCCTCCTAAATGAAAACACATATGACACAACTGTACATAACAACAATTAATGTAATCTTAAAGAGCTTTTCAACGATATCCATCATAAAGGGTATTAGTCCTTTGACCCCGTATTCATTATTGTACCCTGTTCCCTGTGTACCAAAATTTAAATTTCGAAAATTCATGTAGACACTGATTTTTTCTTCCTTTGAAGGTCAATTGTGCATTTTTTGATCGAGATCAGACTAAAATCATGGATTTGTATAAAGAACATACACACATACGTTGACTTTTAGATATATTTTTCCATTTACCTCCCTAAATGCACGTAAAAACAATTACTGTACTCTTAAAGAGCTTTTCAACAGTATGCATCATGAAGGGTTTTCAATTTTGACATTTGTACCCCGTACCCCTGTGTACCAAAAATTTAATTTCGAACATTCATGTAGACAGAGATCTTCCCCTTGCTTTGAAGGTCACGTGAGCAAATTTTCATCGAGATCGAATTAAAACTGTTGATTTGTATAAAAAACATAAACACATTCACACATACGTTAACTTTTATAGATATAGATATACATTTCCATATTACCCCCCTCCTAATTGAAAATATGACAAAAACGTACTTAACAACAATTAATGTACTCTTAAAGAGCTTTCCAACAATATGCATCATGAAGGGTATACCTTACTTTGACATTTGTACCCCGTACCTCTGTGTACCAAAATTTTAATTTCGGAAAATCATGTAGGCAGTGACCTTCACCTTGTTTGGTAGAAAAAGAGTGTAAAAATGCATCAAATTGGGATAAAACTGTAGATTTGTATAAAAGACATTCTCTCATATAGATACTCTTCTTCTTATAGTATATAGATATAGTTATATTTTCCATTTTACCCCCCTCCTAAATGAAAATATGACAAAACTACACATAACAACAATTACTGAACTTTTAAAGAGCTTTTCAACGATATGCATAATTAAAAGTATTCATTACTTTGACCCCGTATTCATTACTTGTACCCCGAACCCCTGTGTACCAAAATTTAAATTTCGAAAATTCATGTAGACCTTGATTTTTCCCTTGCTTTGAAGATCAAGTGTGCAAATTTTCATCGAGATCGGACTAAAACTGTAGATTTGTATAAAGAACAAATAAGATATAGCTATATTTTTCCATTTTACCCCCCTCCTAAATGAAAATATGACAAAAGTGTACATCACAACAATTACTGCACTCTTAAAGAGCTTTTCAACGATATGCATCATGAAGGGTATTCATTACTTTGTCCCCGTATTTATTACTTGTACCCCGTACCCCTGTGTACCAAAATTGAAATTTCGAAAACTCATGTAGACCTTGATTTTTCCCTTGCTTTGAAGATCAAGTGTGCAAATTTTCATCGAGATCGGACTAAAACTGTAGATTTGTATAAAGAACAAACACACACACACACATACGTTGACTTTTATATATATAGATTAAATGTGTGGCGACGATTGAAATTAATATGTGACTAATTGTAAACTGCGGTAATCCTTTAGATTGTTGCTCTCCATTGTTTTTTTTTTTTTTGTTTGTTTTTTTAGAATATAAGTGACTTTGACTAAATAACTATTAAGACAGAGGGGTGTTTAGTCTAATGTACTTTGGGACAAAGGAATATCACACTTCTGTTTTTAGGAGGAGAGTAACAGTATAAAGAAGAACATTTCGTACACCTTCATTAGATTGTTATTTCCCTGTTTTTGGAACGAATTTCTTTATGGCACGTTACAGCGTCTGGAGCATGGGAATGAATCCGAAAAAAACCACCGTCACAAAACCAAGCGTCACTAAATCTACCGATGATGATAACTTAAGTAAAAGATGACCTATTTAGTACAAATTTGGTACATATTCATATTACCAATGCCAAGGACGAGTCCGTTGGACAACGTTATCCGCTTGAGCGTTCGCACACAACGCTCGCGTAAACGTAAGCTTCAGTTGTAAAATTGGAATTTCAGGTCCGGAAAAAATTCTCAATTTATCTATTCAATGAGACAAATAACTTTTATAAATATAATATTTTTTAGTAAAACCAACACCGACATCGCTATGAAGTGATAAAAATCGCTGAATTTATTTAATCGGACCTAAAATTTTAATATAGAGAAAACAACGTTTTTACCGATATCTTACGTTCTAACGCAGTGTTTCCCAAAGTGTGGTACGCGTACCCCTGGGGGTACGGGAAGAGTTTGGTGGGGGTACGAGCTGCACCGGGCTTTGACTGTGCAGTCAATTTTATCCTGAGAAGGATAAAATTGTTTATGTTGAGGCAAGGGTTCATCATAATTTGATTCCCTGTTAATTTTGTTCTTAAATTGGATATTGGTTTTCGTTTATGTACTAAAAAAATTGCTTATATTGTTATTGAAGTTTTCGCATATTTTATTATTATTTTTTTATTCATCCTATTTCTTGTTAGATTTGTTTCATGACGACTAAAGTCGTGGGACAAACCCCAATGAGTGAAGTGACTCACATTATTAGACCTGACTCCTTGGTTTTAGTTGTTTTGGTTTTGGACAAATTACTTTTTAAGAGTAATAATTTGTAAATATTTGACAAATGGAAAGTGTTAAAAAGGATTAAACCTAAAGGGTTGACAATGTTCCAATATAAAAGGGAACGAATTATAACCGTTTTACAGAAAGAAAGTAGTTTATATTTATATTATTTCATTTTTCTAAAGAACAATACCCCGCGATTGACACAATTAGAAAAATATAATTAAATATTTAAAGACAACCAAAATAGAAATGCATTTTTTTTTAACGAGGGGTACTTAGTGTTACGAAAATTATAGAGAAGGTACACAGATGTTAAAAGTTTGGGAAACACTGTTCTAACGTAACGATTTTAATAAAACTTCATGGACATCTTCTAAAGTACAATTGAAATAGGCATGTAAAATTTCAACCTGATACAAGCAGTCGTTTTTGCGTAGTGAGGGTGATATATTTTATAGTATTTTAAACAAAGGCCGGGTAGATAGGGAACAGGACTGTTCCGTATACAACCACTACAACCATTCTCTTTAACTATAAACTCATCATGATAAACTTTTTTCTCAATAAATGTTTAAAGAATCAAATCAAATATAAAATATGTATAGCGTAATATAAATGTATTAGTAGATGTTAAGTAATATTTGTCACATTTGTTTATTTACGAGTGTATTATTAAGCTGATATTAGAGTGTTTATAGATTAGATATGTTAAAAAAATATGTAACTAGCATTGTTTGATTATTATTTGTTAAATTTCTATATTAATCAGATGAGCCCTTTTAAAGATATACCTGGTAGTAAGTAGAACGCTTTTTGGGTATGATAAAAAGCAGCCATGGGAGTAGAAGGTTGATATTTACCGATAGTGAGGTAACGCTTAATTACCTACCAGTTATGTTTCATTTAAGATATGGTGATTTGTAAAACTTTTCCTTGACAAACCGTAAACACAACACGAGACAAAAAAATTTCCCCTAATGCCTCAATATCCGGATATCTGTCCAGGAATTTTTGAATCTGGATTCATAACATTCATAGCAAAATGTATGTTTCCACAAAATAAGCTCAGAAGCAAAATAATATTCTAATCTAAGCGATATGTGTTAAGTTATCCGTATACTAAGTATGAAGATACTATAGATCTTTATACAAGAAGTTATGTTATACTAAGAATTGGACGAATTAGTAGATAGTGAAGTTAAGCAAAGCCTAAGAATATTTCGATTGGACTGAAATTTGCACTAATTATACCACTTTATAACTTATAAGGCAAACATTTACACTGAAATTTAGTTTTAATTATCTGCCACCGTTTTGAAAATATTGACTTTCAAACTTTGAAAGTTTCCCTCTAAATAATTGCTGATCGATTTCGCCGATTGAGCTGTAATTCACACCAATGTTGTCTTTCTATAAGATAAATAAGTCTTCCATAAGATTGAGCGCAAGTGGAGTTGATATCAATATAGAATAATAAAAAAAAAAAATATATATATTTTAATTTTTATTGTGCTGAACTGCTTGTGTTTGTAAAATTCTTACGTAGTTGTTTGTTTCTTATTGTAGGCACTGATGATGGCCGAGAGGCCGAAAGCTAGTTCTGTTAAATAAACATTTAATTAGTGGAGAGGCTTTCCATTTTTTTTTTTTTTATTATTCTATATTAAGTCTTCCATAATTTATCTTAATATCCGCCGCTATTTTGAAAGTATCAAGTATTATAGTTTACATTTATAAAAATATTTCACAATTTTTACGGATATATGTTAAGCGAAATGGCTTAATTACTAATTCTAGCTGTGAAATATCAATTAACTGTCGACTTCAAATCTGGAGGTGACCAAAACTCAGCTTTTTTACTCGTGCATCAGCTCTTCAAGATCGGGCGTGGTCTTACATCACTGAGGAGGTTTAGCGTAAGGGGTCAAGAGTGGGGGTGGTATAAAGTGTCCCCATATCTACTAATGGACCTCATTATATCGGACAAACAAAATTATAATTCACATAATAAAAAAAATCTGTTGTCATAATATATAGTTTATGTTTGGTACGGAAAAGTTTCGAGACTCTCTGCATCCGATTTTTAATTATATGTTTGTTTTGATCTGATGCAAACTTAACGCTGTTGTAAACCCTAATGATGTCATGTTACGCAAATAAACAAATCCAAAACGGGGAAAATAATACTTTAAGATTGCTCTGGTATAAAAAGGTTGAAACGAATCTTGTCTTTTTCCAGGATTTTCCCTCAGGAAAAATGTAAATCCTCGTTAAAATTGATGGTTATTGCATTTGAGAGATAATAGATAAAATAAAAATCCTCTTCTCGAGATAAAAGCTTCAAGTCGCTTCCCTTTGAATCAGCGGATTTTCTTCATTTTTTTTCTAAATAATATTCTGCTGACGTTCTTCAATTAAAAGAAGTTATAAGGAAATGAAATATAATGCAGTGAGTCTTATTTTTTTATGATTTATCAAATATTTATTATATTAAAAGTTAAAATATAATAAATTGAGATAACTAAGTCAGTGGCGCAACATCATGTCGATGTTTAAAAGGGCTGATACAATTATATACGTAATGGATGACGCAAGGTGTGCGTGTCACTTCATCAGCTGTATAAGCCTTACAATTTACATGCGCGATCAGATAGTCGCCACTTCTCATAAGTAGCTAACCCATTTACAAATAAACAGATCAAGTGTGTGCTAGTCAGCACACAGCGGGGGTCCGTAGGCCACACTATATAGTGTTTAACTGTAAAGTGTATAAACAGTGTTTTTTTAAAATGCTAAAAAGCTTACTTTGAACCATTCTAAGGGTCTGATATTCTCAAAACACACTCTGATAAAGTATTTTTTTGCCACTGAACCGGACTACAACCATATAAACACATCGAAAAGACCATAATTATAAAAAAACGTATTTTGTCAATAAAAAATAAAATAATATTTTTTTTTGAAATTTCCAAAAAGTGGTATCTTTACTTTTGGCCGAAGAATGTTCAGGAATTTTTTCAGATTTTTTGCACTTCACATAAGCGAGATAGAGGGGGGGGGGGGGGGGGCACGTTTCACACCCACTTCAAACTTGCCTACGCTCGCCCTATCAAAGTTATATCCAAAGAATTATATATGTTTGTAATCAGTTCGATGTACCCTTTCATATGATACCCCTCACGGTGTCAAAAAAAAAAAAAAAAAAATTTTAACCCTTAAGTTTTCTTACCCTAATTGTTTTAGAAAAATATTTTTTTAAGTCGCTATATTTTTAAAATATGTGGGTAGGTACAAGACACATACGTGCCAAATTTCAAAGTGATCGGACGAAAGGTGTAGCTATGAGAGCACGCGAGAGGACGGACGGACAGACACACGCAGGAAAATATAAGGATCCTTGGTTTTGCCTACGGACCCTAAAAAACAAAGTATTATGAGCACGAAAATTCGAATTTTTCGATTTTGATGGGTTTACACGTTTTAATAAGGCCCCATAAGCCAAAAAAAAGTGGATTTGTGTCTGTTTGTGCAGACGCCTGGAGCCTAAACTACTGGGCCGATTTTGATGAAATTTGGCATACATGTACAAAAAAATCATGCTCAGAGGCCAAATCAAGAAATTAATTTTAGCTCCAAATTTAGGGGCGCTACCCCCCAAAAACTACTCAAAAGATTCTAAAATTTAGTCCATTTATATACAAATCTAACGATATAAGCCGTTTTTCCGGGAAAAAGCTAGTCTCTGAGAAAATAGCTTTAAACTATGACAGAGAGAGGCCGGGTTCGATTCCCCGCCGAGGATAAGTTATTTTTATAATATATTTTGGTAAGTATTCAATAATAATAGTTAGATGAACCTGCAAAAACTAATAAATGGAACATACTGGTGTTATATGAGAAAGTTTGTCGGAGATGTTTCGGACCGATTTTTGGGGATATTATCAAATTTAAAAATGTATTAGTTCATTATTAGATTCAAGTACATTCCCATATAGTTGGTATATACAAAGAAACCGCATTAAAATGGCGTAAAAATTCGATTTTGATAGATTAACACGTTTTGGTCTCTTGAATCTGTCGTCCGTCGTCTTAAAGGGAGTTCTGACTATTTTGTCGACTAAAATGCAGTTCCTTTAAATATGAATCTAACAATAGAGGTCGTTTAATCTAGCTTCCGAGATATTGATGAAAATAAAATTGATTTGTTTGGTTATTTAATCAAAAACAAAAATTAAACTTACTATATATATATATATATATATATATATATATATATATATATATATATATATATATATATATATATATATATATATAAATATATATATATATATATATATATGTATATATATATATATATATATATATATATATATATATATATATATATATATATATATATATATATATATATATATATATATATACATATATATAATTTGTGTGAGTGAGAGACACCAAGGGATGTGCCACGCAAAAATGGCACATAGGAACTGTTCCAACATCAGACTTACGTCATCAAGATGTTGGCTCGGCATTACGCTATGTCCTGCATCGTTTGCTAATTGCAGTGTGCAAAATCACGGTATCACATTGCTGATGTGTTTTGCCAGCCAGGCAAATATGGCGGTCTGAGAGCACGCTCGTCTCTGATAAGTCCTATATCTGATCTTTTTGATCTGGTATAGGTCCAAAGTTGGGTGGGCATCGTCGGGCCCCTGATGAGTCGGACGATGCAGGACATAGCGTAATGCCGAGCCAACATCTTGATGACGTAAGTCTGATGTTGGAACAGTTCCTATGCGCCATTTTTGCGTGGCACATCCCTTGGTATCTCTCACTCACACAAATTGTGTAGCTAATTGCAGTGTGCAATATCACGGTATCACATATATATATATATATATATATATATATATATATATATATATATATATATTTATATATATATATATATATATGGAACAGGATTATGCTTGAGTACTGAAAGTCCAGCAAATGACTATCAAGGTAATGGTTTATTTACACAGATAAATAATGTATAAACTAAATCCAGGTTATATCTCTGACTTGCTTTACATTCATTCATTGTACTCACATTACTATTAATATTATATTTATGTAGAAACTAATATATAATTTAATAGTTAATAATAAATAAAAATATAAACAATACACATAAGTACTTTGTATGAATAAATAAATAAGAATAGAAATGAAATTTATATATTATGGAAAATATAGACTAACACATAGTTAACGACAATGAAGCAATTACTAATTAAAATAACATAAATAATGAAGATTAATAAAACAATTTAAAAATTTAAATTAAATAATAATAGTAAAATTAATTAAATTATGTGGGGACACGCAGTGTTACCAACTTTACTGGAACCAACTCAAGGCATTTTGGACCCCCTCTATTATCTTATTATAGATTAGATATGTAATTAGACTTAGTTATGTAAAAATAATTTTAAATTAAACTTCATTACAAACAACAAAAAATAAAAATGTCAGACCTCTACTTATATTAGTTGCCAAAAATTTTGTTAATTTGTCACTAATCTATTAACTCATCATAATTCTAAGCCACTTCTAGCATTCCTAGAAACATGATACTTTGTATATTAGTAAAGTTTATTGTACAAAAATAAAGAAGACTATTATTAAATTTGCATATTTAAAATATTTAAAAAATAAAAATTAATAGTTAGCGCTACAAGCGCATTCTAGCTGCGATTTTCGAAACTATAGTATAATTTTACCATCATTAATAGAATTTTATATTGCAATAAGATTAATTGATCTTTATTAAATATTGAGCTTGAAAATTGTAAACATACACTTCCCGCTCGTCTGCACACGAACACCATGTAATTTTTAGTTCAATTTAAACAACCCATGTTTTACATACTTTCACACTTTTTATTTTTGTTCAAACCCCTTCTTCTAAACAATGATAATTATTTCCAGTTACTAATTATTTTCTATTATGACATTTCCTTTTCTCTTATTTATCTCCTATATAATATAGAATATAATATGTACAGTACATAGTATGTATTCAAAAAGAACAATAGGTTAAACAACAAAAATTACTTACAAAAAGAAGTGAAATTCACACAAAAACAGTTGTTTAAAAAAAACCAAGTCTCGCGTGAACCATTGTGAGATCGTTAGTTTAGCCAAGTCCCCCATCCGAGTAAGTTCTATTAAGTCTAGTTCATCCAGAACAAGTAAGGGATGTTGTATGTCTGTTCCCTTTATTTTTTCTCTGCCCTTCACAAACTCAAACTTTTCTTTTCAAAATCACTCTACACGTTTAAATTTAAAAACATTTTCTGACTTGGAAATTACTCAGCACGATGATACAAAGTTGTATACCAACAATACAAGACATACTTCAAGTAAACATCACGTAGTAAATATGTACCACACCCCTGAAGATGCTTCCAGTAGTGGAAGCGAAACTTTGGACTTCAACTCCTTCGTGACGCGGATTTCTCCAGAAGACCAAGTTATTGATTAGTAGAACTTACTTGGACGGAGGAGATTTGGCTAAACCAACGATCTCACGTTTTACGCGAGACGCGAAGTGTTTTTGTTGGGATTAAAAATATAAACCAAGTCAAGTACAAAGTCAGTACAGGTATAAATAAATGTATTATTGAAGCGAGCGTAAGCGAGCTTCTTACATTCAACGAAATATGCATCTTGTCTGTCTGTCTGTCTGTCTGTCTGTCTGTGTGTAACGTTTACGTGTCCGACGATAACTTGAGTAAAAGTTGACCGATTTAGTTTAAATTTAGTATACATCTTCCTTTTACTAATACTCAGGCTAAGTTCGTTGGACAGCGTGATCCGTCCAAGAGTTCGCGCGCAATGCTCGCGTAAACGTAAGCTTCAAATTTAAAATTGGAATTTCAGGACGGGAAAAAATTCTATTATCATCTATTCGATGAGACGAACATTTTTTTCAAGTAACATTTTTCAGTAAAACCAACAACGACACTGCTATGATTTAATAAAGATCGCTAAAACTATTAAAGCGGACCTAAACGTTTAAAATAGAGAAAACAACCTTTTTACCGATATCTTACGTTCTAACGTAACGATTTTAATAAAACTGTATGTACATCGTCTAAAGTACAATTGAAACAAGTATGTAAAATTTCAACTTGATACAAGCAGTAGTATTTGAGTAATGAAGTGATATATTTATAATATTAGTTTAAAAGCTACGACAGGTGGTTAAGATTCTTATAGTTGTGTTGTGAGTAGGTTTGTTTAGGAAGTAAAGCTCTGTACCGAGTACCCCCACTCTACCCCTCACTACCCTCTTCCACTTATCTTCAACTATGACATTCATCATGATTAACAAATTGCAGTATTCAGTATTTTATTGCAATACGCTCACTTCAATGATAGAGCCACGCGATGCCTAGTTGTACGCATTTGGAAGAGAAACAAATGATTGCAGAAGGTTGAAACTTATATGGGACCTACAACGGGCTAATTATGACCTACCATCCAAATTTCATTAAAATCGAAACAGTAGTTTTTAAGATATGTTGGTTTGCAAAAATTGGGCGTGAGACCTACATACTGACAGACAGACACGGAACCAAAACCAAAAATCTTTGCTGATGTCTGAAACGCTTGACTTATCTCTCACCTTTCTAATCTTCCCTCTTTGCTGTTCCCACCTGGAGCTTGTGTTGGTTATTTTTCGTTCTACAGAACGATTTACACAGCTTTCGTTACTTTCGATAATTTCGGAAGCAAAATGAAACTTATAAAATTAAATAAGTACAGCTCAAATGTGAGCCTAGTCGTTGGGGAAAATTGTTTTCAGAATTTATCAACATTATCACGACTTTTTATGTAGTATCTTCTCCGGATAGAAATTTAGTGGAGTCAGAGGGGAAAATAATGTTTGATTGTCGTCCATGAAGAAAAAGAGCCGAGTTGAACCTCGGGTCAATATCTGGTAATTTTGGGCTTGGGACATGGGGCCTATGTACCTGTACTCCGAGAACGAACGAACTTAACCAAAAATAGAAGATCTTAATGACATCAGGTAAAGCATGTTCTTTGTTTTATAGTATCGGCCTTAAATAAATAAAGGGCTGTCTTTAAATAGAGAGCCGACGTGGCCGTGTGGATTAATTTACTTACCACCTCTGCTCGGCCATCATTGAATCAAGGGTGGTACGAGGTCGTGGGTTCGATCCCTCGCCGTGATGCTCTGATTTATATGGCTCACTAATGATCTCATCATACTCGCTTCTGCGGTACAATGTACAGAGGTATGATGTGTGAAATGGCTGGAACTCTCTACCACGGGGCTAGTAAAATGGACCTAAAAGATGACCTAATTGCTAGGTTCTAACAAGTGGTTCATCCTACCTGTCTAGTACTAGTACCTTAATACTAGTCTTTATAATACTCAACCTAGGGCTTCACGGGGGCGGAGTTTATTTTATTAATTTATTAACTAATTTCTCTAATTGAACATCAATATTAATATTTCAGATATTACAAAAATACAACTTATAATTAACACAATTTTGCCATTTATTGCCTGTAAAAGCAGTTATTTTTAATATTTCTATTGTTTATTTTTTTATTATTATTACTGGTCTTATATTACTTTGCTTTGTAAGTTTCATCGCACATTTCCGTTTCCCCAATTTTGAACCACTTCCCGTGATTCAATCTTCCTCAAATTTTGGACATAGATACAACTTAGGTGAACAATACAGGAACCAAAAAAAAAAAAAAAAAAAATGGCGTCAAATTTATTTGCTTTTCAAGTTTCGTCGCACACCTATTACCCCAATTTTGAACCACTTACCGTCATTCAATCTTTCCCAAATTTTGCACATAGATACAACTAAGGTAAAGAATACAGAAACCAAAAATAAGAGAGAGAAACACTTTATTTACAAAAATAACAGTGATGCTGCCCAAATAGAATGGGTTGCTAAACACACAGCGTACTGATCTATCGTGAGACATTAATTAAATAATTAAAATAATATTCTGTACAATTAATTAAATGACATGGTCAAAACAATTATAATATATTAGCAATTAAGTTACCATTAAACAAAGAAAGGGTCACACTGTCAAAACAAAACGATTTAAAGTAAAATAGGATACAATTAAAGTAAGTAATAAGTTTAGTAAATATGGTAGTTAATAATTCCCAGTGAGTCTAAAATAATCGACTCTGACAGGGTTGTCAAATATTTTCTGTCGATACCGACCTCGTCAAAGAATGAAGATGTTATACTAGGTATGGATCCTCTAGAGCCGAACCATAACCCTCTGACTTCGTATTCTCTGGCACCGTGGCTCTCGTGGTATTTTTCTTTGAGGAATGTGATGCACTTTTTATAAATGCCTTCCTTCTCCTTATGGACTTTCTCACCTTGGGTGAGGTCGTTGGTTTCATACCTGACAGTAGGGTCTATTATTAAAGCTTTCTTTGAATTTTTCGGGAAGGCCACGATGTCACAGAATCTCGAAGAGCCGTCATCGTCTATGCAGTGAACCTCCTCGTAGCAGGTAAAATCCTTCTCCGAGAGTAGCTCGATAAGTTTGTGCTTTACGTTGTGGTGTCGGCGCGTTACAAGGAGCATGTTGTTAGGGCAATGTCCGAGCACATGTGCTGGAGTTTCAGGCTCTCTTCCGCATTTACGGCAGAGGTTCCCAACATCTCTTGTATTGTGACCTGGCACACCCCGTAAAGGAGCATAGTTAGTGTTTAGCTTGATTGAGTTGGTCCACTCGGAACCAGAGAGAATTTTCCTTTCACAGAGGTATTCATTACACTTGGGAGTATCCTTGAAGTGACACACTCCGATACCCTGCCACTTACATCTGGACCATTCATCGAAGGACTTTTCCCTTAGCGATTTTCTAAGCTTTCTTACACTAAAATCCTCTGTAAGAAGGTGATCCAGATGTAGGCGCTTGGCACACTCGTCGACTTCGGATTTAAAGTCGAAGATGGGAAGGAATTGTGGGTCGGAGACTTTAGCGAGTTTTTGTGCTATACTGATGTGTTGTAGAGGAGCCTCCCAAGTGCACTGAAGTAAGCCAAGTCCGCGGAAACGACGAGGAGCATACATCATTGCAGAGGAAGTATTTGCTGGCAATCCTATTATTGATTTGGTGCTTCTTCTAATCATGACGTCGATTCCTTCAAGGAGAGTGAGTGAAAGTTTCGCAAGGGGTGCAGTCTGCAAGGGATACGTTATAGAGGGAAAAATATACTGGTTAAGAATATTTAGCTTTTGATCTGGTTTTAGAAGATTTGACAGCGTTAGCTTATTAATATTCTCATGCAATTTTTTTACAATATTTTCGTCAATAATGAGTTCACCTGTAAATTTACACCCTAAGTACTTTATTGTGTCATTCTCTGTGGCTGAAACTATCGTGCTTCCGTCTTCTAATTTTATATTTTCAGATCTGAGGACTCCCTTAATTAGAACGATGGATGTGCTTTTGGTGGGATTGATGTGTAGTCCTATTTCTCTGAATCTGCGTTGGATGCCATCTATGACTCTTTCAGCTGATTTTATATTCTTACAAGTGACAGCTTGGTCGTCAGCGAACCCTGTTAGTATTATTCCGTCCTGTCCCTCATTAAGATGGTATCCATACTCATTGGCCAGCTGAGAATCGCAGAATTCTTTGTAGAGGTGGTTAATAGCCAAATTAAAAAGAGTTGCAGAGAGTGGCCCTCCTTGAGGCACGCCCCTATGTATTTCTATAAGATTTGTGTGTTTAAAACCGGCGTTAATCTTAACTGTGTTAAAACAGAGTAGTGCTTGTATGGTTCTTGAGAGATCAGTAGAAACACCGTTGGCTTGTAGCGAGTTTATAATATGGTTATGTCCGATATTGTCAAAAGCACCGGTGACATCTAGAAAAGCGATCACAGCGTCATTCTTATTATGTTTAGCATTCTTAAGAATGGCGTCCATTATCCTCGTGTTGACATGACACCCTGGAAGACCGTTGACAAAACCTCTTTGACTTGAATGAAAACGAAGTTGGGCTCGTAATTCGGAATCAAGTACTTTTTCCAGAATCCGACGCACAATTGAGTACATCGTTATTGGTCTCCAAGAAGACATGTCTTCAACTGATCCTTTTCCCTTGAAAATCAAAATAGTTCTCCCCTCACGGAGAGATTTTGGAAGGTACGAGAATTTTAAAAGGATCTCTGCTATACATTTTATTATATGGGCTATATCTAAATGTTTCACGGTCCGCACTAACACTCCGTCGGGCCCTGGTGAGGTGTCAAGAGAAGTTGATTTTATGGCCTTGTGGACCCTTTAAATGTCTATAGATACTAGGTCAGGATTAATTACGGAAGTTTCGTAATAGTCTCTTATGTGGTCATTGTTGACTTCAAAAATTGTTTTAAAGTGCTTCTCGATTGTGGCTAGCGGTGCAGGACAATTTTTAGGTTGGTCTGCGTTCATTACATTATGTACAACTTTCCTCCTTCGATTGTAATAATGATATTGGGCTACTTCGTATTGGTAAAGCTCCTTCCTTCTCTCCCTCGCTATTTTATTTGCTCTACTTGGGTTAGATGTTTTTGCAGCACCTTTGTCGCCTACCGTTGTTTTATTTTTTTGTCTCATCTTATAGAAGCGAGTGGCCGGATGTTTCGGTCCGGGAAGTTCGGAATTAATCCCTCGAAGAAAGACAAGAAAGCCTGACATCGCTTCATCAAACTCATGAGGATCGAAACTGGATTGCGATTTGGACAAAATCTTATTGAATGACGCAGACCATTCGTCAATTTGGGATTTGGTGGTAATTGAGTTGTGGGATGTATTACTTTTTGGGGTCAATTTTTTTAGTTTAATTTCATTCGCTAACAAAGGATGTTTCTTAGCGATATGAGTTGTGAGGCCGCGTTTGTTTTTAAATGACTGGCCGCAGTCGTTACATTTAGCTTGAAGGTCTAAGTGGTTCTCTATATTGGCAGGATTTGTATCTATGTTGTTTAAAATAACTTTTGTGGAACTTGTTGTTTGGGCGTGCTCGGGGTGAATGGGGATAATACTTTTAATTACGGGTGACTTTCCTTTAAGAGGGACGGGCTCTAGGTCTTTACAAGGGAGTATACTGTTTATATCAACGGTTTTACCTTTAACGCAGCCGTCGTTCTCAATCCATTCCACGTCTATTATAATGTTTTCGTTCAGCTGTGCAAAGTTGTTAGTTGCCCGTGATATCTTCGTTACAATTGCTTCTTGCTTTTGACCATCTTTTCTAAGTATGGCCACTTTCTGTCCAATAGAAGGTAAGGTAATGTTGTTAAATACCTTAGGAAGATTCTCCACAGCCAAATCGGCCAGCAGATCGTTGTGTGCTCTGTCCTCGCCATTTCCGTTTGTTGCGGTTGTTTGTTGAGATATGTTCAAATTAAAAAGGTCTGTTTCCTCGTATTCGGGAATTAAGCCGTCATACTCGTTTGCGAGTGAAAACATTTGTCATTTTAAGTGTCGAGCTGAGAATTTATTATATAGAATAGTAAATATATGTTATAGAAAAAGTTATAATATTAAGGGGCGTAAAGTCCATAATTTAAAATGAGGCGGAAGTGTTAAATTAATGATATTACGAAATGGATTACAAATAGACAAAATATAATGACGATGTAAGCAAAAGATATTTAAATGAAAAATGATTTAAAGAAAAAACTAAATTGCTGAAACTGCAATATTTTAGCCGATTGTACTGATTTACTACACTAAACTATTCTACTACTAAACTAAAGATGTTTACTCTACGGGAGCTGAGTCAAGACTCAAAAAAAAAAAATAAAAAAAAAAATGGCGTATAATTTATTTGGTTTTCAAGTTTCATCGCACATCTATTACCCCAATTTTGAACCACTTACCGTCATTCAATCTTCCCCAAATTTTGCACATAGATACAACTAAGGTGAAGAATGCAGAAACCAAAAATAAAAAAAAAATAAAAAAATGGCGTCAAATTTATTTGCTTTTTAAGTTTCATCGCACCTTTATTACCCCAATTTTGAACCCCTTCCCGTGATTCAATCTTCCCCAAATTTTGCACATAGATACAACTAAGGTGAAGAATACAGAAACCAAAAAAAAAAAAAAAAAAAAAAATGGCGTCAAATTTATTTGCTTTTTAAGTTTCATCGCACCCCTACTACCCCAATTTTGAACCACTTCCCGTCATTCAATCTTCCCCAAACTTTGCACATAGATACAACTAAGGTGAAGAATACAGAAACCAAAAATAAAATTTATTTGCTTTTCAAGTTTCATCGCACACCTAATACCCCAATTTTGAACCACTTACCGTCATTCAATCTTACCCAAATTTACTTTTGCACATAGATACAACTAAGGTGAAGAATACAGAAACCAAAAAAAAAATGGCGTCAAATTTATTTGCTTTTCAAGTTTCATCGCACACCTAATACCCCAATTTTGAACCACTTACCGTCATTCAATCTTACCCAAATTTACTTTTGCACATAGATACAACTAAGGTGAAGAATACAGAACCAAAAAAAAAAAAAAGGTTGAAAATAAGACCAGTTTTGAAAAATGGCATTTTTATATTAATTATTTAAGGATAAATACGAATACTTGTAACTTTCAATGCTCTCGAGACCTTTTTCTTTTTCCCTTTTAAGTCAAGTCGGAATTTCTTTTTTAAAAAAATAAAAAAAATAGGAAAGCCAAGGGTATAATGTTGGTTTGTTTGTACTTTGGTTTACAAGTGTGTAAGTTTAGGTGCAGTAAGGTTTAGGGAAATTGTAGGTTTGTGTGTGTTGCAAGATTTTCCGGTTGCTAGGAAAGCTTTGGAAGGAAGCTATTAGGTCGGATTTCCCTCGGGTCCAGTCGACCTTATCCAACACTTTGCTTTCTAACCTCTCACATTCCGAGGGGGGGGGGGGGGGGGGCTCTATTTTCTCTTGTACGCGGGGAAATGCATAAAACTCTTCAGAAATTATAAAGCCATCACGAAGCGTCTTGAATTTTTTAAAACTTTAAGATTTCCTTTATATTTTTGTAAGCCGGGTTTCCTTCGTTTAAACTGGGTAGTCTGTTACACCCAAATCCCAAAACATTCATTTCTTAAAAGCTGACGCTAAAAAAATGCACGATATTAGTCGATGCTTCTAACAATGTAACTTCTTGCCACAGATTTTTTATAAAGAAACCTCAAAATATAACCCTAGTAGAGTAAAGGGACTTAAGAGTTTATTGTCGGGCCGCAAAATTATTAATAATGTAATATATTATTATTATTTATCTACGATTGATACGAAATATAAACATTATATCTTTGCTTAGATGCGTAGAAAGTGATTCTTTACGTGCTTGTAGTCATTGCGCATGTGCGTCTCATAGTTCTGAATAATTTCTCTTCTTTACCACACTAGTGCGGTAAAGAAGAGGAATTCTTCAGCTTTACGCACGATTAGCAAGTTTGTTTACATTTAACAAAACTAATTTGCTGTTCTTTTATTAAAGTAACTGTTTATATCGAGTTTTTGTGAAAAACAATGAGTGAATCAAGTGACTTTGACGAAAATGTGGAGAATAATACTCCTCCAGAAATAATTAATTCGGCAAAAAATACAACTAATGAATTAATGCCATCTTTATCAAGAGAGAGATACGAACTTACATACAGCAAGTTTATTTTTTTCTGTATTTATTATTTAAATCTAACAATCGTAGATAAAGTACGGTACGCAACTCGTGCTAAAACGGCATTTTGCATTGCTCGTGTGGTTTTACCACCCTCGCTATCGCTCGGGTGCAAACTCCACACTCGCATGCAAAATGCTACTTTCCGCACTCGACGCATAATGTACTATTGTAATATAGAAATTTAGTTTAAATATGTTGACTATAAAAAAAACAAGCTTCTATTCGTATTCTTCTCAGTAAACCCTTTCATTTGATACCCATATTATGGGCGTGCATAAAAAATAACTAGTCCGCCATCTTGGGCTGTCAGCCATATTGGATTGAGAATGACGTCACTTAGCCAAACATGCATTGTTATCCAAACTAAACGTGTTTGAAAAATTTCAATTCAATCGGTTGAGGATAACTGCTTTATAATTCAGTTGCAAGATTTGACCCGAACATACATACATACGTACAAACATTGCAAAATAAAATAAAATTCCGTGATTAAAAGGATAAAATGTATTACTATTTATTTTTAATCAACTGCAAATACAAATTAAAAAATATGTGAAATGTTCAATAGAATGGAAATATAACACGTTTACAATATAGTAAATTTATAAACGGGATAAACTAGGTATTAAACAAATTGTTATAGCAGCATTTCGTTTTTAATTATTTCATGCAAAATAGCAGTAAATTATTTAAAAAAAACAAAAAAAAAACAACCTTAATATGATTTTTAAAAAAAATTATATTGTTTCATGATACACTTTGACTGTAATTAATTTGATTTATTTTTATAAAATTTAATTTTATATTATTGATAAATTATGTTGTGAAAATATTTTTTTTATACACGATAATATAATTTAATTATCCATCCAAAACGACAGCGTAAGTAATTATTAGTGTAAATATAAATTTATTAGTTTAAATATTTAAAAAAATGTTTATAATAACAAAATTTGTCATAAATGTATTATAAAACTATAGTCCAGTTAATAAAGGTTTTTACGTGCAACTAATTAGGGAAAATCTGGATTTTTTCCTGATGATAGACCATGATAAGAGGTACATTCTCTCAAAAGTCCCCACTTCTCCCCCTTGTGCTTCCCCCCCCCCCCCCCCCCCCCTACCCCATCTTAATGTTCAAAATTTACTTATTTTTCACTTTTTACGCAAAACTGTTAATTTTTTAAAGAGAAGTGTTATTAACAAAAATATTTCTCACATAATTCTGCACAAAAAAGGTCCTTTGCATGTTTGAAGTGAGACATACCGTTTTCGAGATATTATTGATTAAAAATCCAATTTTTTATTTTTGCGAATCAAGATATAATAAAAACAACACTTCTGATTTTAATGAAATTTGGATGGTAGGCCATACTTAGCCTATTGTTGATCCTATATAAATTTCAAACTTCTGTGCCTATTATTTTATCTTGCACATGCGCACAAACATACATTTATTATACAAAAATTGGAATTTTTATCAACAATATCTCGAAAACGGTATGTCTCACTTCAAACATGCATAGGACCTTTTTTGTGCAGAAATATGTGACAAATATTTTTGTTAATAACACTTCTCTTCAAAAAATAAACAGTTTTGCGTAAAAAGTGAAAAATAAGTAAATTTTGAACTTTAAGAGGGGGTAAGGGGGGGAAGCACAAGGGAGAGAAGTGGGGACTTTAGAGGAGAATGTACCTCTTATCATGGTCTATCATCAGGAAAAAATCCAGATTTCCCCTAATTAGTTGCGGGTACAGCCTGTTTTTTGGCCTTTATTGACTGAGCTACTACCTGGATTGCCGTGCTTTTCTACGAAGAGGTATTTTTAATTGGAATAAATTTTCATTTCAATTAAAGAAAATATTATTTTAGCACAGACACTAATATGTATTGTAAAAATTATCATACCAATACAATATTTTTATTTAAGGATTTCAAAGCAGTAGGGATTATAATATTGGTGAAATGACTTAGTTTCAAATACATATCTGGCCACCATCTTGAGTCAATATGGTTTATTTTTTATTGGAAATGCGTGACTCATGAGTTAAATGAAAGAGGATTGTATTTGGGGCAGTATATCAATAACCTTAATTTTATTAGAACTTTCTGAACATAGCATAGGACAGAAGTGGGTTTAAATCTTTGTGTAAATTATCTACACCGAGAGCAAGAAGAGAAAGCGAATAAGTAAGTTAATAGAACTTGTTATCATAAAATGTAAGGTATGACACTTATTTTTTTACGAGAAATAACCCCGTAATACCGAATACCGGAGCTGTTTGGAAATTTACCTACTCGTGAAACCTTCTTCGACGGGAGCCGTTTGGGAAAAAACAAACAATGGATGAGAGCCGTTTGGGACGTACCGGTTTTCTTAGGTAGTTAAGAGAAGGTAAACACTTCTGCTACATTACAACGCACATCTTAAACAGAAGCCATTTTCCAAATATTAACATCTTAACTTGAGAAGATCAGTCTGAGCTCAATTCCCTTACTTTGTTTCACTAAATTTTGAATTTTGGGTTGACCCCAAATTTAGTAAAAGGCTAAAATTGAAGTACGAAGGCTAAGGATCTAAACCCTAAGACATGACTACGTAAGTGCTCTTTGAGCTGACAAAAACACTCGTGATATGATTATCTGTGTAAAAAATGTCTTATCTCCCTGGCATTTGAACCACCGCAAGGTATCTGCAAAATGAAGCTAAGCTGACAATGACGATTTGCTTATTACACAATGCCTGTTGCAGCTCTGCTACGGCCAGGCTTACAGTCTGCCCCTAAGAATTGCTCAGTGGAGACAGGGGCTGTGTTTTGATTTTATATATTTTCTTACCTAGGCCAAAAATTAATATACTAGTTTTTAACTTCTATCAGTTCTGTCTTAAAGGCACCAGGTTATTTCGTCTGTCCAGGAAACTTTGGGTGAGTGAAATAACGAAAGCACACAGCAAATTAAATCATAGGAAAACAGAAGAGCAAAACAATCGTCTAACTCTTTCGTCTTCAAGTTAGTATATATTTAAAAATTAAAATTGGGAAACCAGTCTTAGAGAAATGAATAACGATAAATCTGATTAAAAAAACCAACATAAAAAAGAGGTTTCTACACCATTTTAATCCATCAGATAAATTATTTATTACGTTAATAATAATTCATGAGGGGTATAATTTTAAAGGTATTGAAATGTAGATCACATATTGCGTTTCCAAAATGGCTGCCATTTTACCCCTAAAAGACCCAAATAAGTGACTTCAAAACGTGTAAATCCATCAAAATCGAATTTTCACGCCATCACAATACTTTCTCTTTATGAGATTGTAAAAAAAACTAATGTAGGAAATATGCATTTTTATGTCCAAAGAAACCCTTTTAGTAGCTTGCTGGTAAGTACTTGACGGGATTTTTATTTATTGCTAGCTGATCAAACATTTCTATTCTATAATCATTCTAACATTCTATATTCTAAAAATATTCAAAAATTTATTCCGGAATTTAAACTCAAATTTAAGCATATGCTTCGCTAAACATGTAATAGCTTAACATTTGAGGTATTTTTTGGGACCATACTATCACGAAAGTTAAGGGTTCAGTATAGAATTTGATTATAAACAAATAGAATTGCCAAGATAAACAAAAGAAAAGTACTGGGAATGAAAGTAAGAGTACTCCAATCCATCTTGTTGGAAAAATTTACTTTTCCAAGAGAATTTTCATCTAAAACTTAGTGTTTGGCACTAACAGATTGAACACGATATATCTTGATAGTGAAGTGAAAAGCCCAAATACAAAGAAACCCTATATTTCCTTCCTAGAGATAAAACTTAGCTTTCCACAAGATTTAACAAGGAAAAACTTTGTATTTGCTGTTATCTTTTCAATTGGCCTGTTTCTAGACTCTAAGCAGTACATATATTCTGTCGACTTAGAGATACCGCCGGCTCCAAGCCAAGTCATATGTCTTCCCAGGACTAAGTCCTTAACTTGAAATCCTTAAGTCCTATCTTCAGGTAATAGTTCCTTGACTTGACATAACTCTCGTTTTAAATGTTCCTTGAGGATAATAACAAACAAATTTAAATCCAACTTAAAACATAAACTCTTTATTCATTCTGTGTTTTATTGTTCATTTAAAAAAACGGTTCGAGAAAACTCATAGATAAACTTTCTTATATACGAGTTTATAATTACTTAGCCCAGTGTTTTCCATTTATTAGTTTTCGTAGGTACATTTAATTATTATTTCATCAAAATTTATCATAAACGTAACTTCTGTTTGGTGGAGAATTGAACTCGGCACCTCTCCTCCTGCGTTTTAAAGCTATTTTCTCACGTACTAGATTCCATTTCATTTCCTTTTGGGAAGCTTAAACCTCACACTAATGCTCTTTTAATCGAGTATTTATCGAACCAGATTTATTAAATATTTACTGGTGCAGCTGCCGTAGGTATTGAGTAGAGACTGGCAATTACATTTATAACTTCAAGCCTTAAGCTCATCTTAGGACCTGAAGCCACGATTATAAATAATCTAATGAAATATTATTAGCATCCAGGCTAAAGACAGTCAGAGGAGGGATAGGTTCTAAATCTAACTTAAACCTAGGTAGGAACAACAGCCTTAATTCCCAAAAAAAATCATAATATTTATTTTCCCCAAAATAAAAGTTTAACATCGATCCAAAAAAAAATGCAACTTAAAAAAAATTAGTAACTCAGTAAAAAAAATAAATTCAAAGAATAAAATGATTGACAACATTTTGAAAAGAATCCCATTACGATAAGAGTTGAAATTTTGGTATTTGTACTTTTACAACAGAAGAAAATATTCGTTACCGAATTTCCAAACAAAATATGAATTAATCTCCAGAAATTCCAGAAATTTTAACTTTATTCAAATTCAGCACATATAACTCAGAACTATAGTACAGCACAGTCAATATAGGCCACAATTATTCGGTACATCGCTATAAAATAAATCAGAAATAAAACTCAAATTATTTAGAAAATTCAACTCAAAATTAAAATTTAACTCAAACTTCTTTGTAACATTTAGCTCAAATTTATTTGTAAAATGTAACTCTAACGTATTTAACATCAAGTTCATTTGTCAATTTAAACTCAAAATATTTATAACACTTAACTCAAAATTAATCATATGAAATAAATAAAATTAATCAACTTCATCAAAATTACGCAATACAACTCATCATTTAACATTTCGAAATTCATTGAGATAAACTTCTATCTCGTCTCAAAATAAAATTTAGCCAAAATTCATTATAACCAAATTCGAAATTCATGTAAAATAAAATTCAAAATCTCCCAACCAACCTAACTTCAGAATTTCTAACAAATTAAATATATCTACTCTACAATTTTTCTCCAGTAAAATCAAAATTAAAATAGATCGCAGAAAAAAAAAAATACAAAACTAACTAATTCCTCAAAATTTTAACCACAACATTTCACTCAGAATAAACCATAAATTCACAAAATAAGTCAAAATTTTACCTCTATAAAAATATCCAACATTAAATAAAATTCCCAATTCTATTCACACGTAAGGAATGAGAGATAATCCAGATACAATTCATCACACAATCACAAAATATAATCGACCAACTAAAATTCAAAATTTTCAAAAAAATTACGAAAATTTACGTAAAAGTTAGGTAAGAGAAAAGGCCATTAAGGTAAGGCAAGGTATGAGCTGACTCCCGTCAGGGCCGGGGAGACACTAACTTGCCTAGCTACGCATTGTTCCCCGATCATCTCTCACTCCTTATCATGTAAACAAACTAGGTACAATAAAATTTAAAAGAAATATATAACACTTCGACCTTTAACTAAAATTAAATCTATATAACTAAATGAGTTAGTAACGCATCGTTACACATTAATGCACCAATGGTTCATGATTATTCTATGACTTCTCAGTCTGATTGGTGTTGACTGGCTGACTGTGTTTATTTTATCTTTTTTTTAGCATTGTTATTTATTACTACATTACTTAGTTTCGACTGGGTATTTTTGTAATATATAAATAGACTCCAAACTACGATTTGGAGAGTATTATATTCTTAGTAATGGAATGAATGATGTATAATATAGTCCTGATTCTATTCCAAGATGGCTTTGGAAACAAAACTATTTAGGCATTTCATTTAATTGCTAGGCCTACATGATTATAGGAAACATAACCATTAATACCTAGCATGAGCTCCGCGCGGAACGCGGGGAGCAGGCTGACATGTAATAAAGTTCGTATGCATGCAAAAGAGAACGCAATTGGTGCAGAACGTTCAAATTAATATGGGACCAATGTTGGGTTAATTGTGACTTACCATCTACGTTTATTAAAATTAGAGTAGTTTTTAAGATATGGTATTTCCAAAAATGTTAATGACAGACCGACAGATAGACATAAAACCAATAATGTTTTCTTGCGTCTGAAAAGGGGTGTGTCTAGGAATTTTTGAATTTGGGGACAAAAAATATTTGTTCGTCAAAATAATCACAATGCATCCGTTAACTTCGGTAAGCTTGGAGGTAAAAATTAAATTGTAAAAACTAATTTGTAAAAGGGAAAAATTAAAGCCAAGATAATTGTTTATCTTTAATATTCACTTGACGCAAACATAAAGGTTTTTTGTCCTGGATATTAGGGTTAATAGGATTAAGGGTAGAGGAGCGATGAGACGAGTCTGTTTATATGGTAAACCAGCCACGTGGAAAAAATCTAATAAAGCCCTGGGTCCCTCCAGTTAAAATTCAACTGAAATATAATCCTATTGTGTTGTGCTAAAATCCTGGCAATATACCAGATCATCTCTACTTCTAATTACTTGGGGTTGCCAACTAAGCTTTAATCATCATCAAACTGAATTCAATCATCAACAAACTGTATTCAATCATCACCAAACACAGCTTTACTTATCACTAAATTGGTTTCATTTATAATTTAACAAAATTTTCAATCATTACCAATCAAGATAATAATAATCGTTAACCAGACTCTCTTTCATCGCTAAACTAGCTTCCAAGATGATTAAACAGTTCGAGCATCATCAACTAAGCTTCATTCACTAGCAGACTGATTTTACTCATCGTCCAACAGAATTATTGAATCATTAGTAATCAATATGTAATCTTCACTGACAGAACATCTCTTGATAAAATTTCCATTGAATTTTATCCGAATATTCTACGATTTGAATTCCCTCAAAATTTCACACATCAGTTAGTCCAGGAGATATAGCGTACAAAAAAGTGTCTGACTAACATCAAGCTAGAATTTTGTATATAAGTTAATCTTTTAGCGCCTTTTAAGAATAAGTGGTCAGCTAAGTTCGTCTGCGGGACATAGCTAGGCAATAGGCGTTTGAAAAAAAACAAACCGGTGGAGAGCGGCCATGTCTCACCAATTATGGTGGACAATGTGATTTTCATGATCCTGAGTACAACATTAGTTAGTAGACCGAAAATCAAGTCGATGTTATTTTCACACTTGATAGGTTAGTTATTCAAATATTACTAAAAATCAACGTTGTCACCTGTCAAGGGACAAACTAACATCAACTTGATTTTCGGTCTACTAACTAATTCTGTACTCAGGATCATGAAAATCACATTGTCCGCCATAATTGGTGAGACATGGCCGCTCTCCGCCGGTTTGTTTTTTTCAAACGCCTATTGTCAAGCTATGTCCCGCACACGAACTTAGCTGACCATATATTCTTAAAAGGCGCTAAAAGATTGACTTGTATACAAAATTCTAGCTTGATGTTAGTCAGAAACATTTTTGCACGCTATCTCCTGGACTAAGTTATCTCTGATTTTAATTTAATAAAATTGTATTTTTTATAGTTATATAACAAACAAATATAATTACCTAATATAATAACTTTATTTTTAAACATATTCTCTTTCCCTGATGCTGATATGACGTCAATTGAAAACCCACACATCTTTGAAACTCTTTTTGAGTTAAATGTTTGTTGAGTGTGATAGATTTAGTTACATTATGTTGCCGACCTCTGGACAAGTTCCTGGTAACAGATAAATTGTTTTCATTTTGTCTAGAAAAGGCTAATTTATAACACTGGAAATAGACAAGATAAAGTTTTAACTAGAACCACAGATCCTGCAGTTTAACTTATAGTAGAAAGTATAGCGTTCTTTGGCAACCAATTTTAATCTTATCTAATATATTATTCTGATTGGAGTTATTGGTTAAATTAATTGCAGCGTGAATAACCAGTTGCCTGGTTCCACATCGGCCAATCTGCTTTAACTACACTTTTCAAATGACACGCTTTTTTTCCGAATCTGAATGGGAATCCGCGTGCATAGTAGCCAGACACATATTTCAAAATTTACAACCGTGAATAAGTGGAAAAGCGGTCTTTTGAATATATAGATCATTTGTAGGGGAACATTTGTTTTTCTCTATATTTCACTGTTCTTGTTATTTAAATCGTTTATAGATTCTTGGTTTCTATTTCCATTTCGGTTGCTCTATCTGTTTGAAAGATTTTAGGTTCAATAAAAAAGCTTGAGTTTGTATCTGTGAAGGTAGTTCCGCAAGGTGAAGTATCAGGTCCGTTTCTTTTCTCGTTGTTTTGTTAGTCAAAAAACCTCAGTAAGAAGAATATTTTTGCAAGTCTATTTGAATATTCTTTTTTTTTCTTTTCTTTTTCGTTTGCTTTGTTCTTCAGAACCTGTGATCTCAATACCTTAGTACGCTTTTCTTTACTATTTCCTTTTTTTTTATTTTTCTTTTATCTCCCTCTCTCTCCAAATCGTGTCTGTTGTAAAAGCTTCAAAAGGGAAAATCTTCTAAAAAGCTATCTCCATTATGTTCCGTTCCCTTCGTGTAACATCTAAACTATTGGACATTATTCTTTGTTTTCTTTTCACTTTATAACCTTTTATGAAAACGACATTTTTCGTGAGGAAAACTTTTTTTTTTTTTTTTTTATCAAAATAATTTAAAAACATGCTAGATATGGGAGCTTCTATGGAGGCCATATTTAAAAGCGCTTTACTGTTATTTAAGTTTAATTATTTACTTTTTTATTTTATGTGAAATTTGCTGTAAGTATGTGTTTGTTTTACATCTCTAGTCATCTCCAGTAAAAGATAATGTTTTCTGCATATTTGTTATTTTTACTCGAGAGTTCGATTCCCTATTCCGACAAGGGACCTCATGCTTTATTCACTTATATATATGGGTAAGTTACTTAAGAAAAGTTGCCGTCGTAACCGGATGGACTGCTAATAATACGGTTCCATTAGAAAGAAATTTTGATGATCGACTCTAAAAAAAAAATTACTATACAACTTTAGGATTGCGAGTAAACAACATGTATCACCTGTATTTTTAAATGTTAGCTTTCCAGGAGAACAGTGGTTTTGTCCTCTCATATCACAAACACAAATAATAATTCTTATTCTAGGTTGTCTGTTAAAGAATGTAACTTCAAATATTTTAACATTTAAGGTAATCATTTTAAAACAATTACTATTGCTTTGAGATAAATTCGCGTAATATTAAAAATAAAAAATCGGTCCGACCCAACTCAGACTAACTTTCTCATATAATCTTAGTGCCAGATCCCAGAAAAACATGAATATATATTGTTCTCTGTACAGGCGGATACGCTTGCAGATCCGCTAGCCGTGACGGTGAACCTTTAGAACCTTCCAAGTGAAGTGAGACTTCCACCCGGCACTACCGTCTACTCCAACCATCCTTTTAAACTATAAACTCATCAAGATTATGTATTAATTGCTTAATATTAAATATGTGTTGCATTAAGATGGTTCAATGGTAGAGCCACGCGAGGCCTAGATAATATATTATTTAAAATGTTTCTAAGAGGTAGTTGTTTATTTTTTGTTTTCGATTTTCAACAAAATCAGATTCATTTTCATCAATATCTCAGAAACTGGAAACATCTTATATCGTTAGATTCGTATTTAAATAGACTATATTTTAATATATTCTTATTACGAGGTCTCTAGGGATGAAGAAAAGATAAAAATTATCTTTTTGTTAAGCTATATTTCGCCCATACTTGGGCATCTTCAGGCTAAAATAAAATGACATAAACAATATTATTACAATTTCAACTAAACAGACATAAAACATAAATAGAATTTGTTGATTATCTTAATTTTTTTTTATAACTACATCACATTTTAATACAAAAATTACATTTAAAAAGTGAAAACAAACATTAAATAAAAATCATTTACCTTGAACTGTGATTTTTATTTAATGTTTTTTTTTCACTTTTTAAATGTAATTTTTGTATTAAAATGTGATGTAGATATAAAACAATATTAAGAAAATCAACAAATTCTATTTATGTTTTATGTCTGTTTAGTTGAAATTGTAATAATATTGTTTACGTTATTTTATTTTAGCCTGAAGATGCCCAGGTATGGGCGAAATATAGCTTAACAAAAAGAAAATTTGTATATTTTCTTCATCCCTAGAGACCTCGTAATAAGAATATATTGAAACATAAGGGATCGACTATATTTTAGACTTTTGTTATCAAAATCGTCAGAACTGCAGGAGAAATTTTTGTTTTCCTCGTTTTTCAGAGTTTTTTGGGGGTATTGCCCCCACATTTGGAGCTAAAATTAATTCATCGATTTCTCCTCGGAGTATGACTTTTCTGAATATGTATGCCAAATTTCGTCAAAATCGGCCCAAAAGTTTTGGCTCCAGACGACACACAGACATTTTTAAAAACCACTTTTTTGGATTCAGGAAACCTCAACATCGAATTTCGCGCTATCACAATACAATCTCATTATATGAAAAAGAAAAAAAAAAACCCGTAAAATTAAATTATAAGTCCTCATAATCAACTGCTTTTCTAATTCATCTACCTATATTGTTTGCGTCCTGAGTTCGTTTTTAATCATTATAAATTTTAGCAAGTCTAGTTTCTTTCTTAAGAGATTTGCACAAAAAAATGGTATCGCTTTTGAGCATTTATATTTTTTAAAACCTGACTTTTTTCTTGAAGGGAGTACGGCACTTCTTTAGATTGTTACTCCCCTTATAAAGAAAACAGAGGGGAGAAAAAATCTAATGAAGGTGTAAGGAATTTTCTTCTTTTGACTGTTCCCCTTATAAAAGCAGAAGTGTGATATTCCTTTGTCTAAAGTACATTGGACTAAACATCGCTTTGTCTTAATAGTTATTTAGTTAATGTCATTTAGATATAGGGGAGTAACAATCTAAAGAAGTACCGCGGGAGTACACCATTTCAAATGAACCATCATTAAGATTTTCTTTGAAAAATACTTGTTATTTCCGCCCTTTGAGGTTAGAAAAATCATTACAATGAAAATTTTATTAGTTTTAAGCAAGATATCAAAAATCTAAGTACAGGCTTCATTCCTAATTTTAATTCTGCACAATTTGAGCCCTATTTCAACACCTTATTACAATAAATGCTACAACTATTTCAATACGAGTATTATAGTTTTATTGAAATGGCGCCTGTACTATTTATCATAGGAAGTTGAAATAGGGTCAAATTGTGCAGAATTAAAATTGGGAATGAAGCCTGTACATTTAATTGTTTAACATCATCGGTACGCGATTTCGCTAGGCAACCTATTTGCGATGTATCAATCTATAAATTCTCTATCAAATAATATTTATTATTATTAAATAACAGATGAGGGTATATATTTCTTATACCGGATCTTGGACTATTATATCTTGCTTAGAACCAATAAAAATTTTAATTTTACTGTTTTTTCTAACCTCAAAGGGCGGTAGAGCCTTAAGGTATTTATATTTACTTATACACTTTATGCTTGGCACTAACTATATTGCTAGCATAACCCTTATGTATCGAGCTAACTATTATTGATAGTACAACAACATTTTCAATACAGAATTAATTCCTCGGTGTTACCTCAGGGTATTTATCCGATCGTGTGTTCTGCTCTAGCGTATGCTATCATGCAGGTAAATGCACCTGCATAATAGAACAAGAAATTTGTTCCTCCACAACCTCCTTTATGATTATAATTTAACATTATTTACTAGTACTAGTACTAGAAGGGTGGGACGAACTACTAGTTCGAACCTAGCAATTAGGCCATCTTTTAGGCCCATGTTACTTGCACCATAGTAGAGAGTTGCACCCACTTCACACATCATACCTCTGTACATTGTACCGCCGAATAGAGCATGATGTGGTCATTATTGAGCCATATAAATCAGAGCATCACGACGAGGGATCGAACCCACGACCTAGTACCGCCCTTGATTCAGTGATGGCCGAGCAGACGTGGTAAGCAATTTAATCCACACGGTCACTCCGGCTCTCTAACATTTTATAACATCAACTTAACTTATTGAACAACAAAAACACTTATTTAACATGATATGATGACAAAAAGGCACAAATAGAGACAACATTCTAATCCTTAAATCTTTTCATGTTTTTTGATAAGCGTTTTTAATTTCACTCCATAAGAATCCAAGTAGAACAAGATGTATTTTGAATGACTAAATGTGAAGAGTGGGTGAAAGAAGCGACGAGTTATAATAATTAAATGGATTACTAACAAGTGTTGTGATCTCTGGCACCTGTTGCTTCTCTCTCACTTAGTATGGCACGTCTTAATAACTCTATTATATCATATTAATTTGTTTCCTTCAAACTACCATCACCTGTATATACGATGCCCATCTTTGCACCAATCCCGGACACAGAGTACATACTTTATCTGTTTCCTTTCATCTTCTAGCATAGTAATATTGACTTTTAGAGTTTAGCGTCAGGAACTGATTTACAGTTAGCATAGAATTATTTGGGGGATAAGTAACAGAGAAAAAAAAAAAATATTCCGCCGCCATGGCATGAACCTGAATCTTTGGATTTTGCGTTAAAAGCTTTACTAACTGCCGACTTAAACCAGCAGTTGATTTACCTATAAAAAATCTTTCACTTACACGAGTCTCGAATCACCAACTTCGTTACTTGCAATTCCGTTTCGTCCAAGCCAATTTACTCTACCACGCCTAAAGAAGTTTCACTTAAAAAAAGAAAAAAAAAAAACATTGTATCTTAACTTTTCTTGTCTGATGAGTTCTATGTATTATAATTTATTTCTTGTGTACGTGTTTAGAGCGTACATCTACACTTTATTTTTTACAAAATATTTGTACACACTCGAATATTAATAGAATGGAATGTGGTGCGAGACTTGCACAGGTTGCCTCGTAATATCTATATAATTTGGTTTTCCGGTGAAATCCGTGCCACGAAGGGTTTAAAGTCTGACGTTTCGCATTCACTAGTGGAAGCATGTTCATAAATGTGGTGCACCGACATATTAATGAATACCATATTACATAGTTGCTTTGAGTTAACAACCTGGATATTCTTTTAGTAATGGAAGCGAAGTTTCAGACATCGTTTTGGTGCAAAAACAAAGTCATTTATTAGAAGAAAATAAAAATAATAAAAAAATAATAAAAGTATCGGTGTGGAAATCCCACACATGACTTCCATGAAATGTTGTAGTGTCAATACGTGAGCAAGAGAGAACTCAGTATAAAAAATCGGTCAATTATTTCGAATAATATAAGAGCTCAAAGTCGAAAATTTAACAAAAATGACTATTTAAGGTAGAAGGGATGGTCCTACGACAAAAAGTCATATGACAAAAGTTGTAGATTATTTAAAATTGGTTAAACTGGTGTTATCCGCTTTTCGATACGACTTTCAGTTTAGCCGCAATTTGGTTCCGAAAAAACCTTTAAAAAAACACTAAAATACCAATATCTCCCAAACCGCTTGTCCGATTTTGCTCAAAAAGTATAGGTACAATCTACCATATAGGACACATATATACCCCAAAGGAAATTGAAATCAAATAAAGCCTACTAAAGTTATCGTCGACAGACCGATTTCGTGCTTAAGTGACTGTAGCTCCGAAACGTCGTAAGCTACGATGTTCGGGTTTGCGCCATCAGTTTTTCCGTCCAAAGTTCTAAAAAATGCCGAAAACCGCATCTCAATACGATGTCTTGAAGCGATGTTATAAAGGTTTTAAGTTCCGAACGAACGTACGTACGTACGTACGTACATACATACGTACGCACAGACATACATGTATATGAAACGGATTTCAATGATACCCCCGGGTCCGTAAGACCCCTCCTTCACAGAGATCTCGGAATCACGTTTTGGAGGGTATCACCATACTTCCATTTTCATGGAAGTAAAAAGTTAAAGCATCTAAATACAAATTAAATTAAGTGATCAGGTAGACCCCTATTATTAGGGACATGTATGTCTGCTATTATGGACAGGTAGACCCCTATTATGGACAGGTAGACCCCTATTAGCGCCATGTTTGTCTGCTATTATGGATAGGTTGACCCCTATTAGGTACAGGTAGACCCCTATTGGGGACATGTATGTCTGCTATTATGGACAGGGAGACCCCTATTAGGGACAGGTATGTCTGCAATTATGGACAGGTAGACCCCTATTAGGGACATGTATGTCTGCTATTATGGACAGGTAGACCCCTATTAGGGACATGTATGTCTGCTATTATGGACAGGTAGACCCCTATTAGGGACATGTATGTTGCTATTAGGGACAGGTAAAGATGCAGGGAAGGTTTGCGTCCACCGAGAATAACTAATACAATATTAGAGAATTAGCATTCTTTAGAACCACTTATAAATTAAATTAGAATTATTGAAGAGACATAATTCGAAATTCAAAATTTATTAGGTGTGAATAATTTAATAGGACTAGGTGTCGGTAAAATAGCGCAGAGACTCCTGGTGTATTTTCAATGGCGCATTGTTACTGAATTAGAGGTTGAAAAGTACATAAGACCAATATCTGTGAAGTATATAAATTATTCGCTCTCTTTATTTTTTATTGCTAGACAAAAAGGGTTGCCAAACAAAAACTGTTGGACTATAATTTTCTCCGGTGTTCTTAATTTGTAGAGACTTACACCGGAAATCCATACTTTTTCTTATATCTTTCCATTCTTTAATTCTAGTTTAATTTACCTATTGCAATGTTTATACATAATATATGTTTTTGTTTTTTTTAATAATAAAATGTTTATTTATTTTGTTGCAGGTAAGTTATTTAAGATGTTTGGATTCTGATTGACTAAGACGTGAGTTCCGTCTGAATTAATTATAATTATATTTAGACAAAATAATTAGTGTTTGGAAATATAATAATTTTGATTTAAGAAAACACATTTTCGAACGTTCATCTGTGCATGTATATTAATGTCCGAGGACCACTGGCACGTGAAACGATTAAAAAGATCTAAATATCTACATTTAGAGGTGATTTTACTTTTAAAATGCTCTAAATATCGGTACTCTTATAGAAAAGGGCCCCCCTTCTTGTTTTTTATACAGAAGAGTTTATATCCCGTAGTCTAACTACCTATTAAGACAAAGGGATATTCAGTCTAATATGCTTTGGGACAAAGGAATATCACACTTTTACATAAAAAAAGAGTGTGTATTCGGTTGTCAGAAGGAATATTAGATTAAAAAAAAGGGGGGCCCTTTTCTATAAAAGTGCCCAAATATCTACATTTAGAGGTGATTTTACTTCTAAAATGCAGAAATAAAGTTATTATAGAATATGGATTTATTTCAAACCCTTCTGGAGTAATTTTGATTGATTGACTATGCTTAATATTTAGGAATAATAACTTTCACTAGAGGGTGGATGCCCTGTGCTGTGGATGGTTGAAATGGGTTTACATTTTTAAATAGTCAAGTTTGTCTAAAAATAGTCTGCCAATTACTGTGCCACATACACAACATCACACGTCTACATGAAAAAGGTGATAATATCACTTAGTCTAAATAACAATTAGATTACTTACTTTTTTTACTTAAGGCACTTTTTTACTTAAGGTTAATTTTTTTACACATTCAAGTGTTTTTGGGTGGGCCAAAAAAAAATTATTTTTGAATTTGAAAAAGTCCAACCTCGTGAAACTTGTGCATGCATTAGAAACTATCATACGTAAAATTTTGGCCCGATCGAATGACACTTAGGTGGTGCACAATCGCTTCAAAGCTTTAAAAACACTATTTTTAAGAAATTTTTAAAAAATATTTTAGTTATTTTTATTCACTTATTAGCATCTATTTGCTCTTTGCTGACGTATTATTTGATTGCAGGAAAAAAAAATTAAAAAAGTTAATTATAGATTGAGATATGTCGGTATATACATATGTATACTATTAAGTTATTCCAAAGATAATAGAGAAATTAGTGTTATGCAGGTCCTAATAATACCTTGGAATAACTCAATGGTATACATATATGTATTATGTATCTACCGACTTATCTCAATCTATAATTAACTTGTTTTATTTTTTTTTTCTTCCTGCAATCAAATAGTCCACAGGCCACCATAAGAAGTGAGTCGCTGATTGATAAAGTTTTCTTACCTTATGGAATCGCTTATTTATGCCGTGTCCACCGATGAATTGGGTATATGGCAACTGGGGGCTGGGCCATTTCTTTTTTGTTGACATGCCAAACTTGCCCTTCTGCGGGAACATTGAAAAGAGATAGATAAAGTTTTGATTTTCACAGGATCGTTTAATTAAATTATTTCAAAAACAGTGGTACACGTGGCCACCGATACGAGTGGGCCGTTTTCTTTTCAACGTCCCCGCAGAGCGATATGTTTGGGGTGGTGGCCACCCTAAACGGCCCACTCTTATCGGTGGCCACGTGTACCACTGTTTTTTAAATAATTTAATTAAACGATCCTATGAAAATCAAAACTTTATCTATCTCTTTTCAATGTTCCCGCAGAAGGGCAAGTTTGGCATGTCAACAAAAAAGAAATGGCCCAGCCCCCAGTTGCCATGTACCCAATTCATCGGTGGACACGGCATAAATAAGCGATTCCATAAGGTAAGAAAACTTTATCAATCAGCGACTCACTTCTTATGGTGGCCTGTGGACTAAAATAATATGCCAGCAAAGAGCAAATAGGTGCTAATAAGTGAATAAAAATAACTAAAATATTTAAAAAATTAAAATATCAAAAATTTCTTAAAAAGTGTTTTTTAAAGCTTTGAAGCGGTAGTGCACCACCTAAGTGTCATTCGATCGGGGCAAAATTTTACGTATGATAGTTTCTAATTCATACACAAGTTTTACGAGGTTGGACTTTTTTAAATTTAATTTTTTTTTTTTCGGCCCACACCAGTGGAACCAAATAATCGAGTGCCCTTTTAGGAACCAAAAATTACTTTCCTGTAGTTATTAGTGTCTTGATATTTTATTTTCAGACCCATAAGATAAACAAGGTATTACCTATGCTAGACATTCTATCAAATCATTTTTAAATGTCAGTCACCATCTCAAACATTATCATTTTCTTGTCATCTTCTTTGTAAACTGTTACCAACTTACTTTGACTTTGAAAAAAGCATTAATAATCCCATCATATGCAGCAGCAAGCAGCTATAACAACTTGTTTATCACTCATGATGACCTACTCACAATGCAGCATATCGCTATCATTTAGTAATTCCATGTTTTCTACAAGTTTTAAATATCCCAATATTGTAACATTCTTGTTAAAAATATTTTGTCATGATACAATGTTGAAATCACTTTAATTAACACTAAAAATAACTTGTTTGCATAATTTTGGGTATTCATCAATGATAATAGGATAGATGTTAATAACAATTTTAATAAATACTTGATGTTTTATACATGCAGGTTGTTATCCATTTTTAATGAATAAGGAGATGACACGTTGTTAGTGTACTCAGGAGAGATATGAATATATAAAGAATAAAGTTGATATTTAATATGAAGTGACATAGAGTGAGGCAGACAGAGGCACACAGTGACATAGAGTGAGGCAGACAGAGACACACAGTGACACAGAGTGAAGCTGTTATATCGTGGATAATTTCCATATTCAAGTTTGCACCTAAACCAGGTAAATTTTTTATCAGGTCGAAGTTATAACAGCGGTGTTGAATAATATATGTGGTCGTTCACAGGCCTTACGCTAACCGTAATTATACCTTGCTCTTAACAGCTTCCTCCACTCCAGAGCCACGTATGCTAACACCGTCATTACAATTAAACATTATCATATTTATATTTATGTGCTAGGCTCCTTCCACAATCCCCATAACAATCTTAAAATTGAAATGAGGTTCCTACTCAATACTTTCTCTAAGTATTAATACTTTTCCATGGTGTTTAAATACGGATTGAATCTTGATTTGGGATTTAACTAGTTTAAAATACTATAAAGCTTTATTTATTTTCCTAGTCGCGACTCCAGCGATAGACGCTCAAGCTATAGTCGCCTAGCGATTATCGCTGAGGACTCCTCTTCTGAGTTTGCATGTTACCGTTTTTCTAGCTGAGCGATTCTTAAGGTAAGTTTTCCAAGACGCGACTCCAGCGATAGACGCTGTGCCATAGTCGCTGAGCGATCGCGCTCGGCGATAATCGCTGTCACAAAATTATAATAGGTGTTTTCCTACACACGTCTCCAGCGACTATTGCAACACTTATCAGTAGGTAACTAACTAGCAGTAGATGCGAACTGCACGGTAGTTTTTATAATTCTGCTGAATTCATACCGAATAAAGGCAAGTAAAATATATTTTTAAATGAAACAAGAAATGCTCTGTTATTTTGCCCTATTTGAGTAATTTAATAATCAATATATTTATATTATATTACATTATATTATATCAATTAAATTTAACTATATTTTATTACATAATATTATATTAATTAAATTTAATTATGTTATATTACATTATATTATATATCAAATAAATTAAATTATATTTTTGTTTGACCGCCACAGGCTGGTTTCCCCAGCACTGCATTGCTAGAATCGCCAGCGACTGCGATTATGACTGCTCCTGGAGCAGACGGCTGCAATCGCTCAGCCATCGACGCTAGCGTCTCTAGCGGTTATAATAGAGTCGCTTCCCTAGGAAAAGAGTTACATGTAAACTCAGAAGAGGAGTCCTCAGCGATAGTCGCTGAGCGACTATCGTTAAGCGTCCATCGCTGGAGTCGCGTCTTGGAAAACATACCTTTAAAATGCAAACACTTAAGGTAAGTTTTCCAAGACGCGACTCCAGCGATAGACGCTCAACGATAGTCGCTCAGCGACTATCGTTGTTCTGAGTTTGTATGTGTCAATCAGCTAAGAAAACGGTAACATGCAAACTCTGAAGAGGAGTCCTCAGCGATAGTCGCCCAGCGACTGTCGCTTGAGCGTCTATCGCTGGGGTTGCTTCTAGGAAAATAAAGCTTTATAATTTTGTGCTAACGACTAACGCTCAGCGACCATCGCTCAGCGTCTATCGCTGGAGTCGCGTCTAGGAGAATAAACCTTAACACCATATTATTATATTTGCGATTTTTACTTTTCCTCACCTTCTCCAAAGGTATGTATATAAGAAAAGTATTGTTTTCACCAAAACAATCCGAAACCGAGGTTTCAGCGGATTTATCCGCTTTGGGTGCTTGGGGGCGCTTTGTTTTTAGTTGGATGTCAGTCCGTCTGTCTGTGTGAATGTCTGTCTGTGTCTCGCATAACTTCCACAGTTTCTATCCTACAAACTTGAAACTTGGTACAGAAATCTGTCCTTACATGTAGTTGTGCTGCCTGGTAATTCAGAAATTAGATTAGATTAGATTAGATTAAATGTTTATTGAATAAATACATATTTAAATTACATTAGAAAATACTTAAATAAACATAGCACAGCTTGGCCTTGGCCGTGAGCTGAGAGTTGTTACAAAGTTTAACATAACAGTTTTGCTAGTAACTTCGTATAGATAATATGAACTAATAATAACAAGCAAATATAGATAATGTAATAATATACCAAACTAAATATAATTATTGGTGTGTTTATTTACCTATAAAGAATTTAAACTTAAAAATACCTCTATAATATAATCAAAGATTTTTACCTCTTATCTATTTTTTTATTTTTTTTTTTGTACTAATTCTTATACGCACACACACATATACATAAATACTACATATACATATACATATCCCATATACATCCACACATACATACCTACCTATTTATATATATATACATACATACACACACACTCACATACATACATATATACATATACATATGTATACATACATATACAATACAAACATACTATATAATGTACTTATTTGATTATTTTTTTACATCTTTATATTTTTTTCCTTTATTTGAGTGTTAAATTCTCACATGACATCACGACAGTTGTTTCTTAATTAACATTAATAAAAATAAAAATTCTAGTTACTGTACTATTTGTAATTATCTCTAAATTTATACGCAGCATAAATATATTTTGAGAAATTTGACCAGTCAACTCCATTGATAAAGCTTTTGATTTCGGTTGTAGTTAAAATTGGCTTCAATAGGAATTGCTCTCTGTACTGTTTCAACGCCGGGCAAAATGCTAGGAAATGTTCTATACTTTCTTTTTCTCCTAAGCCACACAGATCACACATTATATCCCTGTCGTCCTTCATCCATGGCTTGTATTTGAGCGGTAGCACGGACCCCCGTGCTTTGAAAATCAAGGTGATTTGTTTAAAACACTGATTTGTCTGGTCAATATATGTATTATTCATATCAAATTGAATATACTTATATGTTTCATGAAATTTTGATTGAGAAACTCTTGAATGTAGTTCAGCTCTTACGCCTGACTTAACATTTTCTAAAAAGGAGTTCATAGCACTCAGAGCTAATTTCATGTCTCCAAGCCATTGTTCTACCTCACTTGTATTGAAATTGAAATTATATCTCTCTGCTAAATCTTTCCAATCCTTGATCCAAAAGTCTTTTTCTTTAACCAGCTGTTTTGTAAGAATTTTTGGGAGCCTCTCATCAGGCATTTCAACAATTTTTTTAATGTAATTAATTTGTTGGTGCAAATAAAATATAAACAGAGGATCTCTTCCAGTTTCGAGGAGCAAAAAGTAGCCAGGTGTATTTCTGGGTAGCCAAAACATTTTTTTCAAAAAGTAGTGCTGTAATCGCTCCACCGTTTCATAGTATTTCCCAGCCCAGATTGGTGCACCATAGCCCATTATTGCTCTTGCTACAGCTTCAAACAACTTATACTTAGCGTTCAACGGTATTTCACTTTGGGAAACGACATTTCTCCACGTATGGTTTATAGCGAATTTAGCTGCTGAAAGTTTCTCCATAAAATGATTTTCGAAGCTGAGTTTGGACGATAAGTTTAATCCTAGATATTTATAACTAATGACAACATCGATTGCTTTGTTTTCATAAAGCCATTTTTCATTTGTTCCCATTTTGCCACCGTTTTTAAAGATAACGATTTTAGATTTCCCCAGATTTAATTTAAGGTTCCACTCAGAGCAATATTTTTCCAACCTATTGATCATTAGCTGGAGTGTCTTTGGCTTATTGGCTAAATAACATCATCAGCATATAACAAGATTCTTATTAATTTGTTTGCAATTATACAGCCTCCACCCAGTTCTTCGTCCAGGTCGTTAATAAAAATGGAAAAGAGTGCTGGTGATAACAAACACCCTTGTCTTAAGCCGATATTTGTGTCAAAACTTTCAGTCACACCTGACGGTCCCCACACACCTGACTTAGTACCTTCATACAACTCCATCACTGCCTTTATTAACTTGTTACTTAATTTATTTTTTGCCATTTTGTGCCATAGCGCTGCTCTATATACTCTATCGAAGGCTGCTGCTAGATCTACAAAGAATGCATATAACTTGCCTCTTTTTTTATTAGTCAAAATTATATTTCAAAATTGTTATAATTCATTATTAGTTAATAATAACTCTCTATTAATATTAACTAACCACAACCGTCACTCAATTGTCACATATAAACTGAAAATGTTAATAAACTGATTTTAAATTCAACTGTTCAAATTCAAAATTTTTATAATTCCTTATTAGAATAAAGAAAAGCAGTGGCGACGGTGAATGAATGAAAAAGAGATTAGGGTTCAAAGTTTAAGACATCGATGTTACCTCTACGACGGTCAGAGGCCAACTCCACTTCATAACCGTTCAGTTAATAATTCTAATTGTTCAAACACTTATGTATATCGAAGCAGTTGCTTAATGAAATTAAAACGGAATTATTAACCCATTTTACTGAGTCAGTAACATTTCG
The DNA here is from genome assembly GCA_951217055.1 of Gerris lacustris. NCBI lineage: Eukaryota > Metazoa > Arthropoda > Insecta > Hemiptera > Gerridae > Gerris > Gerris lacustris. The sequence continues at coordinate 147,648,546 of OX578276.1, read as the reverse complement.
TAAAATCGTAAAAACTTGTAAATATTTCCAATTAAGCTGAAATTTGCTCCGCACTTTTATAAGGCACACATTTACACTAAATTTCGTTTTAATGTCAGCCGCTATATTGAAAATATTGACTTTTGAACTTTGAAACATTAACGCTAAGTAATTTCGGAACTGTTTCACCAATAACAACAAATATAGTATCGATAGAAACTGTTTATTATAAAGAACAAAATTCAACAAGTCTGATCAAAATATATTTTACGACTTTGCCAAATCCCCTTCAAATCCTATTTTGCTGAGTCATTAACATTTTGAAAGAAAATCGAAAATTTACTGATTGGTTTGAAATTCGTAGCAATTGTGCCTCTTTATAAGTTAAGCATTTTGGGATTATTTGGTGAGGAAAAGCTTCGAGATCCCCCACATCCGATTTGTTATTTCTCCTTCTCCTATCAGCATTAATAGCATATGAATAATCATGCGCAATAGCCTGTGAAGGACTTAGGTCTGCCAAAGGGCGTCAGCAATAATTTACATTCGTAACCTGGTAGCAGTTGGCTTTCATTTATTGAAGTTAAGAAGCATCGGGCGTGATCAGTAGTTGGATTGGTGACCGCCACCATAGTCCAGTGGTTTGACTCCCGGACCGGGTCTCCCTCAATGTCCATCCAGCATTGTAAACAAATGGGAGGCTGATCGAAAAATTTAGCGCCACCAGGGTTTGGCCTGGAAAACTATGGTCGAGACTTTCTTAGTGTTCTGATAAAAATCGATCAATGGTCTGGTTGACAAACTCGGTAAGTATTTTATCAATCCAATCCTGGATTGATAGAAGGCCTCCCGGGTTTGTTTAGAGCCCATTTTGTGGTCTATGGCACCGAATTTAAAATTATCTGATAGAACCAACTTCCCTTTAGTAGTTACCATTAATAAGGGGATGCCCAGGATTAAATACAACGTATCCCAGGTGAAGCATCTTCTTAAGAGCATGAATGTCGAACATCAAGTGGTTTTCAATTCATATTTTCCAAATAACCTTATTAACATGGTAACCTCAGCTCTCTCCACTAAATTATACCAGCAAGATTCAGAGAAAATCCACGACTCATCCTACTCCTGCTTGTACCTTATGCTAAACAGTCCACTCACAGATTTTAACTATCAAAATTCAGAACCACCCCTTCCCAACCATGTAGAACGTGTCCTAGCTAAAATTTGTACAACCGGCCAACACAGTATTAAAATAATTGTAAATAACACCCTCCATATAATTAATAGCAACGAAAAGTGTCCAGTGTGTTACAGTGGACATTTTGAATCACTAGCCCTTATCTTTCTTCACTGCACACACTATCAGTCAGAACCGTAAGCTTTCCTCCCGACGCATGTAGTGAGCTAGGAGTGGCCCGACGAAACAAATGTAGCTTCCATATAAGTTACAATAAACATTGAACAGGCTAAAAATATTTATTATTTTATGTCTAACAGCCTGAAACGAAGGGAGTTTTTCTTAGTAGTAGTAGTATTAGTCTAGTACTTCCTACTAGAACGGGTAGGACGAACCACTTGTTCGAACCTTGCAACTAGGCCATCACTTAGGCCCTTTTTACGCCCCGTGGTGGAGAGTTCCAGCCACTTCACACATCATACATATGTGCATTGTACCGCCGAAGCGAGTATGATGTGATTAATAGTGAGCCATATAAATCAGAGCGTCACAGTGAGGAATCGAACCCCATCTTGTTCCACTCATGATTCAGTGATGGCCGAGCAGACGTGGTTTAACCCACACGGCCACGCTGGCTCTCCTTAGAAGAGTAAATAAACAAAAGTATAATATAAATGTATACAAAATATAATTATGTATGTCAATTGATTTACAAATAAACAAACCAAATGATCACTAGTATTAATTATTATGCACTATTTGATTATGTACAGCATTGTTTCCGTTAGTAGAGAAGCTATTTCTTTTTGGTCTTGTATCTCTTTTAGTCCACAGGCCACCATAAGAAGTGAGTCGCTGATTGATAAAGTTTTCTTACCTTATGGAATCGCTTATTTATGCCTTGTCCACCGATGAATTGGGTATATGGTAACTGGGCGCTGGGCCATTTCTTTTTTGTTGACATACCAAACTTGCCCTTCTGCGGGAACATTGAAAAGAGATAGATAAAGTTTTGATTTTCACAGGATTGTTTAATTAAATTATTTAAGAAACAGTGGTAAAGGTGGCCACCGATAAGAGTGGGCCGTTTGGGGTGTCCACCGCCTCAAACATATCGCTTTGCGGGGACGTTGAAAAGAAAACGGCCCACTCTTATCGGTGGCCACCTTTACTACTGTTTCTTAAATAATTTAATTAAACAATCCTGTGAAAATCAAAATTTTATCTGTCTCTTTTCAATGTTCCCGCAGAAGGGCAAGTTTGGTATGTCAACAAAAAAGAAATGGCCCAGCGCCCAGTTACCATATACCCAATTCATCGGTGGACAAGGCATAAATAAGCGATTCCATAAGGTAAGAAAACTTTATCAATCAGCGACTCACTTCTTATGGTGGCCTGTGGACTATTTGTATAAAACTACTGTTTTAAATACAAATCTATTATTATTATTAATATTATGTATGGGGATGATGGTATTGATTCCCTATTCCAACAATAATAGCATTGAGCTAGGAGGGACCTACAACCATGTTCCATTAATATTTAAATAGTTTACATGTAATAATTAAGTTAACAATTAATTATTCCAAATTTATCTGAACAATTTAAATAATCCAAAAATGAAATTGTAACCTGTTGCATGAAAGTAATTAGAAAAACCACTAAATATATTTTCAATTAAATTTTATTTTTTGTTTTGCTTTTTTTAAAACAGTATAAAACGAAAAGTTTTAGAATAAAAACAAATTAAACTTTATATATCTCTGTGTTTTACGGTAAAATGAGTTTTATTTAAAAAAAAAAAAAGGAACACAAACTGTTAGAGTTTGAAATAAAAGTGGGTAATTGAGGCGCCCGGCAGGGCTAATACAATAAAGACTACATTTAACATGGAATTACCCATTGTAGAAGGATATTATGATGGCATTGCTTCTCCCCACCCCTTCACAGATGTGGGTTCGTAACGTTTTCCCGTCACTGAGTTTCAGTATTATTTGCCTCACTGTGTGGTTCATTGTATCTCATGTTAGTTTTGTGTTATTTTCACCGCTGTTTTCACAGTCTGTTTTCCAGAGATAACAGACAGAAGTAATTGTTTAAAGGCTTGAAATAACTTTGCATTATTTTTCCTTTTTTCCGGGTTATATTTTGTGAAAAATTTCAATAGCAATAAAGTTTTATTTGCTCTGAGTTTAAACTCGTAATCATATTTATCGTCATTTTGTATTTGTTAATATTGACATAATGAGAAATTTGATACTGCAAAAGAGGATTTATTTATTTTTTATAAAAATAATTTAATTTGGAATTTATAAATTTTATTCATATAACAATTTAATATCTGAAAAGAGAGATTTTAATAATAAAATGTAAATATCTTGAATAAAACCATTTTGAAAAATCTATTTCTTCATAAAGTATACAGGGTGGGACAAATGTAAATATACATTGCTTTTATATTACCTTTTCTATATTATTAAAAACTATTTGTAAACAAATGAGTCCAGTAAGAAAGAGATGGGTAAACTAAACTAATCTGTTGTAAGAGTTAGAGATATCATCCTCTATTTTGTTGGAGAGAGAAAGAGATATCTCACACCCCTGTACTACACTCTCTTTCTCTCAACGCTGTATTTTTAGGGTTTCGTAGATCATCCTTGAAACCCTTATGCCGAGGGTGATGTGTCTGTCTGCCCGTCGTACTTTGGTTCATATCCCCAGAACCCTTATGCCGAGGGTGATGTGTCTGTCTGTCCTTCGCTCTTTGGTTCATATCTCCCGAACCCTTATGCCGAGGGTGATGTGTCTGTCTGTCCGTCGTACTTTGGTTTATATCTCCCGAACCCTTATGCCGAGGGTGATGTGTCTGTCTGTCCGTCGTACTTTGGTTCATATCTCCCGAACCCTTATGCCGAGGGTGATGTGTCTGTCTGTACGTCGTACTTTGGTTCATATCTCCCGAACCCTTATGCCAAGGGTGATGTGTCTGTCTGTCCGTCGTACTTTGGATCATATCTCCCGAACCCTTATGCCTAGGGTGATGTGTCTGTCTGTCCGTCGTACTTTGGATCATATCTCCCGAACCCTTATGCCTAGGGTGATGTGTCTGTCTGTCCGTCGTACTTTGGATCATATCTCCCGAACCCTTATGCCAAGGGTGATGTGTCTGTCTGTCCGTCGTACTTTGGATCATATCTCCCGAACCCTTATGCCTAGGGTGATGTGTCTGTCTGTCCATCGTACTTTGGATCATATCTCCCGAACCCTTATGCCTAGGGTGATGTGTCTGTCTGTAGGTCGTACTTTGGTTCATATCTTCCGAACCGTTCACGGTAGAGATGTAGAATTTGAAATACTGGCGTAACTTTTTGACCCACACACAGGAAAAATATTAAGAAACTAAATATTTTATATGCGCATACGCAGTGTGCAAAGCTCAATTTTTTCGAGATGGGTATCAAATGAAAGCTACTGAAGAGAAGATTAGACATTTATATGCCATTTTTTGATTACAGTGCTTCTTACCGCCAATATTGCGTTTAAACGACCAAATTTCACCCTAATTGTCCCCCTCCCAACCCCCCAATAACGACTAGTCCTAAAATTTTAAAATAATTCATGCAAATGCCTCATGTTAGGGCGATGAAAATTTCCAGAAAAAAGTTAATTTAACTTTTTGTTACTACCTATAAAAAACATTGTGATCCCCCGAGGAATCGAACCAAGGACATCTACTCTACTTTCTTTACTCTTCACTTTTTTTTATCTTGGTATAGACGGTATTTGATCCCTAGTTGGATATGAACAACTATGCCCAATTTCACTTTTACTTTGTATATCTAAGGTTATCGAAAAATTAAATAAATAAATATAGGTTTTTTCTTTTTACTTATGGTCTTCTGGGGTAATAAATGATACAATTTTCTAGTTAAAAAAAGGTGATATTTCATCCCTATTTTCGGGATATTCTCAAACCTGAAATTTAATATTTTTACATTAGATTCATACATTCTTGTTATTTAAAAAACATATAAATTAATTTGGATTTTACAAATCATTATGGTCTCTTAAACAAGTAATTAAAATATAATTGTAATAATAACAATTAAGAAATTAATATAAACAATTAAATTAATTATTAGTTGTTTTTTTATAGAGATAAGAAATCCTATTGTTTATGTTACAAATCTTCATTGTTACATCTTTCAGAGACCACACTAGTTTCTTAGCTATTGTATTTACATATTTTGTAACTAATTTAGCCAGATTGGTGTTGATCCGACCTATGAGATCTAATTCTTCTTTCTCAGCTCAATTGATAATTTGGCTTCATTTGACCTGCCAAGCAATTATTCATTATTTCTTCCTCTGTGTTGTCCCCTTTAATTTATATAGGTTTTTTCTTTTTACTTATGGTCTTCTGGGGTAATAAATGATACAATTTTCTAGTTAAAAAAAGGTGATATTTCATCCCTATTTTCGGGATATTCTCAAACCTGAAATTTAATATTTTTACATTAGATTCATACATTCTTGTTATTTAAAAAACATATAAATTAATTTGGATTTTACAAATCATTATGGTCTCTTAAACAAGTAATTAAAATATAATTGTAATAATAACAATTAAGAAATTAATATAAACAATTAAATTTGATTTGATTTGATTAAATTGATTTGTAAAATCCAAATTAATTTATATGTTTTTTAAATAACAAGAATGTATGAATCTAATGTAAAAATATTAAATTTCAGGTTTGAGAATATCCCGAAAATAGGGATGAAATATCACCTTTTTTTAACTAGAAAATTGTATCATTTATTACCCCAGAAGACCATAAGTAAAAAGAAAAAACCTATATAAATTAAAGGGGACAACACAGAGGAAGAAATAATTAATAAATAAATAAAGATTAGTTGATTATTTTGAATCAAACGAAATATTATCTAAGGCGCAGTACGGCTTTAGAAAAGGTGTTAATACTGAAAACGCTCTTCATTCAGATTTCTGTCTTGGAATTTTTGAAATCGGAGACATGAAATATTTTTGTTCTTCGGAACGATCTCATTGGTTCCGTTACATTCTGTAAGCTCGGAAGCAACAATTTAATGAGCGCAGACAGTTGAAGTTATTATGGGACCGGTAAAATCAGGTGAGTAGTTTATAAGATAAATAAGTTAGTTTGCAAAAATGTTGGACATACCGACGGACGGGCTGACAGAATTAAGATCAAATAATTTCAAGATAAAAAGAACTTTGTATACTATACTACGTTTTTAAATTTTCTGTTGCTGATATGGTATATAATGTTGATAATATAATATTATTGTTATATAATATATAATGTTAGTGAAAAAAAAAAAATAGTTCCGAATTTATTTACTTCACATAAATGACCATCTAGAGAGCTGATCTTAAACCTATAAAAGGACAAATCTTTGAACAACGGATCTCCCCAACACCAAATCTAAACCGTGCCATCGATATATTTGAAATAATATAAATAATATAATCGATATATTTCTTGTTTTGCTGTCATTCAATGTGTATCTCTGATTTATAAAAATCATAAATTTGAAACCCGTCAAAATGAAGATTGCGTAAATATAGGACATGGCAAATAAAATAAAATAACTTGCGGATTTTTTCCGAAATTTGCTGAAAACCAATTAAATAATGCTGAAAGATGGCTAAAAGTATTAAAATAATGCATTGTCATCGAATTCTGAGCTATGCTAAAAGTTTGAAAGGTCTAGCTATTCGGAAAGTTAGAAATCGATTGCCAGATTTGTACTGGACAAACAAACAAACAAACAAGAAAGCAAGCTAATAAAAACGTAGTAAAATTTTTTGAAATTGGATAAGAAAAAGGTGTTCTTCTGAACGATCATAATGCTCCCGTTGCCTTCGGTAAGTTCGGAAGCAATAATCATGTTAATTTTAATTGTAAGAGAAAGTACAAATACACGTACGATACTTAAGAGAAAGTACAAATTCATGTATGATACTTAAGAGAAAGTACAAATTCACGTATGATACTTAAGAGAAAGTACAAATTCACGTATGATACTTAAGAGAAAACAATTTGAAAATACTTTACTTTGTTTAGTTTTAATGAAAACTTCACCTTGTCTTTAATTTTACTTAAGGGCTCTCAAGAGATTAAAACTGTTGAGTGAAGTGGTTAATTTATAATTAAATTGACAATTATCTAAGAGTATTAATTACATGGAACATAGTTAAAAAGGTTGGTTTGTAAAGTAAAACTTGTTAGTTGTTGGGTAAACTACCAACCTAAACAAACTGACGGTATAAGTAAAGAGTTTTAGTGAAATTCTGCACGAGGGTAACACTGGCTCGTTAGTTCACCGCGTTGCCAAAACAACTGGAAGCAGCACTGAGACCTGGCAATATTACCGTGCGAACTTGTTTCTCTTCTACTTATCTTGCTCCCCATATTGAAAACAACTTGTTTCAAAACTTCTCTTTCAACTGGAATTAGTTAACATCCTTTTCCATGATATCATGTTTAGACATCGCGTGGCTCTAACGTTCAACCGAGAGTACTCCGATAAATGTTTTAATATTTAGACAATACTTCATCGTAATGTCATTACTGAAGATGATAACTGTTAAATATAATATAGTAGAGGGGAGTAAATAAAGTAGTTTCTCAAAATGTCTCTATCAGGCCCCCTTTCATGAAGAATCTTGTGCATGAGTTCCCAAGACCCAAGACCCTGTTTTTTCTAAAACTACTTTTCAACTCTTTATACTACTATAGTTTTATACTTACTTTTCAATAGTCATTTCTTTTTTTTGACACAAATGTTTTGAAGTGACAAGTATGGAGTAGAATTAAACTGTGTTTTTTTTTTGTTTTTTTTCGGAAATATTTTTAACACTGCAATTTTCATTTTTCAATTATAATTCGTGAAAAGTTGGAATGAAGTGTTATTTTGTTTTTAATTTAAAAAAAAAAAATCATTTTCCAGAACTAACTTCTTCCACGATTGATACGAAATATAAACATTATATCTCTTTTTAGATGCGTAGAAAGTGATTCTTTTCATAGCTGTGTTCATTGCGCTTGCGCATTCATAATAAGGTGAAGAATTCCTCTTTTTTCCGACCTAGGGCGGAAAAAAGAGGAATTCTTCACCTTAACACACTACTAGCGAGTTTGTTTACATTCTAATTTGCAGTTTGTTTAATTAAAAGGCCCTACACACGACCCAACACGACCCGACAATACCATCCGACCGTCTGGGTGAACGGATTTGGCCCCTACAGTTGGAGCGTGTGTAGGCTTGTCGGCGGACTAAAACTGCCGGACCCGATTGTCGGGTGGTTGGCCGTACGAGACGACCAACCGCCCGACCGTCGGGAGCTCCCCACCCTCGATTCCTGTCGGGTCGCTTCGTGTGTAGCGCTGTCGACCGACTCCTATACCCGACTCGACCAAACTCCCCATAAAGAGAGGAGTTTGGTCGTGTCGGGTCGTGTGTAGGGCATTTAAAGTAACTGTTTATATCGAGTTTTTAAAGAAACAATGAGTGATTTAAGTGATTTAGAAGATAATGAGGAGAATTATACGCCTCCCGAAATAATTAATTCGGCACAAAATATACAACTAATGAATTAATGTCATCTTAATCAAAAGAGAAATACGTACTTACATACAGGAAGTTTATTGAATAATTGTTTTCTGTATTTATAATTAAAATCCACAATCGTAGATAAAGTACGGTACGCAACTAGTGCGAAAACTGCATTTTGCTTTGCTCGTGTGGTTTTACTACCACTCGCATGCAAAATTCTAATTTCCGCACTAGACGCGTAATGTACTATTTCAACATGATATTTTAAAAAGTAATAATTGTCGAACTTAATTAAAAATATTGTTTTATTAGTTAAAATTAAGTGATTTTTTTTGTGTTGAGATATCCCTTTTCATTTCTATGAAGTTGTTCCTATGGTTATCCAAATACAATAATATTATCAATATTATAAGTAAAGATACTAATGACAGTCTTCTTATATCACGCATTGAAAACTTTAATAAAACCCACTTTTGTTTTGTTTTCTTTAAATTAAAGGCAAGTATTATTCCCCCCCCCCCCCCCCAAAAAAAAAAAAAAAAATCAGACTTCAACGAAATTAACTATTTTGGGTGCATTTAAGACAATTTTAGATTTTTTTATCTGGATTTCTGTCTGTCTGTTTGTATCGCGCATCTCCTACAGTTTTTAAGCTAGAGAGTTGCAACTGCCCGGAAAATGATAAATTTGTGACATCATTAACCCATTTTTCTGAGTCAACATAATTCGTAAAAGTACGGCAATTTTTTTTTTTTTCTGACTGCGCTGAAATTTGCACTAATTATACCTTTTAATAAGACAAACATTTCACAGAAATTCGTTTTGATATCTGTGAACGTTTTAAAAATATCGAACGGTGAAACTTTATAGCTACATAATTTCGAAACTATTTCGCTGATAAGTCCTCCATATTTCAACTGAATATCTGCCGCCATTTTGGAATTATTTGGTAAGGACTAGTTCTTAGAAGTCCTGCGTCCGATGTTTGGCTTTTAAAAATAATAATAATAATATATTTTCAAAAAATAAAAATAAATTACATCGCTATATAATAGTACATTACGCGTCGAGTGCGGAAAGTAGCATTTTGCATGCGAGTGTGGAGTTTGCACCCGAGCGACAGCGAGGGTTGAAGGTTGACCTTCGGATGTGATGCATAACCTGGAATAGTTGCTCTAGTACTTAATTAAATTTTAATAGTTTTTAGTAGAATTTTGTTAAATTTTATGTCAGATAATAGTATTTAAACTTTACTTTACAAGTGTGAATAAAATAGTGTTATTTCGAAGAATATTTTTACCGGAAACTAAGAAACACTGTCAACACATCGCCTTATTACCAGATTAGTATAGATATTTTTCTTTATTATTAACAATTTTTCACAGAATATACTGACATTTTATTAAAATTAATTATAGTTTAGTTAAGCAATAAGTTATATATTATAATACAATATAATTTAATGAAGTGACCGTGTCATATAGATTGTAAAAAAGACGTTTTTCTTGAAATATTAAAATGGACAATAATTGTAGTACATTGTAGTAGGTCGCCATTACAATTAGCCGCCGTGGCGCAATCGGTTAAAGCGTCACCGAGAAACAAAATATCTTGAATCTTCCTTCCGAAGCGCCAGGGTTCGATCCTGAGATTCTAATGTCCCATTTTTTATAGTATTTCTTCGTATATGCTTATTTTTTTTATTTGATTTATTTTATATTTTATTTATTTCAACGTTAGATTAACATAATCTTAAATTAACCCCTCTTAAATAATATAATTAAGATGTCAACACTTAGAAAAGAATACTTTTTAAGAAATAAGCAAAATCTCAACATGACTGATAATGTTAGTTTGGCACGCCGGCTTACTTTGGAAACTCAAGGGCATCCTTCCCTTCACCTATTACCTTATCCTAAAATCCTTCCTCGATGAACGTACTTACCATGTTTCCTATAATCATTCCACTTCCTCGATTTATTCTGTTAAAGCAGGTGTACCCCAAGGAAGCATCCTTGGTCCAATCCTATATTCCATATACACTTCTGATATTCCTGAACATCCTGACACCACACTCGCATCTTTTGCCGATGATAAATGTATTTTAGCGTCTCACAAATCATCCAGAACTGCTTCCGACCATGTACAACAACATCTCTCACTCATAGAAGCATGGCTAAACAAATGGAGGATTAAAATTAACGAGAATAAAAGCATCCATGTAACATTCAGTTTAAGACACGGCAACTGCGAACCTGTATTCCTAAACCAAACTCCTATTCCTCACTCTAGCACTGTCCGCTACCTCGGGATACACCTGGATCGGCGTCTAACATGGGCACACCATACAAAACTCAAACGACAAGACTGCAACAGACGTTACAAACTTTTATACAGACTCCTACACCATACATCGAAACTCAACATGCATAACAAATTACTCATTTATAACACCATAATTAAGCCCATATGGTCATACGGCATTGAACTTTGGGGTTGCACCAAGCGTTCCAACTCCTATCGTATCCAAACCATCCAATCTAAAATCCTAAGAAGAATAATCAATGCTCCTTTCTATGTATCCAACCTTATCCTCCACAGAGACCTTAAAGTCCCATTTATTCGTGACCTAGCCTCCTCCCGATACAAAAGCTTCCATGACTCCATATCCCACCATCCTAATCCTTTAGTCCAAAACCTATTATCTCCATCCATTCCACAAAACCCTCCTCGACGCCTAAAGAGGCACTGGCCGCGTGACTTATTAAACAATTAACATGTAATTCCAAAAAAAAAAAAAAAAATCAAGTTATTAAATATTATGAGTATTATCGATGGATAACTTCTCATCTCATGTCACATCACAAGTCACTGTAAATATTCTGTCCATATCTGTATTGCTTATAACATGTACTAATGTAGTCGCAATAATCTAATAAACGAAAAAAAAAAAAAAAAAAGACTGATAATGTTGAAAAAATTGTGAATGAAAAAATGAAAGAAATTCAACTACATTTTGAACAGGAACGTGTCAAAGATAAAGAATATATTAAAACTTTAGAAAATAACAATGCTGAACTCATTAAAAAATTCCAATATCAATTAGAGACCATAAACAAACAAAACAGTGAACTAAACTCGGTCAGAGAAGAAATAAGCGACCTGAAGAGATTACACACCATAGACAACGATATTTATCAAAACAAAATTACACAATTGGAAACCACCATAAATGTTTTAGAAAATGACTTAGAAGAAAGTATCAGAGGGAATAATATCAGTACATCATTGTTATTTAGTGAAAAAAATCAGGGAATGGAAAAAGAGAGAAACAAGAGGAGAGGAGAGTATTGTCTCGCAGCAATGAGTCAGTACTGCGACTCCCCACCACCTCGCAAAGTGCTACCAACCTATTTCAACCCGGTCTACATCCTAAAGAGTCCAAGAAACAAAAACTACGACACACTACACCAACAAACGGTGATACAAATAATAAATGTAAATATAAAATAACCAGACATACGTGTAGTTCCGAAAATAAAAACCAGCCAACGACAGAGGATGACCACAATGTATCGATAAACAGAACAAGTTTAAATAACTCGATGCCAGCTGTAACTTCGACCCCTTCAGTATACGTTCCAATCAGTAGATATTCTTTAGGAAACAAACCTAACTATCACCATCCTCTAAGAATCACGAAGAAGAGAAACAAAGTATTATTAGTAGGGGATAGTCATTGTAGAGGACTTAATAGCAAAATGATAAACAAGTTAAAAAATGAATATGAGGTTTCTACGTTCTTCAAGCCCAACGCCCCCCTAAGTAGCTGTGTAGACTCCATAAAAGGATTGTCAAAGAATTTTACTTATAAGGACTATGTAGTGGTAATCGGTGGCTCAAATATTACATATATTGAAAATGACGAGGAAGATGTGAAAGGTTTGTTTCAGCTACTTCAGTGTGTGGCTGAGTACACGAACCTGATAGTAAATTCTACCCCCCACCGATTTGACTATTACAAGTATCTAAATACCAGGATAGACAACAGAAACAGAATAATAGTATCGCTGATAAATGAATTGTCGACAAGCAGAGTCCTCTGGCTACCCACATTTTATAAAGCCCGACATCGTACAAGAGCCGGGCTCCATCTAAACAGAAATGGAAAAAATCTACTGGTCAGTCGAATAGTTAGCACCATGAAAGGAGATATAACACCCGACACTTTCTCTGCCACCGTGTCCGGACCTGTCTCAACATACCAACCTGCTCAACATGATGCATACAATAACCATCAACATAATTATATGCCATATAACCAATATCAAAACAATTTTGGAAACTATCATTATCCCGAAACTAATTTCGATGTGTATAATCATAATAATTGTCATAATAATTTTTTATAAACCAGATTTTTGACACTTATCACCATGGTGATAATTATAATAATAATAATCCTAGATATATTACCGATAAGACGATACATGTTTCTATGAATTTAGTAAATATTGTTGATAATGACTATGGTCATGTAAACCTTGCCTCAACTTCAAACGAAAATCACTATACTCAAAATCCGCCATATGAATACGGTATTTCAACAAAAGAAAAACAAGTAACTGGTACAATAAATGATAAAAAAATAATTGGACTCTACCTGAATGCACAGAGTATTCGATCAAAAATTGAAGAAACTTCTGTATTAGTTCAGAAAGAGAATATAGATATAATATTAATAACCGAGCATTGGCTAAAAAAAGAAGAGCAACACTTATACGTACCAAATGGGATGGTCAATGTAGCGGGGTATTATAGAAAGGAATTTAATCATGGGGGTGTTTGTATTATGATTAATAAAAATCTTTCTTTTAAACAACTTACCGACATAGCAGACCTGTCCAAAGAGGCACACTGTGAAATGTCTGCTGTCAATTTGAATAAATTAAAAACCGTATTAATTGTTGTTTATCGACCGCCGTCTGGAAATTGGGAGACATTTTTAAATCAATTAGAAACGGCAATAAAAATAACATTAAAATTTAACCAAAACATTCTAGTTGCAGGGGACTTTAATGTTCATTGGCTAGACAAGGCAAATAAAAATACGAAGGAACTAAAATACTTGTTTACATCTTTTGGACTGAAAGCTCTAATAAATGAACCGACCAGAGATAAACATTGTTTAGACAATATTTTTGTAAATAAGAAATTTCAAGTTACTGCTCACGTCGGAGGCAAGGTTTCAGATCATAATACCATTCATTTTAGCGTTCCTAATATTACAGAGACAACTAAGACTGACAAACTACCTACTCACAGACCTATCACCGAGACGGCTCAACTTACCTTCACAGCACTACTTTTACAACTAGACTGGACTTTTCTAGATAATGTTGCATCAACTTATGATAAATTTGAAACATTCATGGGGAAAATAAAAGAATGTTATGACCAAGCCTTCCCAGAAAAGAAAATAAAAAGGACTAACAGTAAAAAAGACCTGAATCCTTGGTATACTGTGAGAGAAGACGAACTAAGACAGCGTGTTCAACTTCTATACGACTTAGGTAAGAATAACAAGGACAGTGTCGAATGGCAAACTTATAAAATAGAAAAAAAGAAATATAGAAAAGAATTAAAATTAGCTAAACAAATATACTATAATGACCAAATAAATAACTCTGAGAATATTAGTAAAACAACCTGGGACATAGTAAAGAAAGAAACAAGTCAAAGTAATATTAAACAAACAACAGACAAACTGACCTCGCAGCACTTTAATAATTTCTTTATAAACAGTGCCAAATCTGTAAATACAGGAAATGACAACGCACTTAAATACGCTAATGACTATTATAATAAAATGATTCCTAAAGACACCATGCTCTTCTTAAAACCTGTAACAGAGACAGACATCATTAATATTGTAAGAAATATGAAAAACTCTAAATCTAAGGACTATTACGGACTGACTAATAACTTAATTAAAGACAATCTATTTGTAATAATAAAACCACTTACTAACCTTATCAACAGCTGTATCATAGAAGGGTGCTTTCCAAGGTGTCTTAAAATTACCAAGGTCGTTCCAGTTTTTAAAAAAGGCAGTTTAGATAAACCAGAGAGTTACAGGCCTATAGCTTTAACCCCAATAATAGGAAAAATCCTAGAAGCTGTTGTAGGAGCTCAGCTTACAAGCTACCTGGAAACAAATAATATTTTATCGTCGTCACAGTTCGGTTTTAGGAAGGGGCTTTCAACTGTACAAGCGGTTCAGAAAGTTGTTGAAAAAACTATAAAGTGTTTTGAAAAGGGTAGACATGTCTTACTAACATGCTGTGACGTATCAAAAGCGTTTGATACACTAAGAATAGATCTGTTTTTAAAAAAAATGCAAAATGATGAACATAGAAGGGAACGCTTACCTTATACTAGAAGATTTCTTAAGTAACAGACCTCAGCATGTAGTTTTCAACAATCAGGAATCTTCACAAACAGAAGTAAACATAGGGGCACCCCAGGGCTCGATAATAGCCTGTTTGCTGTTCATAATGAGCACAAATGATATGCCACACTTTTTAGAACAAGACAAACAGACTTTCAGACATAATAATGATGATACTGACATCGAAACTGACTGTAATTTAGAAGTAATAGCTTACGCCGATGACTCTAACTTAGCCATGGAGCACAAAGATGAAAAGCTCCTCCGTCACCAAGCTGAGATAAAATTAGACAAAATAAGAAAATGGTTTTATGATAATAACTATAAAATGAATGTGGAGAAAACACAAACCCTTTTACTAAGTCTGAAAAATAATATAAAGCAAGAACCTATTAAATTCTTAGGACTGACACTCGACGACAAACTGACTTGGAAACCGCACTTAGACAACATTACTTCAAAATTAGCATCTTATGTTTTTGTATTTAGAAAATTAAAAAACAGAGTACCTGAAGAGACAATGGTCACAGTCTACAAATCTGTAGTTCAAAGTAGGCTAAGCTACGGTATAATAATGTGGGGCCATACTAACACAAATCAACTGCTTTTACTTCAAAAAAGGATCATTCGAATCATTCTAGGGTTAAAACATGACGAAACTTGTATACCACACTTTAAAAAATTACAGATTATGACAGTCATTAACCTTTTTATTTATCATTCACTACTACACATAAGGACTAATATTAATTTATATGACAAGAACAGTTTGACCCACAGCTATAATACAAAAAATAGAGACAGACTGGTCATTCCCCCTCACAGATTAACTAAATCACAGGTTGGTCACAGCATTCTTGGCATCAAGTATTTCAATTCTCTAGAAAGAAGTGTTCAGGAGCTACCTGAGAAAGCTTTTAAAAAGTATATTAAGGGTTTTCTTTCTGAGAACCCTTACTATACTCACCAAGAGTTTCTCAATAGAGCAAATTGACATTGTTTTGAGTATTGATTACGATGCAATGGACTTAAAGTAGGATTAGTTTTATTTTAATTATTTATTTAATATTTTAATAGACTATTATTTGTCTATTCATATTGTTATTATTTATTTATTTTTAGTTTTATTATTAATTAATATTTTATAATTTATGTATTCCCAAGTGATATTTTAAGCATTGTTTTTATAAAAAGTGTTGACAATATTCTAAAGTTTTATGGCTTGTAAAACATTATGAAAATAAAGATATTATTATTATTATTATTATTATTATTAAAACTACACGAGCAATGCAAAATGCCGTTTTCGCTCGAGTTGCGTACCGTACTTTATCTACGATTGTTAGATTTAATAATAAATACAGGAAAAAATAAATTTGCTGTATGTAAGTTCGTATCTCTCTCTTGATAAAGATGGCATTCATTCTTGAGTTGTATTTTTTGCCGAATTAATTATTTCTGGAGAAGTATTATTCTCCACATTTTCGTTCAAGTCACTTAATTCACTCATTGTTTTTCACTAAAAACTCGATATAAACAGCTACTTTAATAAAAGAACAGCAAATTAGTTTTGTTAAATGTAAACAAACTAGCTAATCGTGCGTAAAGCTGAATAATTCCTCTTCTTTACCGCACTAGTGTGGTAAAGAAGAGGAATTCTTCAGAACTATGAGACGCGCATGCGCAATAAATACAAGTACGTAAATAATTACTTTCAACGCATCTAAACAGAGATATAATGTTTATATTTCTTATCAATCGTAGATAAACATATTTTTTAAGTAATTATAATGCTACTTGGGTAGTCTCCATTGTTATCAATGTTCTGTTACTACTGGATTGTAAATTTCCTTTATTATCGTGTTAAATTATAAACACTTCTCTGTAGACTTGTCAAGAAATTACATGAAGAGCTGTGCTGGCCAGTTCTATTTTATAGACGATGAAGGCGGGATGCTCATTCAATTCAGTACAGGACACATTTCATCTTTACAATGCTGCACTCAACAAGCACCTAATTTTTCATCCTTTCTGTTGAATCTTCTCTCAATGAAATCATCTGGATGTCGATGCAGAAAAGGGATGAACCATTCTTTTTATCACCAACAATTATTTCACCCGGAAATGACCACCATTTTAGAATTTGCGAATAACAGCTGAATTGCACAGACCTCTTGCATTGTGACCACTGCATGGCCAATTTGCATTAACAGTATAGACATTATAGTTAGGGTCACATATCAAGGCAACACTTAATGAACGATTTCCGTTTTATCAACAAACGCTTTTTAAAATCAACATCATGGTCTGTAAATGTTGATCGTTGGTCCATTGACATCACGCATGGAAAACCGCCAATGTCTAAAAAAAACACATTAAGCAGCATTTACCATATCCTCTGCCCATTTAACCAACATTGGAAAAATGTTCACAAGAACGCACTGAATAGTTGTGGGACCTTGTGGGCAGTGCCAATTCCGTGCATTTTTTCCCCATTTATCCAAAGCAGGGTTTGCTTGTCTTTCTTAAGGAGAAAGTGGCCTCTTAGTGGCTTTATGTAGATGGCGCTGAATAAAGTTAATAAATATAAAATTTACCTATCTCCTAATAAGTTGGAAAGTATTCTTGTAACGTGAATCACACATATGGGCAGACTGGGAATTTGCCTAGGGTGTCGGTTATGGAGGGGAGCCAAAAGCTTGTGAGAAGCAAAAATCGAAATGTCGACTTTTTTGCCCATTGCCTCTTGGGAGGTCGAAAACTGTGTTGGTCCCAAGGGAATTTAGTGAGTGGGGGGACTCAAATTGTGCCGGCGATGAAAGCTCATTGTAGCATTCCTATTTGTAGGGAGTTCAAGGTTACTGTTAAGCCTAGGTGCCAGGTATCCTCTTCCTAAGGCCTCGGGTACGATGCGAGCGGTAAGCCGTGGGCGGCAGAGCGATGCCGCTTATGTGAACATTGAGTATAGACAAGCACGAGCGACTGAGCGAAAAATGATGCTACTAGCCGCTCTACTGCTCTGACGCTCTGCTGCCCACCACTTACCGCTCACCGCCTGTACCGTACCCGAGGCTTAAAATCAATGATCTCTTCATTTGTGGCGCTTCTTTATTTAGTACTAATATTTAGGGCGAATGTTACACCTCTTAGCACAATTTCGAGGCAAAAATAAAGGTAAACCCTCCAAAAAATGTAAAGGAACTAATATCCTTGCTTAGAATGAGCACGGAGGACGGAGCTCTCGCTCTAGCGCCTTTGTGCCATTAGGACCTCACACCTTCATTTTTATTTTGTTTACTTTATTTTTTTACTACGTTTTTATTAGCTTGCTATCTTTTTTGTTTGTTTGTTTGTCCAGTACAAATCTTCCAATCGAGTTTTAACTAACTTCCTGAGTAGCTAGACATGTGAAACTTTTAGAATAGCTCAGAACACGATGACAATGCAATATTTTACTACTTTTAGCCATCAGCAGAATTTAATTCGTTTTCAGCAAAATTTGCTGTAAGGAAAGTTAGTTCGGAAAAAATCCGCAAGTTATTTTATGTCCCATATTTAAAATCTTCATTTCGACGGGTTTCAAATTTGTAATTTTTTATTAAGAGATTAACATTGAATGACAGCGAAATAGGAAAAGTAAACAAAGAAATAAATGAATTGACGTGTGACAACCAGGTTTGTTTACACTTGTGTCCTAGGTATCGGTTTAATTTTTCTGCATCTGTACTTCTTTACTTGTACCCATTTTTCTTTTTCTTCTCTTATTGTCCCTACACGGGGGCATATCAATGACACGGTTTAGATTCGGTGTTGGCGAGATCCGTTGTACAAAGATTTGTCCATTTATAGGTTTAAGATCAGCTCTCTAGATGGTTGTCATTTATGTGAAATAGATAAATTCGT
The DNA here is from genome assembly GCA_951217055.1 of Gerris lacustris. Classification (NCBI taxonomy): domain Eukaryota; kingdom Metazoa; phylum Arthropoda; class Insecta; order Hemiptera; family Gerridae; genus Gerris; species Gerris lacustris. Next base: position 147,629,434 of record OX578276.1, on the reverse strand, counting down.
AACTATTTTTTTTCACCAACATTATATTATAACAATAACAATTATATTATTAACATTATATATGATTCAACAGAAAATTTAAAAACGTTGTATATAAAAAGTTCTTTTTATCTTGTAATTATTGTATTATGTTTTTGTGAGGTGAAAATAAAAAGTATTTTAATTACATTATTATAAAGGTCACGTTTTACATGAAATATATTAGAGATAGTTCTTCAGTTTTTATAGCCACTATATTAATTACTTCGAAAAAGCGTTCCATGGTCTTGGAAAACCACTCAAAACAAATAATTTGAGAATATAAAACAAGCATTAGATTGAGCACCGTCGAAGCATCTCAACGTGCATGGGAGCAGTTTTACCCATCAAATAACGTCCGACTCGTACGCTTCCCCGAGCTTTGCTAGCGACGGAATAGGGACCCAAAATAAGAAAAATATTGTTATTTTTTGGTAATGCCAAAAAGGAAGCATTAAGGATGATTCACGGTACACCGAGCCAGGGCCGTGCCGTGCCGGGCACGAGACCTCCCACCGTGCCCCGTCCGAGCCTTCATATACATGCTACACTGAGTTGTGAACGAGGTGGGTACGGGCCGAGGACGAGCCGGACTGGGACATTCTGTCCTCTTCTAGGCGACCCGTTTTCATTTCATATCTAGTGCTTCTGCCTCCTGTTTATATTTCAACTGTCTGTGTTTGATAGCGAATTTTTTAATGTTTCGTTTTTCCGAGTTTGAGTTAGCAGCTATTGCTATCGCGCTTGAAGAGGATGATTCGGGTGAAATGTTAGGTATGCAGAAAAGTAGAAGGTGGGCGTTCATCCAGCTTGGAAAAAGAGAAAATTTGAATGAGAATTTTTTACTCTTTATAAAGAATTAGTGGACGATGAAAGTAAATTTTTAATGTTTTGCTGAAGAAATTAAAACCTTACCTTAAAAAGAAGATTTCTAGATTTCAGAAACCTATTTCACCTGTTGAACGTTTGAACGAGGGTGGGAGGGCTCGGTCCCGGCACGGCCCGGGCTCGTTGTAGCGTGGATCACCCCTCGACGAGGCGGGGACGGGCCGGGCACGTGAAAACAATGTACCCCAACGTTTTGCCACCGAGCCTCGGACGAGGCTCGGTCATGACTCGTGTCGTGCCCGGTGTACTGTGCATTGCTTCATTTAAAATCTATACAACATTTTTTCAGCGAGCCTCGTGCCCGGCACGGCACGGCCCCGGCTCGGTGTAGCGTGAATCATCCTTTAGTTAAGCAAACCGTGCTTTAATAATTGTCTTAAAATTTCACAGTGAATTGAGGCTGGAAAAAAATATATCAAGCTAGGGTTTCATTTTTTATGTTAGGTAATAAAAAAATAACTAGAAATCTATATCATGAGAAATAATTTCGTAATTTTCCAAGTTATTTCTTACAAAATTTACGTATCGTTTAATAACCAAATTTCGTTTTACTATTCTCAATTGTAACTTTTAAATAAGATAAAAGTCTATAATTACATTTCTCCTCTTCTACGTATATCTCCCGAAATACATTTATCGTATCACTATCCGTTTATTTCCTCCCTTCGGTGAGAGAGCTAAAAGCATAAACCGTAATTTCTCGGCAAATAACCTCCCTATTTATGACACACCGAGATATAAGATAAGAATAAATTCAAATTCAGTTATATCATAATTGTTTACAATCTAAATTTCAACAGACTAACCTACAGAGTAGAATCAGATATGTAAATGATTTTAAAGAAAATAAAAAGCTTGGTACGAAGAAAAATTATCAAAACAATTTCACTCATATACTACAAATATATATAACTTTATAACAATTATTGGTAAATATACTCGTATTATTTATAAAGTCAACCACAGTTTTCTTTTAATTTTTTAACATTTAACTGAGGGCCCTCAGTAGTGTCGTCTTCACCCTGCAATCCTACAGTGTAATCCTCTTCGTCGGACCCGATTTCTCTGTCTCCTTAAGGAAAAAGTGACCAGACAGAACTGGGTCGGGCCGGAAGGAGGGAAACTCCTCCGAAAAAGTGGCGGGAGACCGGAGCAAGGGAAACTCGAAACGGGACCAGAACCTAATCGTCCCTTTTTTTTTTTTTTTTTTTATTCCGGGGGGCTTTTTCACCCGAAGACGCAGGCCACTTAGGTGGGCCCACTCGTGTGAAGATGTGGTCGTTAACCATGACTCCCCTCCTGGTTGTATTACAACCAGGAGTGTCATAATCGTGGTTTCCAGGCCGAAACCTGGTGGCGCCACTCTTTCGAGGAGCTTCCCATTTGTTTAAACAATGCTGGGTGGACATTGAGCGGGGAGCCCGGTCCGGGAATCGAACCCTGACCTCACTTCTGACCACCTTCTGACCCGGCTCGATGCTGCTTAACTTGCCTTATCGCAAGGCAAGCGCTCTAGCCTCCGAGCCATTCAGGCCCCCTTAATCGTCCCTTTAATATATCTAGTAAATATTGACATTTTCATGTCTTGACTTTGTCACATAAACTCGAAAAGCGTTACACTCCTACCAGGAAGGTAGAAAGATGTAGGATGTAGTACGTAGTGTCGTAATAGTATTGTCTAGAGAGCCTTCGTAGGGGCTATACCTTCACCTTGCGTGGTGACTGGCTCTGAGCCCCGACTTCCGCTCTTCGCTTCTCGCTAGTAGTCCACCGATTCTATTCCGACTTCCGCTCCAGTAGTCGCTCGCGCGCCTCAACGGCGCCCCCCCCCCCCAAACTTCTGTTCTACTGCTCCAATTTGCACCGGACAAACGCCACAACCTTTAGAATGTTATTCCTAATAAACTTTTTTTTACTTTATTATTTATTATTTTTGTTTTACTATATACTATAATTTTTGCATTTATTATAAAAATATGGGCGAAGAAGCTAAAAGATTACTTCTTAATAAACTGGAAAAGAAGAAAAGTACTTTCTTTCTTCGTGCACAACATATGTTCGATTTAATTCCAAATTTACAAACGCAAGAATCTGCACGCTCAAATTTTTTGACATTTTCATGACTTTACTTTGGCACATAAACTCAAAAAGTGTTACAAAAAAAACGACACCAAAAAGCGTTACATATAAATGTCTCACTGTCTTGCAGACTCGTATGCAAGTATTTATTTTTATTCTACCTTGCAAAGATTTTGTTCAAGGAAAGCAAAAATGTTCACTTCATTTAAAAATAACTTGCTACCAATGTAAGTATATCTTTCATATGGCGTTTTTGGCTCTAATAAAATAACATTAGGATAGAAACAAGGAAAATAAGTAGAGATCTAATAAAATAACATTAGGATAGAAACAAGGAAAATAAGTAGAGATCTAATAAAATAACATTAGGATAGAAACAAGGAAAATAAATAGAGATCTAATAAAATAACATTAGGATAGAAACAAGGAAAATAAGTAGAGATCTAATAAAATAACATTAGGATAGAAACAAGGAAAATAAGTAGAGATCTAATAAAATAACATTAGGATAGAAACAAGGAAAATAAATAGAGATCTAATAAAATAACATTAGGATAGAAACTAGGAAAGTAAATAGAGATCTAATAAAATAACATTAGGATAGAAACAAGGAAAATAAATAGAGATCTAATAAAATAACATTAGGATAGAAACAAGGAAAATAAGTAGAGATTAAATAAAATAACATTAGGATAGAAACAAGGAAAATAAGTAGAGATCTAATATAATAACATTAGGATAGAAACAAGGAAAATAAGTAGAGATCTAATAAAATAACATTAGGATAGAAACAAGTAAATAAATAGAGGTCTAATATAATAACATTAGTATAGAAACAAGGAAAATTAATAAAGATCTAATAAAAAAAACATTAGGATACAAACAAGGCAAATAAGTGAAGATACAAATACAATAAAATTTGGGTAGAAACAAGGAAAATAAGTAGAGATAAAATAAAATAACATTAACGTAGAAACATGGCAAATAATTAGAGATACAATAAATATCATTTGGATAGAAACAAGGAAAATTAGTGGAAATACAATAAAATAACATTAGGATAGAAACAAGGTATATAATTAGAGATATAATAAATAAATACCCTGTAGAAGTAAACAACCTGTTCCGCAATCATCATTAAACAATCGAGTAAATCATCGAATATATATATATATATATATATATATATATATATATATATATATATATATATATATATATATATATATATATATATAATAATAATTTTAACGTAGAAGAAAAATCCATTGAGTTTTACTGCTGTATATTTGGGGTGTATACTGGGGCGCCCTCTTTATCGTTATCGGGACGGCCCTTTGGGGAGCCGTAGGGCATTAATAATTAGCTTTAATTTTAAGCTTAAAAGAAAATTAGTCTTCGGTTAAGAAAAACATAAAAATAGGTATTTAATATGGAATGACTGCATTAGTGTTTTAATTTGATAAATAAATAAGTACATCCCTACACTATTCTAAATATATTATATAAACGATATCTGTAGAATGATTATTTTATTTTTAGTATAAGATGGAACTCTGTTGAATTATCAAAGCAGATAACTGTTAAGGGCTGCAAATGTATATAAATAAACAGGAATCAATCAGTCTTGAAATAGAATAATATTTATATTTATAAGTATTCCTGACCGTAGGCTGCCGGAGATAAATCCAAAATACAAAATACTGCACAAGACAGATAAAACGCGTCACTCTTTAATTAAGTATTACATGATCATAGCGCTACGCTGCGGCAGCCAATACTATAAACAAGGTGATGGCTGAGGACACAACTAGTACTGAAAGTCTCTCCTATATGGAAGGTTGCATAATTATCACCAACCTGCCCACCTTGAAATAATACTTTCCAAATGAGTATAAATAAATTTAAAAAAAGATGCAAAGACAAACAAATATAGAAGTCATGCAATTATGAATGTTCGAATAAAAATATAATTTAAAAACAAAAAAATATAATAATTTATAAAAAATGAATAATATGGCATTGTCTTAAAACTATTTTATCTTGACAATAGATAGAGAATAAAGATGCCTAATAGATCTTTTGTAGGTTCCATGTAGTGTGATGACAGACGCCACTCTTGATTTCTTGTCTTTTCCAGCGCAGATCCCGTCCAAGCTATAAGGAATAAGGTTGGCGTGTGCTCCTCTTTAATCAGCACTAAATTGCCAATTTTTAGGTTGTCCTCTTTGATTGTTGCTGAAGTTCTGGCAGGTATTTGGAGGACCAGCGGACCATTAATGCTGACATTACTGCTGCAACACTTGCCATTGTGATAGTCTATTCAGGTTAAGAGGTTTTAAATAGGTCTGGTCTAGCCATTAGCATGTCACCTACAAGGAAATGCGCAAGGGTAAGGGCAGTAAAATCTGAAGGAGAATGAGAGATAAGATTTGAAGGACTGGAATCAACTATAGATTCAATTTGAGATAGAAGGGTAGATAGCTCTACAAAGGTTAATATTATATTGTTGCCCACAAGTCTTTTAAAATAATATTTAATGACTTTCACTTAATTCTCCCAAATACCCCCCATGTTAGCAGCCTTAGGTACAATTCTAGACCAAGTAATGCCTAATCCTGACATATCATCTAATAATTTTCAAATTTCCATGTTTCATAAAGATCCATAAGTTTGAGACTAGCACCTAAGAATTCTGTGCCATTATCAGACTAGATAACAGATGGCTTACCATGTGTGGAAATAAATCTCTTTAATGCTGCAGTAAAAGCAGGTGTGGATTAATCCTCTACCAATTCAAGATGATCAGCCTTGGTGTTGAGGAATACGGAATTTGAGGCCCTTTACGGCCGGGGATTTTTGTTGAGCAAATATCGGTCCGGTAAAACCAATACCTATTTTGTGAATTTGATCAAAATGAGAATCATAGTCCAGAGTTTGATCACTAAGCCATTTAGGCCCATTCCACCATAATTCAAAATGTTGCAAGTTATTAGGAGATAAATCTCTAGAAACCATATCAGCTGGATTATGAGAAGAAGAAACATGTTTCCAATTTGTATGAAGGCATGATTCCAAAAATTCTGTCTCTGATTTGCAACAAAGGTTGCCCAGTTAACAGGTAGTAATGGTCAGAGAATCTAAGATAATAATATTGTAAAGTCAGTATATAAAATTACCTTAACAATAACTAGTTTTAAAGCCAGCCATGTTGTATAAAAGATGCACTAGCAACAGCGCAGAAAAAAAATGACGAAGTTATTTTCTTCTTTCTTTTGATAGTAAAACATTACTATAAAAAATGCACTTTCATTTACACTGCTTAACTCTCCGTATATATCTGCTCACACACCAAATGAAACACTAGGGAATACGTGTTTACTTCCTGCTCTATTCTTAGAGGAGCAAAGCTTGGTTTAGAAGGGGCTTTAGATGTTGGTGAGTACGATGAAAAGGAGCGTAGTGAGGGTAGCAGAGTTGAATGGAGAGGAGATAAGAGTTGGTGGTTGATATCTCGGCCTGTAACATTAAAGCTTTCAAAGCCTGGAGGGAAAGGCACTTAGAGATTGATAGCGGAGAGGTTGAGTGGCCGAGCTTTATCACTGTTAAGGTGGCTATAGAAAGCTATTTTTACCTACACTACTTGCCCGTGAGTTGCTTGTCTTTAGATATAAGAAGTGTTCACACACTGGCCTACAATCTATTAGAATTAAGATAATGCCAGTTCAAGTTAAACACTTGACTCTCCTCGGCCTTTTTTTAACTTGCTTCTACTTGATCTTCCTTACTTACCCTCTCTGTCTTCTCTACTTCACTCCCTTACTTACCTTCCTATCTTCTCTACTTCACTCCCTTACTTATCTCCTTGTCTTCTCTACTTCACTACCTTACTTGCATTCTTGTTTTCTCTACTTCACTCCCATACTTACCTCCATGTATTCTCTACTTCACTCCCTTACTTATTTCCTTGTCTTCTTTACTTCACTCCCTTACTTATCTCCTTGTCTTCTCTACTTCACTCCCTTAATTACATCTTTGTCTTCTTTACTTCACTCCCTTACTTATCTCCTTGTCTTCTCTACTTCACTCCCTTAATTACATCTTTGTCTTCTCTACTTCACTCCCATATTACTTCACTCCCTATCTTCTCTACTTTATTCCCTTTCTTACCTCCCTGTTTCCTCTGATTCACTCGCTTAGTTATCTCCCTGTCTTCTCTACTTCACCCTCTTACTTACGATCTTGTCTTCTCTACTTAAATCTCTTACACATTCTTGTCTTCTCTACTTTACCCTCGTACTAACTTACCTGCCTTCTTTACTTCTCTTCCTTACTTACCTCAATGTCTTGTTGAATTCACTCGCTTACTTACCACTCTGTCTTCTTTAATTCTCTCCATTACTCTCTACGTTATTACTTTACTAATTTTCAAATAGATATATCAAACCAGACAACTCAAGTGAATATGCTTTATTATAGTCCAGGAGATAGCATGTACAAAATTGTCTGACTAACATTAGGTTAGAATTTGGTGTACAATTAAATGTTTTGGTGCCTTTTAAGAATATATAGTCGGCTAAGTTCGTCTGTAGGACATAGCTTTGCAATCGGCTTCAGAAAAAAGAAGAAGAGGAAAAAAAAAAAAAAAAAAACCGGTCGATAGCGGCCGGTTTTTTTTTTACCAAAATGGGCTGGACATTGTAATTTACATAATCCTGAGTACGAAATTAGTTAGTGGACCAAAAATCAATTTGATGGTAGTTTATCACTTAATTGGTTAGTTGGTCAAATATTACTCCAAATCAATGAGGTCACCTCCTTTAAAACACTTTTTTGCACGCTATCTTCTTGACTATTAGAACAATCGCCAAGTACATGTTAAACATATCAATCAAGCTACATTTAAAGAGCGTAGACTGTTGAAAATAATGTTTGACTATCTGTAGGTTACGTTCGTCATTCCATGCATATTTCTTAAAAATCAAATGAGTACTTTTGAAGGTATAGGTGTAAATAAATGTATGTTTGTGAGCATGTAGTAAACAAAAAAAATGGGCGTATAACGTTGAAGCTTAAGTGGGACCAGTAGTGGACTAATTATAACCTACCATCAAAATATTATAAAAATTTAACGTAGTTTTTAACATATGTATGTTCGCAAAAAGTCAAAACGACAAATAGACGCGGGACTAAAAATGTTCCCTGATGTCTAAAAACGGATTTCTCTCCGTAGGAATTATTGAAATCGGAGACGTTACCTAAGTTGTTATTATTTATAACGATCACCTAGCTTCCGTTATCTTCGGTTATCTCGGAAGAGAAATGAAAAATAGAAATAAAAGTTAAATTTCAGGCAAATATATGCTTGCACGCTTTAATGCCATGCCAGTGATAAGAAAATCTAATAATTTACGTTCTTTGAGTGCACCGGACCTTTGGATCCGTGTCTGTCTGTCAGTCTGTCGCTCAATTTTTATGAACCAACATGTCTTAATAAACTACACGTCTGATTTTAATGAAATTTGGATGGTAGGTCATAATTAGCTTATTGCTGATCCCATTTCAGTCTCGACCTTCTGCACTTATTTGTTTTTCTGCCACACTTCCACAAACATACATTTATTTACACCTATAGCCAGGGTCGGACTGGCTATACGGGAGTTTTCCTGGTGGGCCGGTCTGGTTAAGGCCTAAAATGGGCCGGTCCCTTGGCCAACTCAAGGCTTGAGGGCCGGTCTGATGGTGAAAATCCCGGGCCGAAATTTCTTTCCTGTCCGACCCTGCCCATAGCTTCAGAAGTACTTATCTGCTTTGTATGAAACTTTTATAGTTTATCGAAAGTAACCTGCAGACAACCCCAAATTAATTTGAACAGTCTGCGATCTTAAACTTTTGAAAATATATAATTTATTTCATGTCAAATTTCAAAACAATTTTGATAGATTTAAAAAACGGGGGAAACAATTAAACAAATTAGACAATAATGGCTAGTAAAAGCATAAAATCAATTTTACTGGGTTTGTACTGGACAAACAAACAAACAAGAAAGCAAGCTAATAAAAACGTAGAAAAAAATTTGACTGTATTGAGATTTCATAATATAAATAGAACAATAAAAATATGATATACTAAAAGATTAAACACAGTGTTGTCCGAGTTTTTTTTGTTTTTTTTTCATATCATAAAATAAACAATTAATGACTTTTAAAGTAATTGTTGTAGCATCAATTATAATGTTTTAAAATTATTTAAATATTACATGTTATTTAAAAAATTGCAAATTATATTCGTAAGATACTTTGGGATGTTAGTATTATTTGGGTGTTGTTATGTTTTTTAATAAAAGCTTGCTTAACAGTTTGGCATCTGACTATCAACTAAATATATTTATTGACATTGTTGTAAATATCGGAAAATTAAATTATAAGTACTTCAGACTTATAAGTACTTTATAATATAAATTAAAGGAATTAATAAAACAACGAGACAAAGTTAGACTTGTTCGACAGAAACTGAGTTAATCTGTCTATAAAACAATTTAGTATTTTATTTATGAAAGTAAGCAAAGCAGGTTGCCCAACATAAAATTAACTAATAATTCTCTACAAAATAGTCAAAATATACTAAAAATGAAACTAAGAAAAATTACAATCATAAAATATCCACATACTCCCTCTAGTGATCACATAATGATTATGAGAGTAGTTGTCGATTCTAGTCTTTTAATATGAATGCAGGTTTTAACTGAGCGACTGTTATCTTTCGATTTCCTCCTGGAATATCTAGTTCGAAACATATTTCTAATGTTTTAAAATTAGTGGTTTCCCGCAAAATCTTACCGCACAAACACAAATTCTGTTAGTTGAAGCGAGCTTCTTACATTCAACGAAATATGCATCTTGTCTGTCTGTCTGTCTGTTTGTCTGTCTGTCAGTAACGTTTACGCGTGTGACGATAACTTGAGTAAAAGTTGACCGATTTAGTTGAAATTTGGTATACATGCTCGTCTTACTAATACTCAGGCTAAGTTCGTTGGACAGCGTAATCCGTCCAAGAGTTCGAGCGCAACGCTCGCGTAAACGAGAGGTACAAAAAATAAATTAGAATTTCAGGACTGGAAAAGATTCTATCATCATCTATTCGATGAGACGAACATTTTTTTTCAAATAACATTTTTTACTAAAACCAACAGCGACACCGCTATGAATTATTAAAGATCACTAAAACTATTAAAGCGGATCTAAACGTTTATAATAGAGAAAACAACCTTTTTACAGATATCTTACGTTCTAACGTAACGATTTTAATAAAACTTCATATTCACCATCTAATGCACAATTGAAACAGGCATGCAAAATTTCAACTTGATACAAGCAGAAGTCTTAGCTTAAGATTGTTATAGTCGTATAGTGTATACGTTTGTTTAGGAAGTAAAGCTTTGTACCGAGTACCCCCACTCTACCCCACACTACCCTCTTCCACTTATCTTGAACTATGACATTCATCGTGATTAATAAATTTCAATATTCAGTATTTCATTGCAATACGCTCGCTTCAATGATAGAGCCACGCGATGCCTAGTTTAGATCTGGGTGGTCGAAAATGTTTGGTTTTGCATGACGTTTACATCTAACTGGTCGTAGAAATTCTACTTTCTCTCTTCGACAATTTCCTGTAAGAGATCAGGTGGTAGTTGGACGCTTTCACCGTAGGTTAACTCAGCAGAAGTTGTCCAATAATCCGGGATAACGTAGGATCTTAGCCCCAACATAATTTCATTATGTGCAGAATTCCAATATAAGAATAAGATGTGTGAATAATTTATATCCGAATTGTCGGCCTCTGTCTTAGTTTGTTGAGCTGAGCAAAGCGAAGCTCTTATACTACACTTCGTACTTGGTTGGACACATAATCCTCCTGAACGGCTGAACCGATCCGCACAAAATTCCGCACGGTCAATGTGACCAACCACAGGAAGGTATAAATCTGAAATGGTCAAAATTGGTACACAGGGGTACGGGGTACAAAAGTTAAAATAGTATATGCCCTTCATGATGCATGTCGTTGGAAAGCTCTTGAGTGCAGTTATTCTTGTTGTGTTCACTTTTTTCATATTTTTATTTAAGAGGGAGGGGGGGGGGGGGGGGTAAAATAGAAAAACAGGAAAAAAAACTTTTTAATTAAATATTGGCAATAATACTATTTTTGATCCGATTTCAGCTGTTTGTAAATAAAAATGTTCATTGTCTAAGATTATGCACGCTTAGCTCAAAATTGCAATCAGATAACTGCATTGCACACCTAGTATATTTTGGAATACCGAATCTTGCAATCCAGGTTGTGATTATAGCATTTGCATCCATCAGTCTCTGCATAAATATCGACTATTGGAGTGTTCTGATAAATTTACTGAGAAAACATAGTATATATATATATATATATATATATATATATATATATATATATATATATATATATATATATATATATATATATATATATATATATATATATATATATATATATATATATATAGTTAAAATTAATTATAAAATTTGGAAATATATATAGTATAATAATAAGATGAAATATAAAATTATCTCTATAAACCAAAGTGTCGAGTTTTAATTGTATTGGATAATTTAATCTAAGAATTAAGATAAATACGGAGAACGGTCAATATTTGCATAATATTATAGTAATAACTTAATGGTTTTTACAGATCTATAAATTACTAAAAAGGCATCAAGATCTTTGAGAAAAAAGTAAAAAGATGGAGGCAGAGGTGAGAGGTAAAAAGATTAAAATTAATAAGGAATTTTAGGTTTGAAAGGGCAGAGCATAAATTATAAACAGGTGACTTCAAAACATAAAGCTGCCCCGCATCTCAGCTTTAATATTTCTCTCAAGAAATTTTAATAACATCTTACATTTTTAAAACATTTTATAACTGAATATTCTTTATTTTTCATTTTTAGGCTTGTTTATAATTCTAAATTTAACTAATTTTGCATTAGTGCTTAACGAAGTAAACGAAAGATATGTGATCACTCTGAAGATAAATCATTTTAAGTCTCCAATTTCAAAAATTCAGTTTCAGACATCAGGATAAAATCATCATCAAACTTCAAAGGATATAAACACGGCGAAGGGATTTGTACGTTATGATTCCGAAAAAGTGGCTTCTAAAATATTTATCTGTTGTCTGTTCTTTACAGACTCGTGGACAGAACAGACAACTGGATTGATTTTTCAGCTGCCTAGTTACACAAAACACCTCAAAACCTGACCAAAGGCGGTGACACTTTCCAGAGAATGGACAACTTTGCTTTGCGCCTTACTTGGAACTTTTAAGGAGAATACTCGGTCTGATACTAGACCATGGTCTGCTTCGAGAGATGGGTCCTCCGTAGGATACTCGGTCCGATACTAGACCATGGTCTGCTTCGAGAGATAGGTCCTCTGTAGGATACACGGTCCGATACTAGAACATGGTCTGCTTCGAGAGATAGGTCCTCTGTAGGATACTCGGTCCGATACTAGACCATGGTCTGCTTCGAGAGATGGGTCCTCTGTAGGATACTCGGTCCGATACTAGACCATGGTCTGCTTCGAGAGATAGGTCCTCTGTAGGATACACGGTCCGATACTAGAACATGGTCTGCTTCGAGAGATAAGTCCTCTGTAGGATACTCGGTCTGATACTAGAACATGGTCTGCTTCGAGAGATAGGTCCTCTGTAGGATACTCGGTCCGATACTAGACCATGGTCTGCTTCGAGAGATGGGTCCTCCATAGGACATTCCGTTCATTACTAGACCCTGGAAATCCCCCATTCGGATTCAAAACAATAATCAATTGGAATACTCCCGTTGAGGGAAAAATATTATAGTGCGTTTAATTTTGTGAAAAACGCTCCGTGGAAGGCTGCTCAGCCGAAGAAATATAGGATTGATATATATTGATGGGAGTTCAAAGCAACTTAAAGAAGATAGGCGTACGAGGATGGCATTGCAGGGTAGCTGATGGATAAGACTGGAGGCTGTAGTACCTCGAAGAAGAAAATCAATAATAGTAAATTAAATTTATAAATTTAAATTTTTTACGAATATATAACGGAAATATTTAAAATTCCACGGTAGATTCTAATCATTTATGTTAAAATTAAAGATAAACGGTGGAGAAAAGTTAATATATGAATGCTATAAAAATAAAATTTGATTATGAATAATAAAACATCTTATCCATCTAGTTAAAAGTTGTTTTATTTGATAGAATAAATAATAACTCTTAAGATGTGAAACAAGCTTGGAATCAAGTTAAAAATACTTGACCTTTATTCACTAAGAACTTCATTTCAAATAAAGGGAAAAGTGAATAACTTGGCGTGACTTCGTACACAGAAATAAAGTACAATCAGCTATTTATAGAACTTAATCTTATATATTATTAACAACAAAAACTTGAAATAAAATACAACAAATGCAACAAATAATGGTGGCAACATAATAATTACCTTCCGCTTTATATTATTAAAAATATTCTGTAAAACTTATAAAATTAATCTTTGTATAAAAAAATCTGATGGATACCATTTTCTTATTATTATTTTTTTTTTTTTAATTTTTAAATACTTTTATTGAATAAAACATATTAATACATAAATAATATTTTAGTAGATCAATTTATCTATTTTATTGATTTTACATTTTAGCACTACATAAGGTTATCTCTCCACTAGAGAGCATGGAGTCCTGAGCTGTGGAGAGAGGAAAATTTGTGCTAAATTTTCTCATTACCATAATTTTTCTGTTACATTTATTCATTATTCAACATTTTCTACAAAAAAGAATTCCTTTATGATGGAAATTCGAATCCGATCTTTTCCTATTTGCATTTAAGTTTATTTACGAGTATATAAAAATCTTATAAACTAGATTTCCCTAGGAAAACCACTTATAAAGATTAATTCGTAGTTAAAATACTAAATTTTAGATATTTTATATCGTTTGATCTATTTTCGAGATATAGTATAGTAAAATTAAGCTCCAACCCAAACATTAAAAAAAAAAAAATTCTACCTCACGCCAAATTGTTTTATACCCTCCTAGTAGTAAGTGGTAAAAAGTTGCACCACTTGCAGCGTCGGGTTTGGCAGGGAGGGGGGGCGAAAAGGGGGGTAAAAGAGTATTTTTAATAGTTTTTCGCAAATACCTCGAAAACTATGAGGTTTAGCGCTAACTTTGTTATATACAAAATTAATCACCATAAAATTTTGAACAAATATGGACTTACGCATTTTTGTGCTAAAGTAAACGATTACGGAGTTATGGAGAGGTAAACATATCACTATTTTCCAGTTTGCTTGAAATTTTTTTGAACGAGCGCAGTGAGTTCTTCATTTCATAGACTTGGGATTTGAGAAGTTTGTGTGTTTGTGTGTTTGTTTGTGTGTTTGTTTGTCTAACGATAACTGGAGTAAAAATTGATCAATTTCATTGAAATTTGGCACATATATGCATCTCAGCATTTGTGAGAAGTGTATAGTTTTTGGAAATTCCGCACTTAATATTTTCAAGATGGCGCCCAATATGGCGTAAGACTAAAAAAAAAAATTTTAGTCAGCATAATGTATTATACATCGTTGTAAAGGTCTTTAAGAGAAGGAAAAGAATATGTAACTAATAAAATTTCACATTTAATATTTTCAAGATGGCGGCCAATATGGTGGACAACGAAAAAAAAAGTTTTAGCCAGCATAATGTGTTATACATCGTTTTAAAGGTCTTTAAGAGAAGAAAAATAATATGTAATTAATAAAATTTCACAGTTTATATTTTCAAGATGGCGGCCAATATGGTGGACAACTAAAAAAAAGTTTTAGCCAGCATAATGTGTTATACATCGTTTTAAAGGTCTTTAAGAGAAGAAAAAGAATAAGTAACTAATAAAATTTCAAAGTTCATATTTTCAAGATGGCGGCCAATATGGCGGACGACTAAACAAAAAGTTTTTAGTCAGTATGACATGTTATACATCCATTTAAAGCTCTTGAAGTCTAGGAAAGGAATATCTAACTATTTAAATTTAAAACATAATATTTTCAAAATGGCGGCCAATATAACAAAACTAAAAAAAGTTTTAGTCTCCATGACATGTTATAAATCGTTTAAAGGTATTTTAAAGGCTGAAGATTATCTACAAATCCTGTATAAAAAGGCGAGCACTGCGAGCATGTATTAATTTTATTAAATAATTATTATTCTTAAGTACTTTATAAGCAGACGAGCGTAGCAAACCTGCATTCCTTTTATTATATAATTATAATGTACAAATACTTTTACAAAAGCGAGCGTAGTGAGCCTGCAATCATTTTATTTAATAAAATATTTACTACAAATGCTGTATACCTAAACAGGCGAGCGTAGCGAGCCTGCAAATATTATTAAATAGATTATGGGCAAATACTTTTATAACAGGCGAGCGTAGCGAGCCTGCAATAGCAATAATATTATTAAATAAAGATAATATAAAAATGCTATATAAACAGGCGAGCGCAGCGAGCCCGCAATCATTTTATTAAATAAAAATTCTATAGAAACGCTGTATAAACAGGCGAGCGTAGCGAGCCTGCATTTATATTTTTAATAAAATATTGGCTACAAATGCTGTTATATCAGGTGAGCCTAGCGAGCCTGCATTAATATTATTAAATAAAGATGATGCAGAAACTCTGTATAAACAGGCGAGCGTAGCGAGCCTACAATAATTTTATTAAGTAAAGATTATGTAGAAATGCTGTATAAACAGGCGAGCGCAGCGAGCCTGCATTAATATTATTAAATAAATATAATGTACAAATACTTTTACAACAGGCGAGCGTAGCGAGCCTGCATTAATAATATTTAATAAAGATCACGGACAAATAATTTTATAACAGGCGAGCGCAGCGAGCCCACGCAATAATTTTATTAAATAAAGATTATGTAGAAACGCTGTATAAATAGGCGAGCGCAGCGAGCCTGCATTAATATTATTAAATAAATATAATGTACAAATACTTTTACAACAGGCGAGCGTAGCGAGCCTGCAATCATTTTATTAAATAAAATATTAACCACAAATGCTGTATATACAGGCGAGCGTAGCGAGCCTACAATAATTTTATTAAGTAAAGATTATGTAGAAATGCTGTATAAACAGGCGAGCGCTGCGAGCCTGCATTAATATTATTAAATAAATATTATGTACAAATACTTTTACAACAGGCGAGCGTAGCGAGCCTGCTATCATTTTATTATATAAATATTATGTAGAAACTCTGTATAAACAGGCGAGCGTAGCGAGGCTGCATTAATATTAATAAATAAAGATTATGGAAAAATACTTTTACAACAGGCAATCATTTAAATAATAAAAGATTATGTAGGTAAAAACAGGTGAACGTGGTGAGCCCTTTTAACTTTATTAAATAAGGATTATGTACGGATGAAAGGAAAACAGTTTTAGCTACCGAGAAGTCGCGAATTAAAACGAAATTAAATTCTCCTCACAGCATCTCGGCTTTGTTTGACAATTTTAAATTTTAAGAATGGGGCCAATAATAAAGACAATTAAAGAGGAAGTTGTAATCAGCATGCCACGCCATACATTGTTTTCAATGGTTTTATGAGTAGCAAATGAATATGTAACTATTTTTACAAAAGTTTTGCAACAAATGTGACCGAGATGAAGGTGTTAAAAAGTATAAGCTTATTCTTATATGCTGTGTTACGTAATAGTACATTACGCGTCGAGTGCGGAAAGTAGCATTTTGCATGCGAGTGTGGAGTTTGCACCCGAGCGACAGCGAGGGTTGTAAAACCACACGAGCAATGCAAAATGCCGTTTTCGCTCGAGTTGCGTACCGTACTTTATCTACGATTGTTAGATTTAATTATAAATACAGAAAAAAATAAACTTGCTGCATGTAAGTTCGTATCTCTCTCTTGATAAAGATGGCATTAATTCTTGAGTTGTATTTTTTGCCGAATTAATTATTTCTGGAGGAGTATTATTCTCCACATTTTCGTCAAAGTCACTAGAAATGCTTCTAGTACGATAAAAATCCGCTAGATGTCAATGCGTTTTATTTATCTTTTCTTATAGTGTCACCTCATTTTAAGGTTTCTTTTTTTAAGTCTTAAGTATGTACTAATATTTGTTATTATTATATATTGATTAGTGATTAATATTTAATGTTTTTTCATTGTCTGCTACCTCGGAAAAAATAGCATATGCTACGCGACTTTGAAGTGTTTTTTCTTTACCTTGGCAATATTTACTGTCTCGCTTCGCTCGACAGTAAATGTAATTGCCGCGGTAAAGAAAAAACTCACTTCACAGCCTTGTAACATAATATACTATTAAAGCTCTTTTCAGGTTGAATAAGAATATTTTAGGTTTTCACCGAAAAATTATCCTGGTTGAGCACATAGTATGGGTGATATAAGACCACAATCTACGCGAGTTCTTTATGCACCGCATCACTAGTTTATTGAAGTTAGGGCCAGTTAGGGGTTGTGACAGCCTAAGTTTGCAGCTTCGAAATACCTGAGCAAATACCTGTGAAATACCTGGATAATACGTGAAAATGTGAAAAATAAAATTACTTTTTTTAGTTTTTGCTATATAACTCATAAACTATATGTTTTTCGGTATTAGTCGTTATTACTATTTTTAAATTTAGGTAAATTTGCAACAATATAAGCCCAATTTCAGCTCTGCCCAACTAATATTTTTCGAGATATGGCACGTCAAAAATTGTCAATTTTGTTAAATAAAATACAATTTAAAGTATTGCTCTCGTTTCGGGCCGAATATCGGCATAAAACCGCTCACCTACGAGAAAAGTCATATGTAATAAAGTTTTAGTAAATTTAATTGGCTTCCTTTGTTCAACGGCAACTCTGTACGCCTAATAATTACCGAGATATGACTCTCCAAAAATTGACAGTTTATTCCAAAAAATGGAAAATTACTCTTGCTTCGGGTCGAATATCGACATAAAACCTCTCACTTACGAGAATAGTCATAAGAAACGAAGTTGTAGTAAATTTATTTGGCTTTTAGACAAGCATAAAATGAAGCCTGTAGACAACACAGTTCTCTTGCAATAGCAAAAAAAAAATCCGGAAAATTCTATGTTTTCAAGAAATCAACCTAAACCACTTTTAATAACAACTTTCGGGCATTCGATGAAAGAAGCAAACATAGAATCATGTTCAAAAATAGAAAAGTGAAATTATATGTTATGATAAAAAGTATTAGCAATCAATAGTAGCAAGATATAGCATCCTACTCTTGACAGGTTATGTGGAAATAAATTAGTAATGGAACGCTTTAAATATCTAAGCTCAATATTCAAACTCCTCTTCACTGTGAGGATCATCTTCATCAATTTCATCGTCGATACTTAGTGAATCTCTGTTTATGCACCCACCTCCCAATCAATAAATGCACATGTTTGAGCATTTCAAGCTACTCCTTCGACACTCACAGTTTTGCACACACCCCTCCTTGCAAGCGCAAACAATGAGTTTGAGTAATTCCTCAGGAGCAGCAGCCTTTGTAGTTGTAATGGGACGCAGATGACCATCAATCTTTTTCCAACCCCATTTTAGAGAATCTTTCTTGTGATTGAGCTGTCAGAAATCAATGGTATTTATTTATTGTTTCAACTTTACAGCAAGTGAAAGTCGATGTCAGACAGAAAAGTATGAGAAATTGACGTAGTTATCTTGAAGACACCGCAAGAGCTACACGAGAAATTGTTTCGTATTATTATAAATATAAAGTCGTTTAAGTCATATGCAGAAATCTGTCTTCCATTCTTAACATTGTGGTGCCGTGACCAGGATTGTATTCCGCGTTGGATACAAGGACCGATGGAAGAAAAAGTAGCTTATTCCTTACATACTTTTACTGACGCAAGCGCGCATGCGTATGCCACTGTTATATTTTTAAGAATTTCTAGTAGTGCAGGAACTTATTTAAAGTTTGTTCAGGCTAAAAATAGGGTAGCTCGCAAACTTAACTAGGAAATTAAAAATTTTGGTTAAGACAAACAAATTATTTGGATTTTTTCGGCTCCAGCCGCACCCTGGTGGGGTGGGTGGTGGAAAAGGATGGTAGGGTTTACCAAAATTTTATTAAGAAAGAATTTAGGTTGGGCTTCACTAAATTACGAAAAATTATACACGGTTTTGACTGATTGCGAAAATATGTTAAATTCGAGACCGTTGACGTACGTACCCGACGACAAACCCGTTTTAGAACCTTTAACGCCAAAGAAATTTATTCAGGACTTACAACCTGACGGAAAAGTGGATTTGGATTTGATTGACTAACATTTTAGATCGACGGGTTAGGTACCGACAGACGGTGATCGACTCTCTGAAGAGCAGGTTCCGTACCGAATACCTTGGACAACTGAAGTTGTTGTTAGTTTATTTTGTTTATTAATTTCATTTATTTCATTTTTGTTCGGATCTTTTGAGAAAAACTGAAAAATTTTGCTGAACTTGGATTTAAGAAGTTGAAGATCACGGATCACCACGGACTCCAAGAAAACCTGGTGTAAACCCCAGGTGTTCCCGGGGGCACAAGTGAAAGTCAAGTCTGGGTTACAGCAAGTGAAAGTCGATGTCAGGCAGAAAAATATGAGAAATTGACGTAATTATCTTGAAGACACCGCAAGAGCTACACGAGAAATTGTTTCGTATTATTATAAATATAAAGTCGTTTAGTCATATGCAGAAATCTGTCTTCCATTCTTAACAGAGCCATTGCTGTACTTGGTGGTAAAAAAAATTGTCTGCATTTTTTGATGTGAATAACGAAAGGAAGAAATGCTGTCCAGCATCAGCTACTGCAACTGGATCTGCGTTAACTATACAAGAAAAAACTCGAACTACGATTTTTGATGTGCCTAGTTTCAAATCAATGCAGGTAACGTAGGGTTACCTTTTACAGCAAATTACTTTTTAAAATAATTAAATTATAGTGCGACATTTTTGCTAAAATTTAAAATACTGATATTTTTACCCCTCCATACCTACGTTACCGTTTACTTTAGAACAAAAATGTATGAGGCCAATTTTGTTCAAAATTTCATGTAGATTAATTTTGTATAAATCACAGTTAGCGCTAAACCTCATAGTTTTCGAAATATTTGTGAAAAACTATTAAAAATACCTTTTTACCCCCTTTTTCGCACCCCTCCCCGCCAAACCCGACGCTGCAAGTGGTGCAACTTTTTACCACTTACTACGAGGAGGGTATAAAACAATTTGGCGTGAGGTACAACTTTTTTTTTTGGATGTTTGGGTTTGGACAGTTTTTGATCTAATTGAAGCGAGCTTCTTACATTCAACAAACTATGCATTTTGTCTGTCTGTCTGTCTGTCTGTCATTAACGTTTACGCGTGTGACGATAACTTGAGTAAAAGTTGACCGATTTAGTTGAAATTTGGTATACATGATCCTCTTACTAATACGCAGGCTAAGTTCGTTGGACAGCGTGATTCGCCCAAGAGTTCGCGCGCAACGCTCGCGTAAACGAGAGGTTCAAAAATTAAATTGGAATTTCAGGACGGGAAAAGATTCTATCATCAACTATTCGATGAGACGAACATTTTTTTCAAATTATATTTTTTTTTGTAAAACCAACAGCGGCACCGCTATGAATTAATAAAGATCGCTAAAACTATTAAAGCGGACCTAAACGTTTATAATAGAGAAAACAAGCTTTTTACCGATATCTTACGTTCTAACGTAACGATTTTAATAAAACTTCATAGACACCATCTAATGCACAATTGAAACAGGCATGCAAAATTTCAATTCGATACATGCAGTAGTTCTTTTGTATCAAAGAGATACATTTTGTAATAATTTAAAAGGAGATTTGTGGTTAGAGGAATAGTAAGAATGCGGGGTGGTTCCCTTACTACTAGTCAGTAGTAGAAAATAATACTATAAATATTCATTTAAGAACAAGTAGGAGATTTTATGAAGAGTGACTTTTCTTCGAAAATTGTTTTTTTTTTGTAATTTACACGTATAGGCAACTCCATCCGTGGACATACTGTATATATACTATATATACATATATATATATATATATATATATATATATATATATATATATATATATATATATATATATATATATATATATATATATATATATACAGAAAACAAACAAAACTCAGGTTTCGGTCACAAAAATCGTCATTATGTTACAATCCCGACGTTTCGGTTTTTACTTAAAACCTTCTTCAGGGGCCGTAAAACATCTAAACAACGACTCGAAGTAGTCGTTGTTTAGATGTTTTACGGCCCCTGAAGAAGGTTTTAAGTAAAAACCGAAACGTCGGGATTGTAACATAAAGACGATTTTTGTGACCGAAACCTGAGTTTTGTTTGTTTTCTGTTTATATTTACGGTCGAGAATTTATTCATATATATATATATATATATATATATATATATATATATATATATATATATATATATATATATATTATGCAATGAAATACTAATTTTCAAAAAGATAGACTGGGTTTTGTTTTGGTCTTGTTCTACTAGAGTAAAACAGTAAGAATTTGGTGTCTTTTGAACCTTTTTCCTTCTCGAGGTAATGGCGGGTGGAATAGTGGGGAAATGGGTCCGCAGCCACACGGTCCTCTCTATTATTGAAAACTTTTCTCATTTTGTCCTTCTCATTTGTTTCATTTATTTTTTTTATATCATCCAAAAAAAAGTTAATTTTTTCCGCGCTGTTTTAGAGTAAAAGAGTTTCACCCTGTTTTTGATTAGTTCTGATTTTTTTATCTTTCTTTTTTCAACTTTCTTTTTTCATTTCTTAAGACCTAAAAAGAGAGAAAAACGTTGTAAATTATTTTTTTTTTTTTTTATCTTTTGCATGGCAATTGAGCGTGCGCGCATATTTTTCTCTGAGATTTAGCTTCCGAGCTTACCGAAAGTAACGGAAGCTATGATCGTTCTGAAAAACGAAAATATTTTATATGTATCCAATTTCAAAAATTCCAAGACAGAAATCCATTTCAGACACATCAGAGAACGTTTTTGGTTCCGTGTCTGTCTGTTAGTCTGTCGCTCAATTTTTGCGAACACAATATCTTAAAAACTACTCGTTTGATTTCAATGAAATTCGGATGGTAGGTCATAATTTGTCCATTCTTGGTACTATATAAGTTTCAACCTTTTGCACCCACTTATTTTTCTTCCACATGCGCACACACATATATTTATATACACCTATATCGTCAAAAGTGCTTGTCTGATTTTTATGAAATTTGGATGGTTTCGAAAGTAGCTATCAGATAGCACCAGATTAATTTCACCCGTCTGCGCTCTTTAACTTTTGCTAAATTGATACTTTAATTCATGTAAAAACCAAAACAATTTTAACAGATTAAACAAATGAGACAATAATGGCTTGTAAAAGCATAAAATCAATAAAATACGTGATTGGTTGTGAGGAAGCTATGTGCTACACCAATTGGCAGTCTATTTTTCTTTTTTTAATTTTGCTTCCGAGCTTACCAAAGGTAACGGAAGCTATGATCTTTCTGAAGGTGTCTTCGTGTCGAATTTTATATTTTAATGACCGTTATCTTGTATTAAGATGGTGGATGATAAAAATGTTTTTTAGCGAGCACCTAGAAAGTAAGAGGAACCAACTAAATTTCATGCTCATAGATCACGTGGTTTTAGAGATATCGTAATGAGTCAGTGAGATAGTGGTACTTGGATTGCTTATGCTACATAGGTATACACTTTAAAACAAGTGCATCTATGTAGATTATAGGTTTGTCCCTTTTAGTATCTAGTTCACTACGGTGTGGGTCGGTAAGGGTACCCTTACCGACCCACACCGTAGTGAAGTGCATCTATGTTTAGTAAAGAAGTACGCGTGTATGTGTTTAAATAAGAATATTTTCCAACAAAGAATAAATTAAAATTCTAAATTAAGTAATGTTCCATGCCAATAAAAGGATGACATAAGTATAAAGAAAACAAGATCCTGTCTTTAGAATTATAAATAAGTACTCGCCTGAGTAGCCTTAGCGACATAGGTATTTATATACTGTTATACACTAATATTATAAATTAACTTTTGGGAAGAGTTTGTAAACTCTTCTTTTGTAACTTCGTTTGTAACTCTAAAAATCAAAGAGGAGGGGGAAGATAAGACAGGTGTAATGTTGTGTTATAATACAGAGTTATATCACTAAAGACCATTATAGGATTACAAAGTATAATAAGCTTGAATATCAACTTAAAACTTATAACTATTAAGAATAAGCCAGTGCTACAATGTTGTAATAAAATCAAAATATAATGTGTTTTATTTTACAAGTAGACTGGATATTACCTCGAAATTCTACTACTGTACTTATTAATTTATAGAATAACCTCAACAACACTAGTACACACAGACAGATACTTATTCCCTCCTGCTACTAATTCATACATACAGACAGACAAATTGTTAACTACATTACTAGTTACTACAAGTAAGTATACTTTTTTTAATTATTTTTCTTCTACTAGTATACAAAGAATGAACTGTATTAACTCTTCTACTTCTAGTCTAAGTATTGACTGACATTTACTCTACTGCTGCTAGTTTATACATTCGAGTGTACACACAGATTATTATTAACTAGACTAATAGTTCTCACACATAGTCTAACCTCTATTGACTTTATTATAACGCACTCTAAACGCTATGAATCAACTCTTCTAATACAAGTTGACTCAAGTAGAAAGTGACTAGGCGACTACGCGTTACTTTGAATCAGACGCCTGTAAGCGACTTCGTTGTGGCCTAGAGCTCAATGTTCTGTGATGTCCTCCTGATGTGTGATCTGATCAGACCCCATCCAGTTGAGTAACCCTGACTGATTGAAGTATATTGTTTCTGATAGTAATTAATAAAATAAAAAAGTCGAAGTGCATGTTTGTGTCCAGGAAGTACTCGCAGTGGGAAGATACCATTCAGTTGGAGGAGGACAACTTCCGCAGATGTTGTATGTTTGAATATCTCGGGTCCCTGGTCACGGAGGATAATTCTGTCTCCTCGGAGATTAAGCCCGTATTACTGTCGCTTATAGATGATTCATCCTGCGGCTAGCTTTCGAATCTTTTTAACGTCAGTAAAAATACTAATAATAATGACCATGGTAAGGCCAATTAGCAGTCGAAGAATTTGTCGCAGGAATCAGTGTCAATGGCAAAAAGTTGCAGAGGGGATGCAGAAGGTGCTCCGGAAGATCTTCGGCTCAGTGTGCAATGAAAGGGGTTAGATAATAAGAACAAACCATGAGATAATCGATCACTACAGAAAGGTGACAGGTCATGAGTGCAACATGGAAGAAAGTAGAGCTGTAAAAATCACTATGGATTCCCATCGCACACTATGGTCTCCCGACCAGGAGGAGCTAGGAGAAGAGGAAGACTACAAGCTAGATGGCCGGACGACGTGCAGGATGACCTGACGAGGCTGGTTGAACGTTCTTGGTGAAGGTGAGCCCGGGAAAGGGCAGAATAGAGAGGTGTCGTTGAGGAGGCCGCATGGGCTGTAGCGTCAAAGCTATGAGATGTGGTGAAGTGTGTATAGGTTAAGAAACCAATAAAAGTTGTAGAAACTTTGCTGTATTAAATATTTTTGGAACGAAGTTCCTTATGGCACGTTCTGGAGCCCGGGAGTGAATCCGAAAAAACGTCCAGAATCACCGTCACCAAATAGCCTTCACAAAATCACCGTCACAAAATCGCCGTCACAAAATAACCGTAACGCAACCAAGAGTCACGAAATCTACCGATGTCGAGAACTTGAGTAAAAGATGACCGAGTTAGTTGAAATTTGGTACACATGTTCATTTTACCAATACCTAGCCTGAGTTTGTTGGACAACGTTATCTGCCCAAGCATTCACGCGCAATGCTCGCGTAAACGTAAGCTTCAAATTTAAAATTGGAATTTTGGAACGGGAAAAAAATCTAACTTCTTCTATTTAATGAGACAAACAAATTGTTTAAATACATTTTTTTAGTAAATAAACACCGACACTGCTATGAAGTGATAAAAATCGCTAAATTTATTAAACGGACCTAAACATTTAAAATAAAATAAACAACGTTTTTACCGATATCTTACGTTCTAACGTAATGATTTTAATAAAACTTATTACACATCGCCTTTTGTGCAATTGAAACAGGCATGTAAAATTTCAACCTGATACAAGCAGAAGTTTTTTAGTGTTGGTGATGTATATTTTATATTATAATATTTTAATTGGAGTAATTCGCCGACGGTCTGATGGGGCAGTTCTTTTCTTCTCTACAACCATCTGCTTTAACTATAAACTAATCAAATGTAACTTTTTTTTTTTTCTCAATTTACAATACATCATTTATTGTAAGACGCTCTTTTCAAAGATAATAAAAAGTTTTTCTTTTAATTTTGCCTTGACTCCACTAGTACTAATAGTTACTTTTAATTGTGTCTCTTTTTCTAACTCCGCCATGTATAGTAGTAGTAGTAGTCTAGTACTTTCTACTAGGACGGGTAGGACGAACCACTTGTTCGAACCTTGCAATTAGGCCATCACTTAGGCCCTTTTTACGCCCCGCGGTAGAGAGTTCCAGCCACTTCACACATCATACCTCTGTACATAGTACCGCCAAAGCGAGTATGATGTGATCAATAGTGAGCCATATAAATCAGAGTGTCACGGCGAGGAATCGAACCCCGTCTCGTTCCACTCGAGATTCAGTGATAGCCGAGCAGACGTGGTTTAACCCACACGGCTACGCTAGCTCCCTCCGCCATGTATAAGTAGTTAGTATCGTATACTCAGCACTGTAATTTTATCATTTATATTTATTCAATTTTTATAAGTTTTTGGTAGTATTCATACTACGGAACGTTTAAATTTAAATTTAAATCAAATTATAATTATTATTTACTATTTTCTCGGTCTAGTTCTATTGTCGATTGTTGACTTCTAAGACTTGTAGAATAAATTTGAAAGCTTAATTCGGGATTAGGTATCGATATCTTCAGAGGAAATTATTCTTCAGTGTAGCTTAATTGGTTAGAGCTCCCGCACACTGGAAATGAGGGAGAGGTCCGTGGTTCGAGTTCCGGCGCTGCAGTCTATTTTTCTCTGTCTGTCTTCCTTTGTAAATAGTAATTATAATTTGATTTAAATTAAAATTTAAACGTTCCGTAGTATGAATACTACCAAAAACTTATAAAAATTGAATTTCTAATTGATTGTACTAAGTACAGGTACTAATTGAGTACTTTATAATTACAAGCATATTACTCGGTCTAGTTCTACTGTCGATTGTTGACTTCTAAGACTTGTAGAATAAATTTGAAAGCTTAATTCGGGATTAGGTATCGATATCTTCAGAGGAAATTATTCTTCAGTGTAGCTTAATTGGTTAGAGCTCCCGCACACTGGAAATGAGGGGGAGGTCCGTGGTTCGAGTCCCGGCGCTGCAGTCTATTTTTCTCTGTCTGTCTTCCTTTGTAAATAGTAATTATAATTTGATTTAAATTAAAATTTAAACGTTCCGTAGTATGAATACTACCAAAAACTTATAAAAATTGAATTTCTAATTGATTGTACTAAGTACAGGTACTAATTGAGTACTTTATAATTACAAGTATATTTCTCGGTCTAGTTCTACTGTCGATTGTTGACTTCTAAGACTTGTAGAATAAATTTGAAAGCTTAATTCGGGATTAGGTATCGATATCGTCAGAGGAAATTATTCTTCAGTGTAGCTTAATTGGTTAGAGCTCCCGCACACTGGAAATGAGGGGGAGGTCCATGGTTCGAGTCCCGGCGCTGCAGTCTATTTTTCTCTGTCTGTCTTCCTTTGTAAATAGTAATTATGATTTAATTTAAATTAAAATTTATATTTATTAAAAAACATAAGCAACTTCGTTCCTACCGGGTGTCCCGCGACACCACACGTAGTTTTTATGGATTTTCACAATCAGTTGATCACGTCTGTTCTATAGAGTTTAATTTACAATTAGCAAGTATCCCAAAATCTCATTAGTAACAACTTACTTCGAATCGAAACTTGGTAATAATTCAAGTATGTGATAATTAGTAAGTAAATCTGAAAACATTAAACTTTAACTTTATTTGAGAAAATTGAAGATTAACTTGGAGTTCCTTTTACAAAAGGAAATCGTAAATAACGTTTTAAGTCGAAGGGGGCGGATTTGAAAACCACAAAATTCTCGCTACACGAAATCAAATATACAAACTTAGCAAGGTCCTTGAAAAGGTTAAACTCTGAAGGAATTAATAAGAGGAATTAATCAGATTCAAGTTAAGTTGAGGAAAACCTTTAAAACTGTTAAACATGGAGAACTTGGTGGAGTTTCTAGAATCCACCTAATTATTCTACTGGTAGAAGGTTGCTGAGACAGAAACATGCAGGCTTCCAAGTTCCGCACAGATACAAACCAAATCCTTCCTCTACTTTACGATGTAAACAAACATCCCACATCTTGCAATCATTTCAAAACCAATCTAACTCTAGAGTTAATTAAAATTATTGTTCTTTGATAAGATTTAATCTGGGTCTTAAGGTATTTTCTTATACAACATGATTATTATTCCTTCAGTGGAAACATTAGAAAGAGAATAAATTGGTTTAAGACGTCTTATACACACTTTGTCTTATAGCTCTTGAAACGGTATATTGTTTGCGAGAGAACGTCTTAAGAATGCTAAAGAGAGAGGGAAAGAAGAAGGGACAGTACAAGTACCCGAAGGACGGGCAGTCAGTCAGTCATTCGTATACTAGAACAGAGTAAACTATTCTGGCCTCTTATCTCAGGCTCCTTCCTCTCTCAAATTTTATGTTGATTGTGTGATAATTTAATAAAGATTTGTTCGAAATTATGTATTGCTTTTCTTAATATATTCCTCGCCCCCCCCCCCCCGGCTCAAGAAGGATTTGCCTCGAGACTATTAGTTCTCAAATTGGTTGATCGTGTAATATAAAGAGGCGATAAAGGTTTGGAGATGAATTTGGAGGTGCTAAGCTGTAACTAGAAACTTTTGGTTTTAAAATTGATTGAAATAGGAAACAAATAATAAAAATATAAATATAAAAAACATCAAATAGTAGGCAGTATTAATAAAATTATTTTACAGTTATCACTATTTATTTCTTTCCATGATTCGATTATTTTGGGCAATATTTAAAAAAATATATATTTTAAGTATTAATAGAAAATGAGAAATAGTGTCTCAAACTACAGGTGAGAATTTTGCTTATTTCTCAACCCGCGTTAGAGCAACACTTGCACTTCTTTAGATTGTTACTCCCCTTATATAAAAAAAAAACAGCGGGGAAAAAAAATATTATTTTATATTTTATTGACACGCGGGGAAAAAAATATTATTTTATATTTTATTGTATTATTATATTTTTTATTGACAAAATACGTTTTTTTTTTTATAATTATGGTCTTATCGATGTATTTATATGGTTGTAGTCCGGTTCAGTGGCAAAAAAATACTTTATCAGAAGTTTGTTTATGTGTTTTAAGAATATCAGACCCATAGGATAGTTCAAAGTAAGCTTTTTAGCATTTTAAAAAACACCATCAATAGGGTACTACTTATACTATACAGTGTGGCCTACGGACCCTCGCTGTGTGCTGACTAGCACACACTTGACCTGTTTATTATTAATAGTTATTTAGTCTTAATAGTTAAGTCATATATATTATAAAACAACAGAGTAAACATGGAGTGACAATCTAAAGAAGCACTGCAAAACCTTATAAAAGAACTGTATTTTTTGGGATAGGAGGTGGTATTGTAAGTAAGTTTGAGGATCTAAAACCTTAACCAACGTATTAATCTATTGCATAGATGTAATATTTGTGAGTACAACTGGGTAGCCTCCTTTCTCTTATAATTCCATGCCTTGTAAAATTTGTTATCAAAGTTACAAAATATGCCAAAATTAAACTGTATGTTGCTTCTAATTTTTTTTTTTTTTTTTTTTTTTTTTTAATTTATTTGAATATTGCAACTACATTACCTCATGTTATAAGCAATAAAGATGACATAAGTTAGATTGGCTTGTTACACATGATGTGAGAAACTGTCCATTGACAGTGCTGACGGTATTACGCCGACATGAACATTACATTTTATTACATGTATTACTTACCTTACCAAGATCTAGAACCACAACAGGCACTAAATACTGGACTAAAATAGGACCTAGACTCTATAACTCTCTGCCTCAACACATTAGACAACTACATAATTACAATACATTTAAAAACTAGCTCAAATATTACTGCAATAAAAAAATATATAATATTAGTAAAACAAACTGAGAAATAAAAACACTTTATTAAATAATAAATTCAAATTTATTAACATTTTATTTTTTAAATTAATATTTTAAAAATAGATAAATTTTAAATTTATTAGGACTCTACAATCTTCATTAAATATATGGCTCATTTTCATTATTGTATAATATTATGTATTAATGGCAAACATTTGTAT